>OU452222.1:23798922-24206019 GCA_911728455.2 Marthasterias glacialis | reverse complement strand
GCCATACAATTGTTGAATGTCAAAATCGACTGAATTAATTCAGAATCTCGGTACAAGGTGCTGGGTGTTCTTCAATAGTCACCTCAGCAATGCGTAGACCTGCGTCGTTCCCCGATCTAGAAGGATCCATGTCTAAGCTGACATACCTAGCTGTTACTGGCGGATCACATACGAATGTTATCATCGCCCCATCGTAGACCTTGGCTGCAGTTACTGTTGAGCCACATTGCTGGTTCTGGGCGTAGTCTGAAGCGATGCCAGCACGTGCAACTGCACCGATGAAATTATTCGGATATTCTGAAACAGAAGGATATGACTGTAAAGGTAAAACTAGTGTATAATAACAAAGTAGCTTCAATAGGCTGACTGGGGGTATTGTAATAATTATACACATCCACTGTCTAGGGATGGCTGTAAATACTTGAATATGCAACTTATTAAATATATTTAGTCCCTCCAGACCACTAGTATTATTGAAGATTTGGGAACTATTTATAAAGCCACTCAAAGCCACTCGAAGAATGAGTGGGAAAGTTTTGTATTTTGTTCTGCCATTTATGAGTCATTGCAGGGAAGTTAAATTCTACATGGGAATGGAAAAACACGTCGTAGAGGGAGTTGTAGCAACAATATTATAAGACAGTTGTGGCCTTTTTTTTCAAAAGGGCCATGTTGTTGCTTGTGACCTACTGCTGGGGCAAAAAATTGTTCTTTGAGTCTGGGAAAAGGTCGTACAGCCTTACGACCTTCTTCCGGGCACACGACCTTACGTCTAGTTGGTATTTGAAGAAAAACAAACATTTGATTTATTGACCCCTTGCACGCACGTCACACGCGCTGACTGTGCCACGCTCGGCATTTTGGTGGTCAATAGATTTACGTGTAAACGCCGCATCTCCGAAAATGCTCACTTCACTGTATAACTCAGTGACATTGACCATCAAAAATTGCGCAACCAAGATTATTGTGATGATGAAGTCAGGTGAATTGGATCAGTACGAGGACATACCTGGCAAATCATTTTATATAATATACTTGAAGCCTTACCGGTATTGTTTACTCCAAGATCTACGGTGATACGACCCAAGCAGTGTGTGTCAGTCAAATCCACTTGCCACCATGGGCGCAATTCACTGCCCCCATCTATTGATTAATGAAAATGAATTGATATTATTAATGCTAGGTTTGTTGTTGTTGTTGCTGCTGCTGCTGCTGCTGTTTTTTCTGTCTTTCTTATAATATTGTATTTATTGATGGGTGAAATCGTTCGTGACTCTCTCTCCCAGTTGCCTATAATTTCATGTTTAATATATCTTGCTAAGGAGAAGTGCTCACTTTGTAGTAAAACTATTTCGGCTGAGACAACAATAACCTATCTGCTTAATTATCGAATGACATCCATTGGTTTGAATTCATTGAAGTATTTACGAAATGCCAATCCAAAAACAGCAGTGATGAACGGTTTAGTTTGTCATTTGTAAATCGGAAGCAGAGTTGATATAGCCTACTATCTTGACAACTGAACTTTGAGAAAATAATCTACTATTGAAAATGTTATTACAATCCTAGTACACTGCCTTTTTGAGCTGTTTGTATTTAGTGGTAATTTAGATTTACATTATTTGTTTTTGTATAACAACTCTTAATAATTATCATCGTAGTTTTAGTAAGTCATCTTGACGAGATCAATCATTACCATTTTCTAGAGCTGAAAACGTTCCCCAAAACTTTCGGTTCCCATTTTGTTTTGTTTCTACAATTGTACCAAAATGGTGAGTGCAATGTTATGTATAATTATTATAAAACTCTCATGCGCTTACCAGTGTGAGAGAGTGTATATCTGTCGCCGTCTATAGCGTCGCCTGCTGGGTGCCCGCTTAGGACAGAGCTACTCTGCGATGCAATTTTCCAGACGACAGGAACATCTAATCGGTAAAATCATCACATGAATTACCGGTAGGACAAGAATGATTTTATTCCTAGTTTACTTTGATTCCAGCTTTATATTTTGGTCGGTTGGTTGATTGTTTCTCTGAACCCTTCAATTTACGGTCGCATTATTTATACACGGGTGCACACAAAACAAATTGTCAGTACGTTTAAATTACGTGCAAATGCATTACTTTGGTGAACACAATCTCCTCTCAAATGGTCCCAAATGACTGCTAGAGGTCCTCTGAACCCCAAAAAGCGATTATACACTAGTTGTCTGGTACACAGCTGGTGACGGGGTGTTGACAGCAAAAAGCCAAATTTGAAGAAAAACCTGGGAGTTTGACTGAGCTGATGTTTGTAACCGAGTTTCTAGGTCAAAATGGTCAACCCAGGCTAATTCTTCATGTAAAATTGTTTAATGCGGGCATGGTTCTTACAGGAACTTGTTGAGTTTTGGAAAATTTTACACAACTCATGTCTCGTATCCAGGAATACAAGTGTGAAAAAGCGGTTGAAGTTAAAAAAAAAAATAATAATAATAATAAAAAAATAACCAATGAAAAATGTGAAGTATCCGGTGTTGAGGGTTCAGTTAGACAATATTGATACGATGTTTTTAGCTTTAATTAAAAGCACACGGATGAAATACATATCAGATTTGTTTTTATTTGTAAAAAAAAAAGTAAAAACTTGCTAAAAATTTCCTCACATAGTAGTGAATATTGTGGTTTAACGCCGATGATTAGAAACAAATAAGAGGCCTGTTTGTAATGGTACCTTGATATTTTGAACATTCCCAAGGGCTAAGCTCTTCCACCGCCACCTCAGCTATTCGCAGATATTTAACACCGGGATTCAATGGTTCGATATCGAGGCTGACATACCTCGCTTTCACTGGCGGGTCACACGTGAAGGCAACTACTGTCCTATCAGCAGACTGTGCCTTGGTGACTGGTGAGCCGCACTGTTGGTTGTCAGTGAAGTTAGAACTTAAACCAGCTCGTACATTAGCCCCGGTGGTTTGGCGTCCTTGTGTCAGGGAGAGAGGAATATAATCAGTGTTGTCAAAAAAAAAAAATAAAAACTAAATTACCCTCCATTTTGATCGTACCTTTATATGAGTAATTTTGTTCATTATGGAACATGGGTTGGTAAATCTCTGAATTAGTGAAATAAAACTGAACAACTTCCGCAATTAGACAAGTCTGTACCTTTCAAATTTGCAATCTAAGATTATAAAACAAACTGTATATTGCAACGAAGTCTTTTTCACGGACGCAGTCGGCAGATTATTGTTACGGAAATTTGAATTTCCGACTCTCTATGAGCTTGTTCAAGTCGGAACACACATATACTACCAATGATTCACAACAAGTGCATTTATTTATTACCACAACACACATACCTATTTGGGGTGAGACAGTAACGCTGCCTAAACAGTGTTCGGAAACCAAGTCCATCAGCCACCATGGATGCGGGTCCATATAATCTAAAAGATACCATATACATCATGACTGGTTATACATAAGTGAATAAACGAGTGGCGACTAGGTCTTAATCGGCAGTTTAAATCCGTCAGTGTCGCGGCCCGTGTGACATAAATATGGTGGCCTTAAAGGAACATCGCACATATATATTGACGCCAATGCTGGCGTCAATATTCCCGACTTTGCCCCGCAAGTCACAAATATTCACGCCAATATTCAAGACTTGGTCCCAACTCGCAAATATTGACGCCAATATTGACGCCAATATTCACGATTTGTAACCCAAGTCGCAAATATTGACGCCAATATTGGCGTCGATATATAATCCATATTTGGGTTGTCCTTCGAAAGCCATCATACATAAAGGCTCGAGCGAATATCGCACGCACTCTTTTATTCCCATTCTTAAATGCCCTTTTGTTATTAAGAAATAAAATGTAAAACTAAAAAACGCTTTGCAATGATTTTTTACGTAAGTTACGTTCAGGAGCCCATGTTCTGCTTTATGGGTCTGTGTCGCGCCTCGTCATATACGTGTTCTTGTGTCATAATAGAGTATCAAAGGAGGACTATAACCGATCTTAAACAGCTCCATCAGTCGTGTCTCTATCAGTCGCTTAATACCAGGTAAACACGGTCATGTTACCACCTTCCAACCAATATGAATGCCTAAAATGTCTCGGGTCTTTACACATTTTGGGTGATTACACATGCATAATTTCAGGTATTGCTGCAATACTAAATCCTGAACCAAGCAGTCTTACTTTCCTCATGCATCTGTCAACCAAAACTATTTTTTACACAAAGAACAAGGTAACAATCGTAAGATTAAAAACTCCTTCATGAGAGATGGAGGTTCTGAGAAGAACCGGGGTTGAGCTATAGAACGTGCGGGGGCCGTACGTGACAAAACTACATCTTATAACTATACACTATAAACTTAACATTTCAGATCAAAACCATAGCAAAGCCAAACATTTATGTCGAAAACAAATACTGAGGACATCGTGAACATGATTTAAGTATCATTGAAAAAAAAATAAAAAATGAAAGTTACAATGTTACTGTGTCTCCCTAAATTAATAATATTGTTCATTGTATTGGCATAACGGGGTGGGGGAGGAGATAGACAGAATCTCAGAGCGCTCAGAATCTTTTTGTCTCCAAATGAGATCCACAGCAATAAACTAGGATGTGGTTGGTATCTGTTGTTAGTATCTTTTTATCAAGTCTGTTTGGAAAGATTGTATGGTACACTGACTAATGCAGTACAGTTTTTAACTATTTTTAACTATCTTTTTGCTACTGAAGCAAACGGTTACTGTCAGTGGTGCAAAAGCCTTCTAAACTAAATATTTTCCTCCGCCTGCCGCCCCCCCCGAATGAAAATTCGAAACGAGTTACGCTATTGTTGTCGTCTTACTTGTAGTAGAGATGGTGTTTACATTGCAGTCTATAGGATTCTCCGCAGTATTAGATAAAGGATAAGTTGAGCTCTGAGAGACATCTTCCCATGATAGAGGAATCTCTTCAAGTGGAAGTGATCAGAACAACATCATGTTATTAATCATTTTACATAGAGGAAGTCAGACACGTTATCAACACAGTACACATAATATTGAAGTCCGTCAGTTTTTATGAAAAGGAACACAACTGACGGGAAACCTCTTGTTTGGTTCTAGATGTGTTTCTAACTTGTGGGCATTTAGGACACACGGTGGCAGCAGACTTACGGGTAAATAGAGAGGTTTCACGTGACGTCACCCGAGACCTTTTTCTAATGCTGCGTGCACAAACAGGAGCTGGAAATCATTCAGCAGACGACGCGCCAGCCATTGAGTTTTTACATGGCATTACCCAACATGGCTGCGAAACGAACTTTTCCCGGCGTCATGCAACCTCTCTATACATTGATCTCGGAAATTTGCGCATGCCAAGAACTACACAAAATGCAAGTTAATTGGTAAGTCTGCTGCCACCTAGCGTTCAAAGTCTCCCATTCATTCACTGATATCAAATGGGTGTTGTTTTCATGATGTTCTGTAGCCTCTGCGTATTTGTAACATGCTACACTGATTGGTTGAAATAACCTATATATTGGTCAAACTCAACCGATGTTGTTGGTAGGTGTCCAACAAATCTATTGGTTAAAAAAACAACAACAACGAAAAAAACAAAAAACAAACAATGTTAAATGATTTGCACATTTTGCCCCCGTAGCTTCCATAGTTGTCGACCGGTTTTGATGAAAATGATATAATTTGCTCCCCCTAATTACAGGCTGAAAACACAAAAACCAAGATTGCCGCCAAAAGTGGCGTCCATTTTTTCATCCCTAAAGCTCTTCTGACTATCACGTGATTCACCACTCTCATCTTTCAGGTAAAAAAAAAAGATTAAGTGGAAATTTTGTTCAACAAATCACTAAAAGACATAAAAATCGTGTGACCATAGGTCAAACAAATGATTGTCATGGCAACACCTCACCCCCTTTGTTTGTTTGTTCGTTTGTTTGTTTTTGTTTTTTTTTGAAAAATGATTCTAGACATTTGTTGGGAAAAGTCAGAAAATTTCGCGGTGATCGCCAATATAAAAAAACAAAAAAACACAGGCCCGATAGGATTAAGGAGCACTCAATACATTGACCACTAGTGACCAATGCATTGGTTAAATGATTAGTTTATTGCTCAACCAATGGGATTAGTTGTATACAACCAACGTATTGGTCTCTAGTTAACCGATATATTGGTTGAAAACAATCACTGGGGTCAACCAATTAGATTGGTAGTTCTTTTTCAACGACTCCGCTTTTATGGTGATACATGGGTCAAGTTCGCGCAACAACTAGCGTGAGCTAAATAATTGTCCAATGTCAACGTGGCGGCCTCCAGTAATATGTTTGCATTGTTATAACCATAGGCCTACTCACATTTTTGTCTCCTTCGCCGATTCGGCCTTTTTTTATTTTGTCGTGGTTCCCGTGCAGTTTGTCACAGTTAAGAACGACGAAATCCTGTGATAACCAGCGAAGCAACCATTGAGCGACCACCGTCAGTAGGCTGGTTCCTTAATAGTTGACTAGCGATGGCTAACAATAGGTGACTAGACAGCATTCTGGTGAAGTTAGTCGAAAAATAGTCGACAATTGTCCTTGCGCGAACTTGCCCATGGCTGATGGGCGTGAGATAATGTCGGGATTCCGACAATAATTCATTTAATTTTTGTTTTGAAGTATCTATCACTAGCCAAATTGTTGTGTGCAATACCTTAAATGACATTTTATAACTGTTAAGAGTCTATTAAAAATGTTGTGGTCAAATCGGAAGTAGAAGAAGAAAGAGGAGG
The DNA here is from genome assembly GCA_911728455.2 of Marthasterias glacialis. Classification (NCBI taxonomy): domain Eukaryota; kingdom Metazoa; phylum Echinodermata; class Asteroidea; order Forcipulatida; family Asteriidae; genus Marthasterias; species Marthasterias glacialis. The sequence goes on along the minus strand of OU452222.1, from coordinate 24,199,252 downwards.
AGGAGGAGGAAGAGGAGGAGGAGAAGGAGGAGGAGGAGGAGGAGGAGGAGGAGGAGGAGGAGGAGGAGAAGGAGGAGGAGGAGGAGGAGGAGGAGGAGGAGGAGGAGGAGGAGGAGGAGGAGGAGGAGGAGGAGGAGGAGGAGGAGGAGGAGGAGGAGGAGGAGGAGGAGGAGGAGGAGGAGGAGGAGGAGGAGGAGGAGGAGGATATTGTGTGCAATATTAGCTATAATGGTCCTACCAGATAAAGACAAGTCAGAAGCTTGCCCCGAGTTGCCAGGAGACTGCAGTGTAGTCACTGATATAAAATAATAATACTAATAATAATAAAAGACCAGAACAGGAAAATACATTGAAACTACATGCACAACCAAAATGATTATGAAAACATTTTCCATCAATTTTTGCTTTAGGATTTTGCGTAATCCTTCTATGAAAATATTTTCAACGAAAGTAAATGTTGCAATTAGAATTTATTGGTCTATAAGTCCTTACCTCAACAAAACCTAAAAATTATAAAACCTTGCACACAATTATTATATCCCACTTTTTCTCGACATAGCTTTTCTATATTCTCAGCAATAGGTTTTGATCCTCAAATACCCCCAAATTAATGAATAACAACCATTCGTTTTTACCTTCATGCATGACACACTCTGATTTGGAGTCAATGTACTCTTCAATTGTTATCTCAGCAATTTCCAAGTATACATCAGTAGCAGCAGGGTCAGTAGAATCTTTCTCCAGATGAACGTACGTCGCCAACAACGGTGGATCACACGGGAATTGAACCGCCCCATTTTTGATTGACTGATAAGAAGCTGGTAACCCGCATTGCTGGTTATCAGTAAACTTTGAGCTCGGACCAGCACGTGCCACCACACTAATGAACCGACGATCTTTTACAGAATCATTAACACACATAAGGGCATACATAGTTATAGTAAGAGAGTACTTTTGGTCACAGAGTGAATACTAAGTCCATATCCAAAACATATAACACTACCAGGACCGCACCCCTGTTATTATAATTATTGTAAAACTATTGGCTGCTGTGAAAGTATTAATCATATTAATTTTTGATTTGTTTGTAAAAAGTAAGTCTGAAGTCTTCTGACCAAGGTCGCCGTTTGGACATAAATACTTAAGTCGATAGAAATAATAACAATAAATGTCACGTAATCATCAAAGTGCCCGCCTTTGATTTGATATGGAGTTTTGTTTTGTCAATTAAATTGAGTAATTACTATTGTTCTCATCGATGACCTAACAGGGGGGAAAATGATGTGATGATCATCTTCGTCTCATACAAAACATGTCCGCATAATTTAACAGTTGGACAAAGATTTAAGGAAATAATATGCGAAACAAATTTAACTGTTGTCCAAAGTCTTTTCTCCACACGCCATCTCCCTCCCTTCGATGCCGAAGGTGGGAAAAAGCCATGTAGCTTGAAAGACGCAGTTCGTAGCATGTCACTACATCTGAGGACGTCTCAAATCGCCCATTTTATCTCTGAGGTATGCGGAGCTATGTTTGAAATATAAGACACATTTATTTACGTAGCACCTTGTAACGGTCTACGAGGTTCTGTGGCGTAATCAGCAGCCAACCATACTAGAAAACAACGGGCGAACCACTTCTCTTGACGATAAGTGTACTTGGTTCTTTTCCGTTCATAACACAGCACGTTACCTACGGCTTTACGTCCCATCTGAAGGATGAAACAATATGGTGTAGTGTCTATAAGGACGTAAGTGTCAAGACTCGAGCCCCCACTCTGCTCAGCGGTCAGAAACACCAGAGCTTGAGTCCAGTTCGCTTGACCACTCGGCCATGACACGACACAAAGCAAGATATTGACAAAGATTAACATGGTGGAATACAAGGAACTATAATTAAATAGTAGTAAACTTGCGGGTACAACCATGTAATTCAACTCTTTAAGAAAGGAGTGGTGGCTCTGAGAAGAGCCGTTGTGGTCTCGACGTTTCGAACAGTATGCTCTGTTCGTCTTCAGGAGACAAACAGAGTATACTGTTCGAAACGTCGAGACCACAACGGCTCTTCTCAGAGCCACCACTCCTTCCTAAAAGAGTTGAATTACATGGTTGTACCCGCAAGTTTACTACTATTTAATTATAGTTCCTTATTATCCTTCACACCATGCAAAGCTTCAAACATCACTAATGGTGAAATACATCAGACAGTACGTGATCACAGCATCTTTACAAAATAAGTTTAATCTAACTTATGATTGGTTTTTGTTTACTCTTTGTTAAATCTTTATCCAAATAGTCATTACCATAGTTTATTCTGATTGTTACGTTGATTCTACCCAAGCAGTGTTCATCACCCAGAGCCACTTGCCACCATGGATGTACATCACTGGGACCTGGAGAGTTAAAGTGTGAGAACAATTCGAGCAAATTAATAACAAGCATTAACCCTATCAGGACCGGGCTTTTTTGGGACGTACAGGGACCGGTGTGTGTGTGTGTGTGTGTGGGGGGGGGGGGGGGGGCCGCGATAGTATCCAACCCTCCGTATTTTCCAACGTCTTGCCCCAAATGTTTGTTTCGACAAGTTCTACATGATGACGTCAAAACATTTCCAAAAATTGTCACTAGAGGCCGTTTTGACTTCTGTTTTGCCCATTTTTTAGTAAAACAAATATTTTTTTCCCCCATTAATTTCTGGGTTTGTTTTCAAACTGTTTAGAAAATTGGCAAAGTTGTCCGTTTTAACATGATTAATACAATTACAACCTAATTCAATTTATGGGGACACTTGTGGGGGCGCCATAATCCATAAAGTTATCCAAATTTGGGGGAAAATGGTTTTTACGTTGTGCTTTTTTGTTTCCTTCTTTGTTTCTTTTTCTTTCTTTTTTTAATCAATTTAGCCACCGCCCAGGGCATAGGGAGCAATGATCAGGTTTGGTTATGTTGACATTTTCCCCCGCTTGATAAGTAAGAAACTGGCATGTTGAAAATATTCTGTTGTTATAAAACTTGAAATATTTCTTTAAGTTTCGCGAATTAAATCATGTCGAATGCGTATAGATTTAGTTATATTTCGCGGAATAAATTAGGTCATTTTTTTCGTCAGCACTTTAAATTATACTTTCTTTTTCTAAAATGACCCTCCAAACTCCAGATTTCGTGTAGATTAAATCGGTTTTCGCAGACTAAGTCAGGTTTCCCAAACCAAATCAAGATTGAATTTTTACATTTTTTATAAAATGACACAAATGAAGGTTTGGAATTCTTAAATGTTGTTCCCTTTATGTCAATTGTATACAATATCTAGACCTTTTTAGAATTATGGTCGTATTAACACTCATTCGTCGCATACTTTTGAATACCGGCAATATTCCTACTCCACGATGGTAATTTAAACTTCTTCTGACCGTATGCCAAGAGTTGTTTAGACTTCTTGTTTAAAATATAATTTCTCTCAAATAATTACGACAAAACTAAACTTTTGTCAAAACATGTTTCATATAACTTCACCTGTGTGTGAGAACGTTTGAATTCTGCCATCAATGGCTGCCCTTGCAGCGAAAGTCCAGTAAGAACTTTGCCATGCAGATGCTCCGTTTAAAGACACACCTTCAAAATCAAGAATGGGATTAATGTTTCAGTCATCATAAACGGTGTCGGAAGTTAAAGGTTGAATTTCGGTAAGTCTTTCCCAAGATTGTTGCTTGTCTGGTCACATCTCTGCTGCATTGAGTTGCAGATGCACAGGTTTGGGCGTCTCTTAATATTTATCAGTACTTGTACTATTTCAGAGTCAGTTTAAGGACGAGTCAAAGTAATAAAGCATGTTCCTAGTTTTGTAAAATCTAAGACAATAATCAGCGATTTTCAGTCAAACTTGATTGAACTTGTCAAAAACAATAGAATTTCTTTAGTTAGTGGATTATTTTGCAATCGATTTTGTTTCCATTCAACGACATATGGAAGATATAGGTTTAAAGCAAAACTTTTTAAAATGTTCACCTCGTTGTACTACGTAGATGTTGAAAGTACAAATTCGTGAATTCCCAGCTCCGTCTGTGGCTCTGTATGTGACGATATGAGTTCCCTTGGTGAAAGTAGAACCATTGTCTGGTGTCTCCTTCACTACAGTAGGTTGAACCCCAGAGTTGTCTGTTGCTGTTGGCTCATCCCATTCAACTACCACAGAGCTGGTCTCATCGGATATGACCTTAGTTATGTCTTTAGGACAACTGGTGAATGTGGGCTTGAGTGCATCCACCTCTGAAAACAAACAAGTGACCATGACTTATGGCTGAACAATCTATATATAAAATTACTAAAAGTGAAAAGAACCGCACGTGGCAACTTTCAAACAAACACGGAAGTTGTTCGTGTTTGCAAAAATATATCAATTGACGAATTATTTGGATTATTTTCGTTTTTGCGTAGCTTGTTTTTCCTCAGTTATCATTACTTCCCGAAGAGTTTCGTTATTACCAACAAAATGTATTGTTTCCATCTCATTTGACTCTCCGTGGTGGGACACCATTATTGCGGTAAAATAACGAAATATCTCACCCACTAAAATGGTAAATGTGCATGTTGCTGAGTTTCCGGTTTCGTCTGTCGCTTTGTAGATGATGACGTAGTTGCCTATTAAAAATGTTGAGCCAGGACCAAGTTGTGAATCTGATACCAGGGTGACTTTAGGTGGCGCTCCTGAGTTGTCAGTAGCAGTAGGGGAGGTCCATGAGATAATTTTACTATGAACATTTCTTTTGACCGTCTTGATGATGGTAGGAGGGCAGGTTATCGAGGGAGGGCTGTTGTCCCCTTCGAAATAAAAGATTTTTCATAACATGTTATTAATAAGAATTACAACATGTTATTACACAAAAAACACCAAGACTGAGTAGTTTTGGATATTTTTCTAGAAAATGTTCAATGTTTGTTCACACTGATGGCTAAATATTAAATAAAATCAAAGAAAGAGAGATAGTAAGAGAAGAAGAGGGAAGAGAGGGAGGGCGACTTATCAACCAAACGGCATAGTTTCCCTTTTATTCGTAACCTAACTCAGGACGATCCAGGAAGATTAAATTGCACAGTTGATGGATTAGATTTACCTGGACAGTTATAATATCTCCTAATCTCCTTCACATTGTCTGTAAATATTGGATTGTCTGTGTACTGTGGTTCCTCATGGCGATGTGGTCTCATCATGTTGACACCACCAGGCCTGAGGCTCGTACAAGCGCAACGGTCGACTCTTTCTGCTGGTTGCACCCATCGGAGTCTACCCTGCTGGTCTTGTTCTTGATCTAGATAACACACCTTCGCTACTACCTCTGAGCACCCCATGTAAACTGTTAAATATAAATCGGAAATTTATTATTATTATCATTTTGTTTTGTTTTGTATACAATACGCCGATTTTTAGTTCATTTCATTGACTGATGGTTTTAAAGAGGGAGGGAGTTCGATTTTTTTTGCAGCCTCAGCAGCACCCATTAATAACACTTGTTGATAACAACCACGTTAATTTTTGCCCCCTCCCCCTAAAAAAATATAATAAAATACGACTAATAACAATAAACAGAAAAAACAACAAACACCCCCCAAAAAACAAAAAAACAAACAAACAAACAAACAAACACATAAACAATCAAACTAACAAACGAACAAACAAACAATCGAACAAACGAACAAACAATCAAACCATCAAACGAACATTTGAACCAGCGAACAAACGAACAAGGGAGCATTTGATCAAGCGAACATTTTAACCAGCGAACATTTGAACCAGCGAACAATCGAATTAACAAACGATCAAACGAGCAAACGAACAAACGAACAAATGAACAAACGAACAAACGAACAAATGAACAAACGAACAACGAACAAACGAACAAACGAACAAACGAACAAACGAACAAACGAACAAACGAACAAACGAGCAAACGAACAAACGAACAAACGAACAAACGAGCAAACAAACCAATTAACAAACGAACAAACGAACAAGCGAGCATGCGAACAATCAAATAAACACGTGTGCATCCTCTCAAAAACTTGATGGTTACTGCTATGCTTGTACTAACACATACAGTTTATCTGTTATGATCTGCTATTTTACATAAAATTGCACCCACAAACAAATTCTTGTTCAGGTGCAAATTAGATACCTACAACAAATTTAAAAGTTATTTTCAATGTTCAGAAAATCATGGTCCATCGGTTTGAAGGAAGAACATTGTGACGATGACGATGAATTAATTGCCTGCCAATATTGGCATTTACGTCCTTGGAATATTGCACAAAAGGCGACAAAGTTACCTGGCAACGCATTACTTTGTGTACACATCTGCACGGCAGTACACTACAACGGTATCCGTGGAAGCCGTCGAATAATTATATTAATTTTACACTGAGCGTATGTATACATGGCATATCAGAAGTCAACAATGGAAGCACAATTTAACCCATCGTGGTTTTACTACACCAATATGTCAAAGCTGTGATAACTGGACTAATTTTAGAATTAATAATATGAATAAAAACATAATAATAATAAACCATAGTATAATAGAGCTAGCCAGTTCACATGGTTCTTTTCTTAGTAGCTGTGTATTCAGATAAATCAAAATAATGACTCTTTTTGTAGCGGGGAAAAATCCCCCCTCTGTTTTTGTTTTTATTATTTTTGTAATTTTTTCCCCCTAATGTTCACAATAATGGTAGATTTTGTTTGTTTGATTGTTTAATTGCTTTGTTTGTTGGGTTCTTGGGTTGTTTTTTTGTTTGTTTGTTTGTTTGTTTGTTTGTTTGTTTGTTTGTTTGTTTGTTTGTTTGTTTGGAGGGGGTGGGGGTCCTGATACACTGGCACTGAGTGGATAGCGATATCAAACATAATCTAGTTTAGTCACCCAAACTTTTCAACCAATTTAAACGTTGTTGTATTATAATTATTGTACTACATTGGCACCAAGGGGAATATTGAAATAAAGTAAAACCAAACTCCATTATTACTGTTTTTCATTTGTCAGTAAGTCACTAAAAGTTGTGATGCAATGGCGAATAGATCTGTTAAAAAAGATCAGTTCTCAACAAGTTGATCAAGGAATGTTTTCACAAATATGACGATTCAAGATCTTCCAAACTACTATACGAATCAAAATTCCCACAGTGCTTGATTCTCTGGTTCAATGATGGACCCATGCGCCTTGAATTTGAATTTACGGGGCAGCTTTTTTTTTTTTTTTTTTTTTTTTTTTTTTATTGGTGGCGACCTTTTGGTTTTGGCGACAGTGCACGAAAAAAATGTATTCGCCACTGTTTTTATAAAGCTTTATTTATTCGTTTTTATTTTTGTATTGGTGACGGTGACGATTATTTTTTAGGAACGGTACGTCGGAAATCATTGTGCACCGTACAAAAAAAAATAATGATGTAGAACGTGCCAACGTCGCGGCGTCAATCGTGTAAATACTTCGCAAAATAAAGTATTCTCAATCGAGGCCCAATTTCATTAGTCTCTTTGAGATATGGCGGACACTATATGAGTGCACTGTGTGGTTTTAGTTGTATACAGACAGATTTACCCAATCCTAATTTTGCACTTGTATATGTGTCCACCATATATCTCGTAAAGGCTATTGACGCTGCTTGCCAAAGAATGTTGCGCTTACGGGAAAGATAATTCAATTTCGAAAAAGCCAGCAGCAATATGCTGGACAACCATAACATTTATCAATTGTAAATATGAACATTATTAGACATTTCAATTGAAGAAGGCTGAAATGTTCTCATGAATGCTTTAACTGAATAAGGAAGTCTGAGACGAAACTGAATGAGAAGAACGAAATCAGGGAATAAAAGCTTGAACGTGAATACATGTTAAAGAAACTGATTACATTTTATTTTTTTGTGTGGAATTAACAGGGAAACCTTTGGTGAAAAAAAATAATTGTCACATCTTGGGTAGTTCAAATTTGGGAAGCTGAATTGTAAACTTCGTAGCTTAAATGGAACTCCCCTTCGCTTTTGTTAACATTATAATCATGCTATGTTGGCTCTTACCAATAACAAGCTATTGATTGTTGCTCAGATGACCGTGCGTTATTTAATGTAACTAGCAATTTAATTTTCTTTCATCATGATAATATTAACAACAAAATATTGCCTCAGTAATAAATCAGCATCGGCATTTGATGCAAGGCAAAGCCTTTAAAACCCGTTCTGTTCTTTGCATGTTAAGTTTAACAATTTAAACAGTAATCTACATTTCACTTAAATGTTACCGAGAGGCTACTATTATCCCTTATGAATTATTATTTCTAAGCACGAAATAACTTGTTTTGTATGGTTTAACCCTATCAGGACCGGGGGGGGGGGGGGGGCACAATGTGCCCCCTACCAATTTTTTCCCCGTAACTTTTTAACGCTTAGTCCGATCACCGCGAAATTTTCTGACTTTTCCTAAAATATATCTAGGAACATATTGGCAAAAAAATCAATAAATAAATAAATAAATGATACCGGGGGTCAGCTGTTGCCTTGGCAACCATTTGTTTGACCTTGGGTCACACGATTTTACTGTTTTTTTAGTGATTTTTTAAACTTTTCGGACATAATTTCCACTTATTTTAATTTCTTTTTGCCAGAAAATTGATAGTGGTGGGTCACGTGATAGTCTGAAATGTTTTGGGAATTCAAAATAGCCGCCATCTTGGGCGGCCATCTTGGATTTTGTGTTTTCAGCCTGTAATTAGGGGGTCAAATTATATCAAGTTTTTTTTACAATGGAACATTTTCAACCTGCTAATTTATTACTTTTCAGACCCAAAAAATGTTCAGATTTGTCTATCAAGGCTTAATATTTCTCCCTGGGCCCTTGGCGGCGGCCATTTTGATTGTTAAGTGAAAAAAACGCAAACAAAACATTTTTTTCCCGAAAATGGGAAAACTTAATGAATTATTATGCCCCCTAAAGATAACTCCAGTGGCTAAATTAGGTTCAAATTATATTTATCTTGTTAAAATGTACAAGTTTGCCAAGTTTCAAAACATTCGGACAAAAAATACAGAAGTTATGACAACAACACGATTTTTGACCAAAAATGGGCAAAAAAAACCAGTCAAAAACGCCCTCTAGTGACGATTTTTTGAAAATTTGTGACGTCATCATGTAGAACTCGGTGAAATGAACATTTGTGGCAAGTTTCATAAAAAACGGTCGAACACTTTGGAAAATACGGGGGGGGGCACTATGTGCCCCTCCTCGGTCCCAGTACAACCCCCCCAAAAAAGAAGCCCGGTCCTGATAGGGTTAATTTAAAACGATAGAAAAAAAGATCAAAAGCCCGGAAAAAAAGTCGTAAGGCTGTACGATCTTTTTCCGGGCATGCGAAGTACAACTCTTTACCTCAGCAGTAGATTGCAAACAATAAAACTGCTCTTTTGAAAAAAAAGAGCATGACTGACTTTAACTGTTGCTAGATTGACTTCCAAGACATAATTTGTGTTCATTCTCATGTAGAATTTAACTTTTCTGCAATGACTGATGAATGGTTGAAAAACGACCAAACTTTCAAACTCAGTCTTATTGAAACACAAGTTTGAAGAGCTTTTGCGCACGACCTTTTGCAGTTCACACTTTCGTTACATTCTCCTTCTGGACACATAGCGTCCTTGTAATTTCAATGTTTGAACTTTGTTTTAAGGAACGTCCCCGTTGTTTTTCTACACGAAAATTTACCGAGGACTGTCCCGGATAATGTCATTTTCCGGAACCCTTATGTTAAAGTATTCGGTTTGAATGCGCAAACATGTTACCACTCCCATCTTCTTTTGATATTTTAACCCTGCCAGGACCGTTTTTTTTTTTAAATGTACGGGCCTGGGGGGGGGGGGGCACATATTGCCCCCTTCGTATTTTCAAAATCTTCCACAGATTTCAATGCAACTTGCCACAAATGTTCATTTTACCAAGTTCTACATGATCCACAAATTGTCACTGGAGGCCGTTTTAGAAGATTTGTATGCCCATTTTTCTGTCAAAAATCGTGTTTTACCATAGTTTCTGTATTGTTTGCCCAAATGTTTGGAAACTTGGCAAATTCGTTCATATCTTTTTAACATGTTCAATATAAATACAACCTAATTTAGCAGCTGGAGTCACCGTTTTTTCCAAAATGTTCCTTTCGCTGGCTTCAGCCCAACAAGACCTCACCCAACTTTAATGGCCTCTGTGGTAATTTTTTTTATATATTCCGCCAGTGCTTCTGAAATCTAAAATATAAGAATATCTATGAATTACCTTTGGTCTACAGTAAGACATTCTCATGTGTTTATAATAGACAGATTGCGCGACCAACATGTCATCGTCTTTTATTTGTATGCCCATATTCTGTCAAAAAAGTGTTTTCCCATAGTTTTTGTATTTTTTATCCAAATGTTTTGAAACTTTGCAAATTTGTTCATTTCTTTTTAACAACTAATTTAATAACTGGATCTACCGTTGGGGCGTTATAATCCATTCAATTATCCCATTATTAGGGGATTACTTTCCCCCGTCTATAATTCAAAATGACCGCCACCCAGGGCCCAGTGAGCAGTGAAAGCTTGGTTGACAAATCTTAGTTATTTTTCAGTTTGATATGTGAGAAAATAGCATGTGGAAAATATTATATCAGTTGAAAAAAAAAATGATCCAAATATGGTGACCATTTTTAATTCCCCAAAAACTTTTCAAACTATCACGTGATTCAACACTATCACATTTCTGGGAAAAAACAAAATCAAAAAAGAAGTGGAAATTATGTCCTAAAAGTCAAAAACACAATCACCCGACAAGGTCAAATATCTAAACCCACCGGTTTAGTTATTTTTTTTGCAAACATAATCCTCGGTATATTTTGGAAAAAAGTCAGAAAATAGGTCCTGCTGAGGTTATGTAAACCAAAAATAAAAAAGGCAGCTTTACCCTGATGGTGATGACGTTTACTTGTTATTTTGACTCATAGATGTTTCCTTTTTACAGTCGGATTTTTACCATTTTTGTTTCAATGACAATCCGAAATGAACAAAAAGAATTCGCCGTAAATTTACAAACACATAAATCAAAGTATACAATGGATGATTACTCGTTAGATTTGTGAAGATTTATAAAATCAAGTAGCTTTCCGATGCCGATTGTTATCACAAACAAAACAGACACAGAATTGTGGATGCTGCCCCTAAGGATGACCATGATGCTCGTTATAGGTTGACCACATTGGGTCAAACTGACCACTCCTGAGAGATCCTTGAGCAACTCCTCTTGAACGATCCTGAGGTAAAACTCTGACTTGTTGCTGACTGTGGGATGAACCTGTGCTGACCGTTGGTGACTGTGCAACCGTGTAACCGGCTGTCTGGAGACCTAACTATACGGGCGCGTTCATTTCCCCCCGGGTGAATACAAATTACTGTAACCTACAATTATTCTTGCATTTAGGATGAGCAACAAGAACATTTTCCTCACCAACAAAAGCACATGATAAACAATAATAGTCATGATTAATTGGTAACAAAATGAGATATATAATAAGGTATACATACTTAAACAATTAACGGAATTGTTTTTTAAAACAAAATAAGTAGTAGCGGGCTAGGTAAAAAGTCACTGCTTTGTTTTTCAGGGCGTAAGTTGTACGATTTTCTTTTGGCAGGTTTCAGCCCTACAACACCCCACGCAACTTCAGTGACCTCTAAAAGCCTGCGGTAAAAAAACAAAAACAAAATGTATATATTTCGGCAGTGCTTTTAAAATCTGAAATGTAGGGATATCGATGATTTTACAGTAAGACATCCCCATGTTTTTGTTGTTGTTGTAATATACCAATTCCGCGACCATTGTGTACATGTCATCACGTGACCTGTAGTGGGTATACGCCATTTCAGCTGATGGCAAACTACGTGCAAACACATGCTGTGACCCACAGAGTCACACACCAACAGTCGACATTTGGCAATATTACCACAGTTACTGGTACAAAACTGGAATATTCTTCACAGATTCAGAGAAAGAAAAGCCTCGTCCGAATAACCAAATGCAACAATCATCATGTACCGTAACGCACTTTCCTGTGGAGGACATACATGTCTTTTATCCACGGCGGAACCAACCCATGTGTGTACCGTAATAAATGCACATTTTATACAAACTAAATAATATATTGCAGTGGTTGTGGAAGCAAACACACGAAGCGTTTGGGTTTGTGAATAGAAGGTACAAATCTAAGTTTAAACAAATAAATTGATCATTATGACACTAAAAATCATATAGAGATTCAATTTTAATTTTTAAAAATAGAATTGCAGTGTTTGTGAAAATACAGACATGAAGTGTTCGGTTTTGTGGACAGTTGGTAAAAGTCTAAACAAATATATTTATCTTAACTCTTCGAGCAGCCACGAGGATAAAAAATAATCCAATGGTTACCAAATATGGTCATAATTTTTTTTTCAATGGGCCAATAAGGCCAAGATTCCATGTAATCCTCACCCCTGGTACACCCCACAAGCCTGTAGACTCCCATTGGACAGACCCTAACCAGTGCGGAGTAAGGAGTGTTGAAAGACAGCAGCCACCTGTCTCAGTGTAGTAATTGATTGACCTTGTGTCAAGTATTCCCTTGGGACAGGGTGGTATGCACTTTGTGAGAACAACTTGCGCCGCACTACTGGTCGTAAATAACATAAATAACACAAGTCTAAGTCTTGACTGGCACTCCAATTCACTAATTATATAGATTAAAATAGGTTTGGGCTTGCTGTTGGGGGTTTTACGTAAAAAAAACTGGGTGGATAAAAAAAAAGACTTATGGATGAACCGCGTGATTTTTTTTTTGTGGCTGCTCTGAGGGTTAATGACCTTAACAATAATATATGGTGTTTCTTATTTTTATTTTATTTATTTATTTATTTGTTTTTAATTTGATTAACCAATGTCAAATCAGCTCACCATTGCACCTAATTGTAATGATAATGTCTGTCTTAAAAACCATAGAGAAAGGACCATGAACCAAACTAGAGATTCAAACGTATGTAAAAATGAGCTTGGGAAGTGTGACTTTGTTAGCGGACAATTGTGTGGGTGACGACAAAGACTGACAAAAGTAACAACACAGTTCAAACTGAATTAAACCAGAGGTGTTCCAGTCGATGCGAACACCTAAAACATCAAATGATATTAAAAAAAAAAAAAAAAAAAAATGTTAGGTGATTATTCAAAAAGACAAGGTCCCCAACAACTGCCCCATATGCCAGTGATGGTGAAAATATAATGTTTATGACATCTAAAATAATATAGGTTTACAGTCAATCAACAAACAAATCCCGGCTACTTATTTATTATTAACGATGAAAGCAGACATTGTATAACGTCGGGTGATGAAAGACTGAATAATTACAGCACTTTGAAATACACAGGCAATCAAGCTAAATAACAAAATAATTATAATACTAGAATTTAGATGTTCGTAAAAACGAACACAAGGGGGTTTCGGCTTCATAGATAAAACTGGAAAGATATTATTTAGGTTCTGAAAGTTAACATGTCCCGAAGTTGAACAAAATACCCTTTTTAACGAATAATCTAATAGGTATAGTGAAACTTGACACTAAAAAGATGTCGTGATGACGTCATCTGTTTTATTGAACAATTTGTATTAAAACTCTCCGTTGGCCCAGGAGACTATTTTTGACAGTCGGTTTTTAGTGTTTTTTTTGAATAACTTGTCTAATTAAATTGGAATAATTTTGAAACTCCATGTATTCCTCAAGCAGTCAATTCCCTTCAAAACAAGGTATCCCCCGTTAAAATCGGCCCAGGCACTCTGCCAATACATTCCATCATCTAGTCATGCCTCAGGGGAGTCCATTTCAACCCCTGTGCTAAGCAATACGGCCTTGTTGTTTATTGCGCTGTGTCACAAGGCCAGATGTGTGGTCTGATAATGGTATGCCGCAGCATCAATGAATGATGTCATACACTTGGTTGATGTCTGGCCTTTTGTGTATCCTTTTGAACCAATCCAAAGTAAATAATTGAAATGTAATAGGGGTTGGGGATTGGGGCGTGGTGTCAAAGGCGGGGGGTTAGCGTCAGGGTTGTTTTCTGATAAGGAGCTGTCAATCACCTTTTGGAATGGCCTGAAAATGAATATATAGTGAGGGAGAAACCTCTAGAAGATGGTTATATGTCAAGAAAAGCATTTGAATAAATATTGGAAACATGACGCGCGTGTATGTACGGTACTATACAAAATAGTACGTCATGGCAGCGCCGTAATTCTAGCGTCAATGGCGTCGCAAGGTTAAGCTTTATAATGATATACAAATTTTCCATAGGGACGTGGCAATGTTAAGTTTGGTGTCATCTTCTTGCAAAAGTCGTATGCAATAGACTGGGCAAGTCTTACACAAATTTGAACATCAGTGACCCTGTCCGTTCTTGTCATAAATTGAGTTTTCCATATTTGCGAATGTTTGTTCATATATAACGTAGTTTTGATTATAAAAATATTATAATCATAATGTTGGGAGAACTAGCGATGAATTTATTGTGAGAGAAAGAATAAATTGAACAAATCAACGAAGGTAATGGAGAATAAGACTTGAACTCACTTTTTGACAAGGCCTACTTTTTTAAACCGTTGAAAAGTTTAGCTAACTAACATTTATTTTATTGTAGTTAAACCTCGGTAATGGTTGCACAAACTCGGTCAGATTTTTAAGAAATCAATTCATTTCAGTCATTATTATATTTTCGTTTCAAGTTATAATTTTGATTCAATGTTGTTAGTTTAAAACAATTGAGCCTTCTTATAATTATTTAAAAACTGAAATTGTATTCATTCACAAACATGTGTATATCTATGTAGCTACGACAAATAATTTATGTTTGGGGAGTAAAAGTTAGCATTGAAATTATGATACCAAAACAATAATCAAATATATCAAAAATAAATCTAACAAATCAACAACGATAACCCGACAAAGATAAATCAGATTAAGGAGCCTTGATCTTACTTTACTTTTGTAAAACATTCAAAATGTTTGCCATTTTTTTTTTGTTTTTTTTTTTGTTTCAGGTTAAAATTTCTTGTTGATAATTTTACAATATTGTACAAAAACTGAAATGGTATTCATGAAAGATTATGAATTTTCAAAAATGTTGTGACAAAAGGCTTGGAAAAAAAAGCTGAACTCCTCAAAAACCGGCTTAGTTTGACTTGTTTGTATCTTTTTGTAGAATTCGCGCAAGTCTTCCAAGATAATTCGAAGAAAAACTAAATACTGCCACGGGAGGGCGCTGTACAAGTTTATGGTGGTTTCCCCTTTCCTTGATCCTTGAACGCAACGAACGGCGACGTGTATCGCGTGTACAGTGTGCCTTCTCGACTTTAAGCGAGGCTCGTTTATATGCGTGCGTGTCGAGAACATACCACGTGTACAAGTGACAAACAAGTAACATACTCGACCTCCAAGATGACCAAGTCGGTCTCGCCACAAATTTAAAAACATTTATAACAAACCTAGCATTGACGTAATCATGACGACATGTTGTAATGGAACTAAGTTAAGTTGAAACCTTCAATTTGGTACAAAATTTAAAGTTTAAGATTAAGTTATGTTAAAGATTACGTGATAACAAAATTCATGTATTAACCAATGAGGGGTCGGGTCGTACAGATAAATAATAATAATAACAAAAAATAAAAAAATCTTGACAGAATCAAAAGGGGTTTTGGCTACCAGGCCGAAACCCCTAAAAATAATAATAAACAAAAATACTAAGCGAGACGAAAAGTGGTCAACAATGTTGCAGGAAGGTAAGGTCTAGGTGCAGCAATAGTGATGGTTGCTAAGCTCCAACTTGTTACCAAGAGCACTCGATTCATTAAAGGTTCAGAAAATAGTGATAACATTTCATTTTTCAAAAACAACCTAAAACGAGTTGGAATAAATAAATGGATTTTACACCCTTCTAAACGGTGACCCTAAATATTAAATTAGGCTATATTGAAAATGTTAAAAGTTTGGAGAAAATGTGATTTTTAACTCAAGATGACAGAAAACAATCACAAACGCCCTCTTCTGACGATTTTTTGGATTTTACTCAGTGAAAAAAAAATGTGCCAAGTTTGTTGAAATACTGTCGAAAACTTTCGAAAATACGGAGGGGCGATAAGGTTAAACTTTTTTATAAATGACGGAGAAGAAAAAGAGAATTACTTTGAATTTCTTCAGATTCGTTTCAACGGCTGATAGCTGGACATTCAAGTTCAGTCTGAAAGGCTTTTGGAAATTCAAAATGTCCCGCCTTATCTTGCGGCCATCTTGGAGTTGTTTTCTACCTGTAAATAAGGGGCAAATTATATAAATTTTCCGACAATTGAATATTTCAAACATGCTAATTTCTTACTTGTCACACCAATAAAATAGTTTAGATTGCAACCAATCCTGATCATCACCCTCCCTTGGCCCTGGAACGGCCATTTTGACTTCTAAGTGAAGAAAACCCCGCAAAAAAAAGCTACAATATTCCCCCCAAAATGGGATAAATGAATGGATTATAGCGCCCCCAAAGATGACTCTTTTTCCCCCCAATTTTTATCATGTTAAAATGAACAAGTGTGCCATGTTTCCAAAAACATTTAGACAATATTACAAACATCATTTTTGACCAAAATGGGCAAAAAAATCCCAGTGAAATAACTTTGGAAATAATTATGGAAAACACAAAGTGTGTGTGTGTGTGTGTGCCCTTACACTCACCAACTTACGGGGCACTTTACACAATGGAACAATGCTACCCCACAAGGTTTTCTTTGTTCTAGTGCTACCCCACAAGGGAATTCTTTAGAAAAGGGACAATAAGTTGAACAATGAAGTACCCCGCAACTGGCCATGTGTAAGGGTGTGTGTGTGTGTGTGTGTGTGTGTGTGTGTGTGTGTGTGTGTGGTGGGGTGGGGGTGGGGGGATAATTACACCTGGTCCCCGTTCATCCCTCAAAAGCCCGGTCCTAGGGTTAAATTGACATATTCAATTAATGCACTTGAGATCAAATGCACTGTCTCATCTTTGTATAATAAAATACTTTGTTTTCTTCTTATACATATTTTTAGCTTATTTTCTCCTCTGAACTAAATTGCGGTGTACCTATTGAATGGCCTATCAGTCATTCATCTGCTGATGTGGCATTGTACACATTCGCTTGTTTGTAAATAAAAATGAAAAAAAGAAAAGAAAAACAAAAACAAAAAACAAAAAAGGAAAGCCCCTTCAGACTGTCCTGCGATATTTGTATTGATTGGTCATGCCAACCAAGCCAAAATGTCGAAAATGTTTCCTTAGTATCATTGAGTCTGAAAGCTTACTGATTATAAAGTCAATTCTTCCATAGAGATCTTTCTGTATGAAATGGCGAAGTCGAAACAAACATATTTTGAAGACTCCGATTTTTATTTTGCAAACTAAAAAAACTTGTTTAGAATGGTACGTATGAAACAAAGTTTCCACAAACGATTATGTTGTTTTTCGTTTCCTCAATCCTTTGCAAATAAAACTTGGATCACTTTCCAGAAAGGACTTGGTGATTTCAGCTTGCTGGAATGATAATGCTACAACAAGACTTCCCATTTATTAATCAAATAATATCGCTTACCATGCAGGAAATTGAGTAAGTGTTTGAACTAATTCATGATGAGAAACTAAAGGTAGGTGTAATTAAAGGTCTTTACTTCTAAAACATCAAGGCTTCAAACTGTCACATAAAACTATCATACATCAATAAGATTGAAATGTGCAAACAATCTAGTTACTACTTTTCAATGGTACTGGTGCTGTAATTATTAAGTGATTCTTTATAAAGCTTCAAGTGTTTTCTACTTGTTTTAATAATTATATAATAACCAAGATAGAGATAGCCGTGTTAGTCTAACAGATGAAATATAAAAAAAAAATGTTACAGCACTTACCAATAGTTAAAATATGCACGAGCTTTCAAACTGTCACATTAAACTATCTTCACAGCAATATCGAAATGTGCAAAAAATCAGCATCAACTACTTCATCAGATGAAGTAGTAGTTGTTTCCAAAGACCATGCGATTTTTTTTTTACTATTACTAAGTCTTTAATAGTGCTGTCACTAAGTTTTTGTATTTCGATAATAACAAAGAAAATTATCTCATTGGTGAAACGAGTTGCAAATGTACATTAGTCAAATTGGGCTCTGACGGGGTCTGTGTATAATCAATAAAGACACAACTACTTAATATTTATACACCATATTGCTATACAAAGTCGGTTATGTCAATCATTCAGACTTATAATAAACTAATTCACATTCACTAAAAGGTAATTTTTATTTGGAAAGGGAAAAAAACACATACACACACAACAACAAAAACACTTTAACATTATCTGAATGTCAATTTTATTCTTCGACAAACCTTCAGAGGAAATAATGTCGTGGGTCTCCTTTATTACTGTGTGCAATACTAATTTTCACTCACAAACTTGTTTTGAATCGATACTTTTTGAACCTATTAAATTGATTCATATTTCTTGTTTGTTGATTTTTCCCCAAAAGGTTTGACGGTTAATAAGTATGTTGTTTCTCATTGAGCAAAAAAAAATGTATATATATATATATATATATATATATATATATATATATATATATATATATATATATATATATATATATATATATATATATATATATATATATATATAACTATAAGAGCTGGTTCGAGTCCGGCATCAGCCAAATTTTCTTTGCTCACGCTATTTATTTATAATATTCTCCCAGTCAGTTTCTCATGTACTTTCTCTGTGTAAATCCACGTAAAAAGCTGTATCCATTCGTTGTGTATCCCCGCTACTGCCGTTTACCAGGTTGTTTGCATCTTAACCGGGGTAGTGATCCCTGGCTTATCGGCAGCACGGTTCGGCTTCTGACTGGTCCCCCCGAGCAAAGTGGATTTGGTATTGCACATAGGACAGCCCACCAACTATAAGGGCTGGTTAGCTCAGTTGGTAGAGCGCTCGTACGGTATTCGAGAGGTCGCGGGTTCGAGTCCGGCATCAGCCAAATTTTCTTTGCTCAGGCTATTTATTTATATATATATATAAAAGTAAAAAAAAATAACAATAATAAAAATAAATAAATTATACTAAAATTACAGAAAACAAAAGTAAATAAATAAATAGATAAATACATAAATAAAAAATACGTGGTAGCAACCTTTCCATTTGATATTCAACACTGCGCCATACAATTCTTGATTGCGCATTTACTGAGTCCATTTCAGACCTGTGGACATTGTGGTGTTGAGTGTTCTTCAATAGTCACCTCAGCAATGCGTAGACCTGAGTCGTTCCCCGATCTAGAAGGATGTATGTCTAGGCTGACGTACCAAGCTGTTACTGGCGGATCACATACGAATGTTATCATCGCCCCATCGTAGACCTGGGCTGCAGTTACTGTTGAGCCACATTGCTGGTTCTGGGCGTAGTTTGGACTGACGCCACTACGTGCAACTGCACCGGTGAAATTACCGGGATATCCTGAAAAGGAAGAATGTATGAAAAAATGCACAGTAACAAAGAAGCGTTTATATGCCGACTTTTATATTATAATAGTTGTAAACATCCACTGTCTGGGGATAGTTTTGTATGCATGACTATGCAACTTATTAAACATATCTAGGTGCCTCCAGACCACCAGATCACTTTGGAGATTTGTAAACTATCTTTAAAGTCACTCTTTCCTAATCGCAGGACACTTTGAGTTTCCTATGTCTAGTTATTGGTATGTGGAGAACAAATTACATTTGATTTAATGAGTCGTTCCTATCTGGTAAAACATTTCTTCAGCGTAAAGCCTCACCGGTATTGATTACCTCAAGTTCTACGGCGATGCGACCCAAGTAATGTTTGGTTGTCTTTGTTTATTTGTTTTGTGCTGTTGTTAATACATTTATTGATGGATGAAATCGGTCGTGACTCTCTTTCAGTTGCCTTTTTTCATGTTTAATATATTTTGTTGCGGGAAGTGTTCACTCCGTAGTAAAACTATGTCGGCTGAGACAACAATAGCCTATCTGCCTAATCATCGAATGGCATCCACTGGTTTAGATTAATTGAAGTGATATATACAGTATACGAAATGTCAATCCAACGACAGCTGAAGTGATTACCGGTTTAGTTTGTTATTTTTAAAGCGATAGCAGATTCAATATAGCCTATATTACTTGACAAATGAACTTTGACAAAAATAATTTATTATTGGAAATGTTATTACACCATGTAATATAGCTAGCTGTTTGTCTATATAGCTGTTTGTAGTTTTTTGGTCATTCACATTTACCGTAATTTTATTATGCTGTTTTTATAGCAACTGTGATAGAGGCTTGTAATGGTGACGACCCACACCGCAAACTCTGAGAATCACACTGGATTCACCAACTCCGTACAGTCCAACCATTGGGACTTAACATAAACACAGGTGTAAATAACTTCCATTTATATATTCCCTCATTTGTATAATATATTTCCATACAAGTATACATTTGCAAATATATACTTGTATCATCCCCTTAGATTTCTTGTTCCCCATTACCCAATACCCAATGTTTCCAATGTTTCTGTCATTATTTACCAATTTAGTCTCTGCCATTTTGATTCGGGTATTCACAATTACCTAGTGGACAAACAGAATAAGAAACGCCGTAATGCCCAAGCTAACCATAAGAAATACATTCTCAGGCGTTTCCGCAAGGAGGGTTTGGCCGACCCTCCCACTGAGGGGTTACCAATTACAACAAATATAGTAGTTAACCTATCTAATACTGTTCTAACTGAACCACAGGTAAAACTGCTGTCAAGGGGCCTTAACTTTGACTCTTGTGACGTCACAACTCAGAATCTAACCACTCCAAAAATTAATTATCACTGGGTTAAACTTAATATCTGAGAAAATACTATAACGACAAGTCTCTTTATTGAACGCAAATTCAATTGTATATATTCACAATTGAGATCACATGAAAATGGTTTTAAGTCAGTTAACCAAAATAATACTTAATCAAAAGTTATTCAGTGGTTTGGCACTTATCCTCCGATCCAACTACAATTCGAAAAGGAAACTCTAAATAATCACAGTTTAAAACTGGCCCACCGTGATTTTGTCCAATTGTTAATTTGGTTCTCCGTTTCAAGAGGCGACTACCACAGCTTTATCACTCTTTCAAAATGTTTCACTCCAAAGCACACACTGGTACACACATGGACAATCTCTCCTGCCTTCCTTTCACGTCTTTGGCCGTCAAGAGGGGACGCTGACGTCACACTCTACTCTCTAGGATCTCCGTCTAGGAGGGGATTTTATACCCGCATCATACCTATCTATAAAATAGTTGTTAAAACCGATACAATAATGCCTGATGCTCTCATTAACTTTGTTAAATGCCTACTTCTGAAATCATTCTTTTATCTGAGTTCTTATTCCAAAAATTGTGAGCCACAAATTCAAAATGTTTACACATTGCAAGGCTTTTGGAAAACAATGCTTCAATATTTCTAACTAAAAAAACACAACACTTTTTAGGAATCAATATCCTTACAATACAAGGCAATTCAACTTACGATTTTCCTCCCGTTTCAAACTTAAATTGCTGGTCTTCAATTGCTAAAAACAAAACTGCCTGAAAATCTGTTTCTGATTTGGCAATAATATTGCAGCACAGCAACGGTTCCCAATGGGTTTTTAATTTTAGCGCGACACTGTTGAGATAATAAGCACTTTACTCAATTCAGTCTCTCTCTCAAAACATACATGTTACTCTCTCAGGAATCTGTGAGTCTACTACCACTCCCTAAACTCTTCGCATTCCTCAAATTTCATGCAAATCGGCTCACCTCTCTCCTCGCACACTATACATATTCATATACACCCCGTGTGAGCACATACATACAAAAGGAAGTGAAGGTGGTGGCTCTTGCACCTCTATTCATATACAAAGTTATACAATTAGCATAAAAAGAAGAGTTCACAACCTATGGGAGGGAACATTCATAATCATTAGAATACTGCCCCTGTAAAATAAACATCTTACTCATTAGAATGGGTCTAATTCTGACACTGCGATGATATTAATAATATTACTGTTTCATAAACTACGGTACCACTATTCTACTAAAAAAAAGTTTATTTTGAGTTATGCCCTACCGGCGTTGGACGACTATGTAGCCACCCGCCTGTTATTTTGTTTGTAATGTAGGCCTAAATCGCTGTAAAAAAAAAAAAAAAAAAAAAGGGCAAAGAACATTGGAAAAGTGAACATTTATATATAGCCTCGCAAAATTTCAATAAGGCAAAGGAATCACACAGTATTGGAAAGCAATTTCTTTGGATGATTCAGCTTCAAAACTTTGAAAAAATTCTTGTATTGAAGAAAGTGTGTGATCGCAGTCGTCTGGCCTAAATGTTCTGTCGTGCACTTGTACACATCGCGCACATTTATACGTACTTGTACAATTTGCCAGACTTGCTGGAACCTGGAACTGTCCTTACTGGCCTTATTCAGCCACTCGAAGGTCTCTGGTACAAACTCTGGAATATTTTTTTCAAAGATTTCGAGAAAGAAAAGCCTCGATCGAATAAACAAATTATCATGTACCGTACCGCACATTTTTATGGAGGACGTCGGGTTTGTTTACATTTGATACCCACAATAGGTCACGTGACGCGGGTAGTGCAATAGGTTTATTGTATCATTTGTAAATAATTATAGGTAAAAGATATTCGACTATAACATGCGCGAAATGTGGCAGAGGGAGCCCCCCCCCCCCTTAAAAAATAAAATAAATAAATACATACAAAAAAAAAAAAAAAAAAAAAAAAAAACAATCCCATTATCTAACACACTCTTCCCCTCTTGTACAAAACATCTTTAAAGAATTCCAGAGATTTTAAAAACACAATAAAGACACAATGGCGGGGAGGAGGTAGGGGGTACACCCTGCCGCATATCGAGCACCATATGTATTCAACTGAACCATCCTGAAAAAATAAAGTCTTGAATGACTCAGACGAACCTCAATGAGAAAAAACGAAATTATGCGTGCACAAAAACGATTATTGATGTAATGATAACTAAAGATAAACCCTAGTTTGATTTAATTAGGGAATAAAAGCGGTACTGTGAATGCGTGTTAATGAATTTTAAATTAAATGTTGGTGAAATTGACAGGGATATCCTATGAGAAAAAAAGTAACTGTACCAACTGGGCAGTTCAAAGGCAACCATTTTAATCAACTTCGAATTTAATTCCCCTACGCAGTTGTTTTGTTAACGATAATTTTAATTACGCGACTTTAGCTCTTACCAACAACAAGCTATTAAATATTGCTTTTTTTTAGATGGCTTTTGATCCACTAGCTCATTTTTATTTAACTAAATATAATTATTATTCATCACAATGATACTGACAACGAAATATTGCCTTAGCAATAAGTTGGTATCGGCATTTGATGCCAGGCAAAGCCCGTTCGTTGTGTGTTAGTTTTAGTAATTAAAACAATTATTTACATAACAATTAGCTGTTACTGAGAGGTATTCCCTTATGAGTTTTTATTTCCAAACATGAATAACCCGTTATTCAATGATACTATTATTGAACAGGAGGTTATATGAAAGCTTGAGGTTTCTTTTGAACAATGGTTCTGTTAGTTTACTATAAGATCTCTGTGTCAGCTGAAAAGACCATAATTATGTTAGATAGAAGGTCACAAGGCTGTACGACCCTTGTTCGGGCATAACAAGTACCGTGCAGTATTTTGCCCCACCAGAAGATCACAAGCAATAAAATGGCTCTTTTGAAAATAAATAAATAAATAAAGAATCCAAGAATAATATGATTAAAAAATAAAATAAAAATGTATGGCATGACTGTCTTATAAATGTTGCTACAATTCGTTGCGTTTTCGTCATAGTGACGGATCGGCAAGTAGCACGTTTCGAGTAGGGCCTAAATCGATTGTTATGTTGGTCAACTTTTCACTAATACTTTTCGCAGTTCGTTTAACAACAAATTGATCAGATTTCTGTATCAGTGTGTTGAGGGGTATTGTCCTGTCATGTATCCATGTATATTTGGGGAAAATTTACTGTTTAAATATTCTTAACAATGTCTTGATCGTATTCGTCTCTATGTAAACATAAATATAAATTACAATCACGCATATTCGCCTCCAAGTGTTTTTGTACACAAGCCTACGTGTACTTGATCAAACAAATTCGCGACTTTACATACCTTTGTATGATCAAATCAAATTAATTCATTGAGTGTCGTATTGATATCCTCAGTCAAAATTCCAAAATATTAGAAGTTTGAGATTGCACAACATTTAAAAACTTGAGGTCTTGTAAGATTATGATGAAAACAATCAATCCCCTCTGCCCGCAGTGAAAAACTGGTACTATATGTATACGCAAAGCGTCATGTCAAACACGTACACACCGATAAGGGTTACCAACTCACTGAAAGGATTCGTCGGTATGACAAAAACAAAATATTACTTTGGGGTTGATTCGCCGATCGGGGGTGTCTGTAACTCTAAAACCGTCCGGAATTTGGAATTACAAGTTTCAGAATTGAAATTAGATACACAAGCAACCCTTAAACCGTCGGTTCAAACCTCGATTTCCCTTAAAATGCAGATTTGCACTTTGACAAAAACCTCAAGAATTGCTCCTAAGACATGTTTTTCTATTCTCGTGTAGAATTTCACTTTCCTGCAGTGACTTATAAAGGGTTTTAAAAACGACCAAACTTCCAAACTCAGTCTTCTTGCAACACAAGTTTGGAAAGTTATTGCTCACGACCTTTTGGCGGTCAAACTTTCGTTACGACCTTCTTCCGGTCACACGACGCCCTTAAGTTTGTTCGAATGTTTGGACTTTTTTATTCTTTTTTAGCTACTTTCCCATTGGTTTTGTACACGAAAGCACACAGAGGACTGTCACTGGTGTGTCATTTCCCCAGATCCTTTTTGTAAAAGTCATCGGTTTGATTGCGCGGACGTGTTAACACACACACACACACACACACACACTTTAATTCATGTAAACTAATAACAATACTTCATCTTTACCGTTACAGTAATATTATTTACTTTTTATTCTGATTCATATATGTTTCTTTTTACCGTCGGATAATTATTTCTATTCATTTCTTGTTCCATGGAAATCTGAGACGCACAAGAAACTCAACATAAATTTACAGACAGTGAATCAGTCATCAAATGGATGATGAATCAATGGATTTTTGAAGATTTATAAATTAAATTAACTTACCGAGTCCGATTGATATCACAATAAAAACGAACATTGCTTTGTCGATGCTGTCCCTAAGGATGACCATGATGGTCTTAGGTTGACCACCTTGGGTCAAACTGACCACCCCTGATAGATCCTTGAGCAACCCTTCCTGAACGATCCTGTGGTAAAACTCTGACTTCGAAATGCTGATTCGTTTGTTGCTGACTGTGCATTGAGAATATTTACCATATCGTATGACCGGCTGTCTGCCCAATTAAATCAAAACTGCGGCACTACAAGTCGGGCGCGTTCATTTTTTTTTACGGGTAAACAAAAAAAAAGGATAATACAATCTATATCACTTTAACGTACACCGAGGACAAAGAACAATGCAATTTGGTCTCAGCACCACCCTGCCCCACCCCCATTCCAATGGCCTCTATTATAAGCCTGTGGTAAAAAAACAAACAAACAAACAATCATATATATAATTATACTCTGCCAACTTTTTGTAATCTAAAATGCAGGCCTGTCGCAGGATGTACCTCCGGTCTACAGTCAAACAGACATTCCCATCTGATGTCAGCCAAGTAATGAACTGAACCAAAAGAATTATGGACAGAGGTTCACAAAGTCACTGGTTATAACACAGTTGTGAACAGTACTCATCCTGTTCTGAAATGAATGCTTGTTTAACTGTTATTTGTATAAAAAAATAATAATAATAAAAAAAATACATAACAATAAAGAAAGCCCCAACTCAACATTAGTAAACTTACTGTAAATGCTTCCATTCTTTGTATAATTCAAGATATCTGTAATAAAACCAACCTGTGAAAATGTCAGCTCACTTCGTTGTTTCATTTTTCGAGAAAACGATACAAAAGTGCATTCAGCATTTTTGTACGCATTCATATAGGCAGAGTTTTCGTCTCACTGAGTCGAAAACTAATTGTGGATCTTATTTCATTTATCGTTTAAAAACGATAACACTTCAGGCAGAAATATTTCAAGGAAATTTTTCTGAGAAAGACGCTTAGGTTCAACTTATCAAATATCTCAATTCCCATAACATGATTACAATTAACAAATTTATTTTCCTTAAAACATTCTACTCAGTCCCGTTAACATCATGTTTTGGATGACTTGTATGAAGCTTTTAATGAACATGCATTTTCTGGAAATATCTAAATGGCTTGATAAGATTGATCATGACTTGTTACTTTTTAAGTAGGAAACGTGTGGTGTTTTTGCCAATGAACTAAAGTGGTTCAAGAATTAGGTTTCCAATAGGAAACAAGTGGTTGAATGTAATTGAGATGGTTCAAGTGCTAATGATACTTCTGTTGGTGTACCACAAGTAACTGTACTTGGACCAATACCCGTCTTGCCCTACATTAATGACATCACTCAGAATGTTAGTTCCAAGTGCGCATGTAAAACGTGTGCAGATGATGTTATCATCTAGAGACGCAACTGGGAGCAATATTAATGAAATTGATTATGAATTGCAATCTTATATTGATAGCATAAGTGTTTGGGTTGATATAATCGTCTTTGCATGAACGCTGATAAAACCAAAGTTATGCTTTTGAAATCTAGTCGTGTCAATATTGTAAATAAATTGATAATTTCTCTTATGGAAACTCAACTCGAACAGATTAAGATGCTTTCTTGACAAACCTTTGAACAGAAGAGGGACTTTTGGCTTATATTATGTATAAACGTATTCATGGTCTAGCAACAGACTGTGATAATATCGAGATGTACTTTGATAGTCATGGGTGATATAAGAAATGTCGATTCTTTTAATGTTATTCTCCCTAAGCCTAACATTGAATGTTTTAAGCATGTTTTCCCTAACTGTTATGGTGCTATTATATGGAACAATTCACCTGCTTAGGTCCAAAATGCATCTTCTATTGATGGTTTTAAAAACATTTAGACATAATTAAAAATGTAATGTTTTGTTTTGTTGTTTTAACCGTCGCGCCAGGCCGTAGTTTGTAACCACGGGATCATGGTTTGCTTTTAGTTATTATACCACCGTCCTCAAAATACACCTGAGTAACTTACTTCTTAAGTGGAGCAGTCAATTTGCATTATTTACATTATGCTTTCACTGCTAATCCAACTGATATGATCCACGCATCATGGCGTATCCGACGTCCTGTTATTGTAAACCGTTTAATCAAGACAGCTTTCATGTTTTATGCGACACTGCAAACATTTTTTTCTCTCATATGGTTACCCTTTTATTATGGCTTGCCGTAAAAATGTTTTTTTTTTGTGATGAATTTCGAAGATGGTGATGGTATTAATGCTGAACATTCCGTTTTGGATAATTCTCAGTATAGTAAACTGCAGAAACCGGGGTGTTAAATCGATTCTCTTGGTATCTATAAGTAACAACACCGACAATGGTGTTAGTTATCCCCATTGCTAATTTATCGTTGGTGAAATTAACACTATGAAGGTGTTGTCTAGATAGCAAGAGAATCAATTTAATACCCCAGTTTATGCAGGGTACTTAACCCTATCAGGACCGGGCTTTTTTTGGATGTACGGGGGACCGGGGGTAGGGTACATAGTGCCCCCCTCCGTATTTTCCAAAGCGTTCCACTGATTTTGATGAAATTTGCCACAAATGTTCATTTTACCGATTTCTACATGATGACGTCAACAAATTGAAAAAAATCGTCACTAGAGGGCGTTTTGGACTGTTTTTCGCCCATTTTCGGTCAAAAATATTTTTGTTTTGCCTTAGCTTCTGTATTTTTCGTCCGAATGTTTTGAAACTTGGCAAACTTGTACATTTTGACAAGATTAATATAATTTGAACCTAATTTAGTTACTGGAGTCACCTTTGGGGCGTTATAATTCATTAATTTATCCCATTTTGGGGATCAATTGCGTTTTTTTCACTTAAAAATCAAAGGGCCAAAAGAGATATAATAAGGTATGATTGACAAATCTAAACATTTGTTGAGGTCTGAAAAAAAGAAAAAAAGAAATTAGCATGTTGAAAATATTCCATTGATAAAAAATTTGAAATACTTTGACCCCCTAATTACAGGCTTAAAACACAAAAATCCAAAATGGCCACCAAAAAAAGCGGCCATTTTGAATCCCCAAAACCATTTCAGACTATCATGTTATTCATCACTATCACTTTTCTGGCAAAGAAATAAAAAATAAGTGGAAATTATGTTCAAAAAGTAAAACAAAATATATAAAAAAATAGTAAAATCGTCTGACCCAAGGCCAAACAAATGGTTGCCATGGTAACAGCTAACCCCCGGTATCAATTATTTTTTGCCAACATGCCTTTCTGTCAAGAACATGCAAAAACCTTTAAAAGTTGGGAACAAATCTGACAGTTTAGACTCACCTCGATTCTGCGTTAAATTTCTATCCATATTTACGGGCCAATTCCTTGAACGGAATGTCGATCTTATTTCTGCCTCTGATAATCATAGGGAATCACACGTCACCATATGGAAACCAGACTAAATGATATTATGCTGTTCGTTTCCAACACCAATTAGAAATAGAAAACAAAATGTTGATTTTAAAAACATTTCAGCAACTTCTTCATTACGCTATAAATTAAAAACACGTTTGGAAAATAAACATAGATAATTCTTCTGAAATAAATATGGGTTTTACCTTAACATATTATTTTGACTTTTAAATAATTAAACTTCTCTGGAAATAGAAAAGCTTAAAACTGCAGCGTCGCGGCGCAGCCATGCCACCATGAATACACCCTTTCGCAAGTCGTGCATGCATGACTTTTTTTCGCGAAATAAACTTACAAAAAATCACCACTCTTGGTCTCAAAAGACTTATCAAAGTTCTTGAGTGATTCAAGAGTCCGCCGAAGATGCTGCTGAAGCTGGCAGCATATTGACAACAACACTGCTGTATGAAAGTGCATCCTGCGAAGAGGGCCTTTGCGGACATGCTGGATGTGTTCAGATGTACTGCACCGCCATCACCCGACCGCGATGCGCTACACCGCCGGTACGAAACTGTGTGTGGGACGGTGTGTGAAATCGGTGCTATTGCTGCGGTTGTAGGTCAAAACACGCATCTGGTATGTAGTCTGACATTTTCGCTGGCGATATTTTTATTATGAATATGTGTTTGTACGTGTGTGAATGCAGGAAAATGTGATTAACAATTATTGTATTCTTTACTATGTAAACAGTGACCAAAAAGACAGACGACATTTACACAAGTTTTTAGGCTCTTTCATGATGATTGATTTCATTGTTTTGTTTAAAACTAGTCTTAAACAGAAAGTTGTTTAAAACTGGTCTCAAACATATTATTATATATTACCCAAAATTTCCCTAAGCTTCAGAACCCACCCACTTTCGGGGATACGTTCAGCATCTTTGAATAATAAAAAAAACCAATTAGACTTATTTTGACAGCAAGAGGGCGCAATACTTATTCAATTTTGAAAGTACACAAACGTTTCAAGACATTAACAATAAAACTGGACCAAGCAAATTTCCTACACTAATTACAATGTAAAACTTTCAATAAAACAAACTAAACAGTTGTATATGAACTGCTTTATTAGAAGTCTAATTGCATCTGGTTTTCCACACTTTTTCTATGGTTTGACCCCAATCTACACCCAAAGGGCGCCCTCTTGCAGTCAAAAATAAGGTCTATTGAGAGACCAGGTTATGACGTCAGAAACCCAAAAGCTGGAAACACGTATACTTCTTAATCTGATGATTCAGGGGCCATATTTTATGGTCACAAAGCATGGCCACGTGATGCCCTCTCGGCCAATCAGAATGGATAAACTGTCTCAGGTATTTATGAATAACAAATAATAATAAATCGAACAATAATTGCCTCTAAGGTCGCAACAAGGTGGCGTTTACAGATCTTCTGAATATTCATAAAGCCAGACAGCTGCAACAAGTATTTTGTGCGTCCTAAGACTAAAGATTAAAAGGCTGGCCAGCCCTTTTATTAATTTTCGATTTCATTTTAATTGCCAGTAATTCTTGACGGATTTTCTTCGTTCCAGGCATCAAATAAAAACTAGCAACTTTCCAAACTTTCCATAAAAATATCATGTTAACATTTAAAATTATTTTTGACCGTCAAATCGACCTAAAATCGAGCAATGCATTATTAACCGTGCTTAAAGAAAACAAAAATATACGAAAAGTAAATCAAGATATATAATAACATCTTTTAAACAAACAATACAAATACATTCAGTACATTTTTAATGTGTTTACAGAAAGCAATTAGGTTACAGAGCGCTAGAAATGGGGTTTAAACTATGATGGAAACCAATTCCATAACAAAAAAAATAAATAAATAAATAAATCAATCAATAACAATATAAGATAAACGCATCAATGAACACAAACACAATAGACGAACATGAGATCAGACAAACAGACGGAATGTACAAATTTGTTGTTATTACTATTTGAACTTTTCCAATTGAGACTTTATTGTACTTGCAATATTAAAAAAGTCGATTAAAAAGAGAGTTTTAACTGAATAAAGCAGAACAGTTATAACAACGTACATTGGAAGAATTAAAGGGTCCATGAAGAGGTTTTTTGTCACGGAACATTTTTGTGGCTTAATACATGGTTTGAAATCAACAAAACATAGTATTGACTATTTTGATGTGTCTGTTATGCGTTAATACACTTTAATTGAGCCCCGAAAATGTGTGCCATTTGATTGCGCAATGATCTGTGACGTAGACTGTGGTATAACATTTCAAAGACAGCTCTGGTGCCGAGTGGTCAACAATGCATTGTGTGTTATTGTCACACACATGGACCTGGTCAGCCGTTCCACTGTCTACGTCACAGATTTTATGTTAATGAGGAAGGGTGGGCGGAGCACGGCAACCCCCTAATTTTAGAAATCATTTTTTCTACGATTAATACACATGTAAAAAATGTGAAAAAATTA
Source organism: Marthasterias glacialis (assembly GCA_911728455.2). Classification (NCBI taxonomy): domain Eukaryota; kingdom Metazoa; phylum Echinodermata; class Asteroidea; order Forcipulatida; family Asteriidae; genus Marthasterias; species Marthasterias glacialis. The sequence continues at coordinate 24,167,919 of OU452222.1, read as the reverse complement.
AAGATATACTATAATAGGCATACTTTATTTTGTTAACCAATAAAAAAAAAAAAATATGGAATCTTTAAGTGGCAGAAACAGTACAGACAGTGAACGTGCTCTCTAAATGTAAAATAGTGAAAGTTTCACTCGCTTGCCAGAGTGGAGTAAGTTTGGCTCTTTTGAGAGTGCAACTCACTCTTCACCTGACTCTATTTTGAGTGAAAGTGGAGTGAATTTCACTCTGAATCTAGTGAAAATACATGTTTTTCACTCTAAGAAGAGTTGTCCGCCATATGGCTCCTTGCAAGAGTGGTGTGGCGAACAAAAAGAGTGTTTTTTTCACTCTTTTGCATTAAGAGAGTGCAACAAGCTCACAAACAGGCAGCACGGCAAAATAGGGGACAGCTCACCATGCTTCACAAAAAAAAAAAAAAAAAAAAAATAGCCATTCTTAGATCATTATGATAAAATAATTACCAGTGATAAAGTGAAGCTAGACTTAATGGTCCTCACATCTAAAACATCAAGGATTTAAATTGTTGTATAAAATTATCATTACCAAACTTAATGCAAAAACTTGGTGCAAACAATATTAGCTTTTGCTTTTCACTGGTACAGGTGCTGCACTTAAATGACGTCATCAGTCAGGTAAAATGATTTACACATAAATTTGATTCTAAAGTCGATTATTACATAAAAAAAAAGTCCGGACCTGATAGGGTTAAAGATAAAACATTTGTGTTATTAAATTTTTTTCGGAAAACACGTATCACCCCCGCCCCTTCAATATTGCTTTGACATATTGAATCCAGTGTGGTTCCGTACCGGGCGTGCTAGTCTTTCGTGAAATATTGGAGAATATTTGGTAGTCAGCAAATTGGTAAACTGACTTCAATACACCCTCCCAAAGAATATTCCCTGGCTGCACCCCCGTAAACGGGGTTGTGTACAATCAATAAAGTCAATAGATACAAAATAAATAAAGTTGGTTACGCCATTCTCTCTGATGAGTTCTTCATTTCGTAAATTTCCGTCTTCAAAGTCCAAATCAAAACATAATTCACGTAAAACTAAAATCTTCACTTTAAAAAGCGCTTTTTAACAATTTATTCTAAAAAGCAATAAACCCAAACATATTCTGAATTTTAATTTTAGTCTTCAGATAAACGTTAAGATTACCTTTTTAGAGACAGTTGTGTATTTTGTTTACATCAAACATTCACAACTAACTTTTATTGATCGTTTCTTAATAAACTGTTTGGATGCATGTTGAAGTTATTCAATTCATCAATGTTCAAATTTGTCGATTGTTTTCTCAAAGACCGCCCCCCTCCCCACCCTTAAAAGAAAAAGAAAAGGAAGAAGAAGAAGCGTCTTCTTTAACAAAACAAAACATAACACTACGCAATATCCTTTCCATGAATTAACACTGCACCATACAATAATTATTGAATGTTCATTGACTGAATCCATTTCAGATCTATGGACATTGTGGTGTTGAATGTTCTTCAATAGTCACCTCAGCAATGCGTAGACCTGCGTCGTTCCCCGATCTAGAAGGATCCATGTCTAAGCTGACGTACCTAGCTGTTACTGGCGGATCACATACGAATGTTATCATCGCCCCATCGTAGACCTTGGCTGCAGTTACTGTTGAGCCACATAGCTGGTTCTGGGTGTAGTTTGAACTGACGCCAGCACGTGCAACTAAACCGATTAAAGTATTGAGATATTCTGAAACAGAAGAATGTATGCGTAAAAAAAATGCACAATAACAAAACAGCTTTTTTTAGGCAAGCAGTAGCATAATATAAACATAATGCTGTCTCTGCACTTCAACATATGATAACTTTAATTTGTCGATACAATGTGTTATTTGACTTTCAGAGCACGTTGTTGCAGGTTGTTGTCCTATAGTTGTAGAATACTTTGAAATACAAAACTTTGTTGTTTGTTTGTGTGGTCGAAGAAAACTTGAAATTGATTTAAACAAAAATATACCTGTGTGAAGGGGAATGGTTTTCTACGAGAATCCTTACCGGTATTGCTTACTCCAAGATCTACGATGATACGACCCAAGCAGTGTGTGTCATTCAAATCCACTTGCCACCACATGTGTGAAACGGCGCTCCAATAGGCTGTTGATCAGTAAAATCGGATTATTGATCGTACAATTATGTTAAATGAAACAAGTCTTAACTCTCGTACCCTTACCTATTTCAACATCTTGCCAGTGAGAGTTACTCGCTGGTAAAACGTTCAGACAATGAAAACAACATCTGAAGTTTCGTAAAATTAATTTACAAGTGCCTGATGATCGATTGTCATTCAATGATTTTGCTTTGTTAGAAGGGGAAGCATTAGTATGTTTCTGCACACAACAACAGTAATTACAACTTATTGTCAAGTTGTGTATGCCTACAACTTGAAAAAGACAATTGTAAAATGAACATATAACTTTACTGGCACATTTCAATTTTGAACTGTTTGCGTTTAGTACACGCGTAAGAGTTTAGTCATTTGGAATTAACATCTTGAACACAACGACTCCAAACTCTTCTTATGTATTACACAGACTGCATATCGTTACGAAGCTCCACAAGCCATTTTGAGATATGGTAGACACAATACTATGACACTGTTAGGTTTGAGTATTTTTTCCCCCCATATTTACACCCAATCCTAACACCCGATCAAAAAGACTAATAGACAGCGGCGTAAATCCGTTTGGATAATTGTGTTTACAAGAGCCACATCGTGAGTTGATTTTTTTCATAAAAAAGGATCACAGAACTACTGTTGGAAAACCCCAGTATGTCGCTCTTAGTAAGTCTGTGTGAGGGGGGGGGGGGGGGTGGTGGTTCTGAAATCTCGGTATGTTATCATGTGTGTGTTGTTAATTGCCAAGGTGGATAAAGATATATGGGTATGCTCCTATAGCAGCGCGCACCTCGACTGTAACGTTGGGACCGGGCCGAATGCACGGCCCGGGATTCATATGCCTTTTTTATTTTTATTTTTTTTCTTATGTTTTATTTTTATCAGCTTTTCTCCTTATTTACCAATACTTATGAAAAGGCAAAACTCAATTCAGCCAAGATTAGAGGAGCGTGCGAGTGCGTCGCAAAGTGTTGGGGTCCGTGGCTCACACAAGGCCGATAATGAAGATTGTCTCTTGTGCGTTTTGAATCTTTTCTAGTTTATCTTTTGAGCTGGAGTAAGAGACTGCCCCTTCTCCTTCACCACCCGGATTGTTTCAATAATTTAAAACCCTCAGGTCCTCCGCAATGAACATTTTTCGAGGTGGATCAACAAGCAGATTTTTTTATCAACAACCTGTCTTTTAGGTCAATAACCCCCATATGCAAGCCCAAAGCTACACTAATGACCATGTGGGTGAATTGGAGTGCCAGTCAAGACTTAGACTTGTGTTATTTACAACCAGTGTGCAGCCGCAAGTGTTTTCACAAAGTGCATACCGCCTTGTGCCAATGACCCTTAGCACAAGGGTCAATCAATTACAGCACGGAGACAGGTGGCTGCTGTCTTTCAACAATCCTTACTCTGCAGTGGTTAGGGTCTGGCCAATGAAAGTCTACAGGCTTGTGGGCTGTACCAGGGGTAAGGTTAACATGGAATCTTGGCTTTTTTGGCCCATTGCAAAAAAAGTTATGGCCATATTTGGTAGTACCTGCTGAATTTTATCAGCACGTGGTTGGCACCAGGGTTTAAACGCGGTTTTAAAGCATATTCGTAAGTCTATTTTTATTTACAGAATACCATTGGAAATTAAGTGTGAACACTGCAAGCTACATGTTCGATGATTTTTTTCGTGTTTGCCTAATCACTTTATGAACTAGTCACTAAATAGGCACAATTTGTTCAGACACCATCTGATGAAGGGAGGGGGTGATCCTAATGGGCCACCCAAGCTCCATTTGTTTTTATTGGGTGGGGATATTCTCCGCTCCAAAAAGATAACGGGATATGTCGACTCATTTTACGGAATGAATGGACCAAGACGACTTTACTAAAACTGACTCAGTTAGTCATCTTAACGAGACATAATCATCACGGTATAAGTCGACTTCTTTAGTTCAGTATGTCGACTTGGTGAGTTTAACATCTCATTATCTTGATACTGGTATGGCACTTCTGTAGTTCCGTAGAACGTCCCCATACAAGTAGTGATTTCCATATTACTTTTTGACTTTAACTATTGTAACAGAGTGATGAGTGTAAACATAACTATGTTCTTACCAGTGTGAGAGGAAGTATTTCCTTGGCCGTCTATGGCGTTGCCTGCTGGATGCCCGGTTAGGACAGAGCTACCCTGAGATGCATTTTTCCCGACGACAGGAATAACTACGAGTAAAGTCAGTAATTGACGAAAGACACATAGAATATTAAGTCTAACTTCATACATTTCTGTGCGTTCTTTAATAGACACATACGCGGCACTTTTTTTTCAAGTGTCACTTTTGTTCTTCGCTTTTTTTTTGTTGCGGCGACTTAAAACAAATATATATATTCCCTCTCTTTTTTTTTTAACTCGCTGTGCTCCGGGTATAAGCGCATGACTTATGTACTTCTGCATTTGAACGCGACTTGTAAGTTCCCATACTCAATAAGATAAATGAAATAAATAAATCCAACAAATCAAAACAAAAAGAAGGGGAAAAATAATAATGATAAATAAACACAATAAATAACAACAAAGTAGCCGCGTAGGTGGCCGTCACAGAACACCATACAATTGTGCTGGGGGTGTTAACTTGATTCTCTTGGTATCTATATATGACAACACCAACATGGTTTTAATTTTACCAACGATAAAGCAATGGCGATAACTAACACCATGTCGGTGCTGTCACATACAGATACCAAGAAAATCAAGTTAACACCCCAGTTTTTGCAGTGTACAGCGCTTAACACACATCTGTGTATGTTTAAAAAACACAAATAAAAACACGTTGAAGTTTAAGAAAAGCAATCGATGGTTAAAGTAAGAATTTGCTAATATTAACCACAACAAATAATGATAATATTTTATGCGGTTAAATGTATTTAAGCACGTGACTTTGTACCAACATTGTACCTTGATAACTTGAACATTCCCAAGAGCTAAGCTCTTCCACCGCCACCTCAGCTATTTGCAGCCGTTCGCTAGTATGACCGGGATTCGATGGTTCTATATCGAGGCTGATATACCTCGCTTTCATTGGCGGGTCACACGTGAAGGCAACTACTGCCCTATCTGCAGACTGTGTCTTGGTGCCCGGTGAGTCGCACTGTTGGTTGTCAATGACGTCAGAGCTTAAACCCGCTCGTACCTTAGCCTCGGTGGTGTAGTATCCTTCATCATGGAAAGACAAATTAAGCGAATGTGTTTTCAATAACATGAAAATATTAAATATATTTATGTAGGCCCTCTATTTATAAACAAATAGGGGGCCTACATAAATAATAAATTATTTCCAATCCGCCCAGTCCTTTAATGATATCGATGGGCAATTTATTTTGCGCTTTTAAACAAAATGCCAAACGACTTACACCATTACTGCCCCTGTTCATTGGGCGTTAAACATTTCTGGACCCTTTCCAACTCATTTGGAGTATGCAGCACCGGTACCTACAATGGCGCACATCATTACGGATACAGTCTAAAAACATGTTACTGAGATTCAGTTCCGGACTCCATGGGGATGTCCAAATCACTCAACAGAGACGTATCGAAATTCCCAGTAAGGGTATTCAGTATTATACTAACCAATCTATACAAACTTACCAATTCTGAGCGAAACAGTAATGATGCCTAAACAGTGTTCGGTAAACAAGTCCACTAGCCACCACGGATGCGGGTCCTTATAACCTAAAAGATACATTTACACAATTATTATAAATCATGGATACTTAGAGTAAAGGTTCTAAGTCTCCTTCTTTTTAATACAACTTTAAAGAGATCCTTAACCCAACAGTTATAATTGTTGATTTATCTCTCAACCAAAACTACCAGATTTAACAAAGATCTGAGTAGGTTTTACGGGTAACTACGGAAGTCCATTAGTGCCACGATGCTTTCTTTCACATCGGAGTCTTCTCTTTCACGTGGAAGTGTTTCTCTTTCACCTCGTAGTGTTTCCCTTTTTTTTTAGCCTGGTTGCTGCCACTTAAATAACTGGTAGCCGTCACTTACCTTATTTATGGAAGAGAATCAACACCGGTGAAAAAGAAAATACTTCCACCGTTGAAAAGAAAAATGCAAGGTGACACTTACGGGCTTCCGTAGGGAACAGCCGGGTGATTAAAATCTCTGTTGTACAGGTGTTGGTTCCGAGAAGAATTGTTGAATTGTGACTCGACGTTTCGTACAGTGGGTTCTATTCCTCGTCAGGAGACAGACTAAATTTAATTCACATGGCTCTTACTCGTAAACTTACCCAGTATAATTAATTACTAAACTATGCGTTAAATACAATTTTATCTAAATTAAACAAAGCTTTTTAAAAAAAAGGTGACAAAACCAAACCAATAAAGAAGAAGTAAAAAGAGGAAGAAGAAGAAATAAAAATAAATACATAGATACAAAATGACAAATGGTGTTTACTTTAATATAGGTAAAACTCATGTTCAAATCTTTTTATCATTCGTCACTTTCCAATTGTTGTATCCAAGTATAATGTGTAAATGATTTGTAAAACTAATGTTGACACCAATCAGATGATAATTGCAATTTTACTATCTATGTACAGTTATTTTTGCATGTTACCAATATAGGAAAAGGTGTGTACGTTGCCATCTAAAGCATTCTTCGCATTTCGGCCACTATAAGTTGAACTTTGAGAGACATCTTTCCTGAGGAGAGGAATCTCTATGAATGAAAGGAACAAGAATAACATTGTGACGATATCCATTGGATGCAAAGGAAGTTAAGCACGTTGTTAACAAAAAAATAAAATCGAATCTGTTAGTTCTGGTAACAAATAAATACACCTGACAGGACGATCGTGTTTGGCTGTAGTGTTAGCAATCTACACACCTTTTGAGACCGACCATCAACAGTGATGGGAGACTTTTGAGACGATAGCGGGCGTCCCACAGACAGGTCCTTTTCCATTGTTCTCAGCGATGAAAACAATGAAAAAGGACCGGTCTGTTGGACGCCCGCTATCGTCTCAACAGTCTCCCATTGTAAAACGTCTCCAAACGATGACGTCATACCAGCAAACCCATACACTAGATGAATATGCAAAAGGCTTTGGAAGACAAAGACACATAACATGCTGACAGAAAACACATCTCTAGCAGCTTTTTTTTTATTGTATAATATCAAATATGAAACTGACGGGTTTAATTTCCCGTCCGAGTATTATTATTATTATTATTTTTTATTTTTTTTTATTTTTTTATTTTATGTATTTATTTTATTTTTTTATTTATTTCATCTCTGAACGAGTGTTGACGGATGATTCAAAACGAAAAACCTACACAAACTTTCACATATGGCCCGGACGATGCACAAAATACATTCAACATGCAAAATTGTTTGGACATGAATGGAGGACTGGTATTGTCGGAATCTCAAAAAAAAAGAACAAAAAAAAAAAAAAACCGTTTAGTTAATTATTAACTACGACTTATCATTGGCAGATTTTGTTTTATACCAAACCTAATTGAAAGCTTATAACTTTCCCAAAAACCAATAGCTATTTAAAGTCAACTCGGCCAAAATTCGGACTTGGCGTCTTTCGTAACGATTGTTTCTTTTGTGTATACACTATTTTCGATAATGGTCCTACCAGATAAAGAAAAGTCAGAAGCTCGCCCCGAGTTGCTGGCAGCCTGCTGTGTAGTCACTGATATCAAAACAGAACACGAAAGTACACTGAAACTATACATCCACAACCAACACTTCATTTATATTCCCCTTTCCCTTAATTTTTGTTTGAGGATATTGTCTACTTCTGCAATGGGCATTTCTTCAACGAAATAATTTTTATTGGAAATGATTGCTCTAGATCGGTGCTTACCTCGAAATCAAATTTTAAGTAAATAAATAAATAAATAAATAAACAAACAAATCGTAAAACCTTATACATTTCCCTCCATTTTCTTAGACAAAGTTATTGTATAGTTTTAGAAATTGCAAAACTTTCCATTTTACATTTTCACTACTGTTTTGGCCACTCAAAGACCCGAAAAAAAATACAAGATATGTTTGTTTTTGTTTTTACCTTGCACGCCACACTCCGATTTGGAGTCATTGTACTCCTCTACTGTTATCTCAGCAATCTCCAAGTATTGAGTACTAGCAGCAGGGTCAGTAGAATCTTTCTCCAGATGAACGTACGTCGCCAGCAACGGTGGATCACACAGGAATTGGACCGTCCCATTGTTGATTGACCGATATGAAGCAGGTAACCCGCACTGCTGGTTATCGTGATAGTTTGAGCTGAGGCCAGCACGTGCCACAACACTAACGAACCGACGATCTTTTGTAGAACAATTTAACACGTTAGGAAAGATATAGTTAAAGTTAGAGCGTTTTTTTGGTCACCGAGTGTATTAATAAGCCAATATCCAAAGATAATTATATAAAAATTTAGGTTTTTCTTGTTTTCCAAGCCGTTTTTAACTGTATAACTATTGATGGTCGCTATAAAATAAGTGACTGTGAAGTCAACATTTTGTCACAAGTTTTTGGGGAAAATTATGATTATTGTCAAAATTTTCACTTTTTTAAAATTTATTTATTAGTATTATTTGTTTTTAACAAACGCCATTTATATGCAAAACACCTCTCTCCCTCCCTTCGATGATCAAGGCAGCAAAAAAGAAAGAAAGAAAAAAAAAACAAAAAACGCCCGGCCGGAGGAAAATAAAACCTGTTTGACTTAAAGCTTTAAACACGCAGTTCTTGTTTAACACTTTATCACACCCGAGGGAGTCTCAATGAACCATACCTTGTATTATTACTTGTTTTAGCTCTAAGATAAGATATGCAGGGCTGTGTTTGGAATTTAGGACCCATTCATTTACATAGCACCATGTAAGTGTTGTGGCGCAATCTGCAGCCGACCATACCAGAAAGAAGAAAAAAAAACGGAAAAAAAAAAAAAAAAAAAAAAAAAAAACACACACACAACACCCTGGCGAACCCCTTCTCGATCTTAACGATAAGTGTATTGGTTCTTTTAAGTGCATTACACAACGTGTTACCGAGGGCTTTACGTCCCATGTGAAGGACGAAGCATGGTCAAGTGTATTGCTTATAATGTCAAAAGTATCGAGACTCGAACCCACACTCTGCTGGTCAGAAACACCAGAGCTTGAGTCCAGTTCACTTTAGCACTCGGCCACGCAACGCCACAAACCAATATATTAACCAAGATTAGGCCTTAGTAAAATAGATCAGCAAATACATGACCATGCAATCAGAAAATACGTTTAATCTTACTTATTCACCTGTGTTAAATGCATGACACAATCGGATTTTACTCACACATACCATCAGACTGTTTCGCACTGTGCGTTTTTTGTTTAATGGTGTGTAATGCTTTCTGGGTGAACAGTGAACGCAATCCCATTCAAACAGTCTTGACCATCTGGTATAGACCCTTTAGACACATTAAAACAAATTCAAATACATCAAGCCTTTTATAAACCACCTGGAAGACATCATTGATTTCAGCTATTAGTCCAAGAGATTTGCTGTACAATTTCGTTTGTTCAAATAATCAACCCAGGGTAACTTGACATTTGCCATGCTATATGGCTAGGTTTCAAAAGGGAACGTGGACTTTCTGAAGAGATTTTGTACGCATTTTTCGCAGAGTACACCATCACTGTTTACAAACGGTACATTCCAAACAGACTCAAGGCATTACCTTTGTCAATTCAATAACCGAATAGTCATTACCATAGTGTATTCTGATTGTTATGGTGATTCTACCCAAGCAGTGTTCATCACCTAGAGCCACTCGCCACCATGGATGTGGATCATGACGACCTGGAGAGGTGAAGTATGAGAGCAAATCGAGAAAACAAAACCCATAATAACAAATATTTAAGTAGCGCCTTCAGCAAAATAAGGGGAAAGATAGTAAAAACATCAACAAAAACAAAAGCAAATGCAAATAACAGACGACATGAGCTGTTGAGAAAACAAACTAATATTATTATTATTATTTTGTTTCCTTATCCCATTGGGAGCAAAATTGATGTAAAAAAAAAATATATAATAATAATAATAATAATAATAAAAATAAATAACGTACTAATTATTATAACAATGCGATTTCATTTCTAGGTCCAATGTTGCTCTTCGTTTAGTGAGCCTGCAAGAAAACAAAATGTCAACACATTTAGCGAATCGTAAAAAACAAAAACAAAAAACAAAACAAATAAATAAAATAAAAATAAACGTATGAGCTAAAGTGTTAATAACAATAAAAAACAAAAACAATCAAAGATATTAATATAAAAACTGGATGTTACAAAAATAATGAAGTTTTTCCGACTGCTAGAAATGTCTGATGTGGGTGCAGTCGGGCCTTGAGTTATAATTGGGTGTACATGCTATATGTGTGCACATAATATTTTCGTGTAACGTTACAATTGCTCCGCTGCATTCCTAACAAAATATTCTGGAAAATTAACATCACTATGTTAATATCACTTAGTAATCATTTTGCTATTCTGGTTGTTGTTTGTTTGTTTGCCTGCCTACCTGCCTTGCTTGCTCTCTTGCTTGCTGTTCGCCTTTTCGCCTGTTTGCCTATTTGCAGCAAGCTAATATCTGTTTTGACTTTTTAAAAATCCTTTTCATTGTAAGAATAATGTTTGTGAAGCCCCCCCAATTTTGAAGCCCACGCGTTGTTCCTTTCATGGCTTAGGCCTATAATGCACATTAAAAATATTGTCTTTCTTTTTGCTTAGTAGCGCGTTAAGGAAAATGCTTTCTGAAATTGGAAGCAGTAATTCCCGTCTACCAGTCAGGAATGATGTTTTTGCCAAATACAAAAAGTTGTACGATGGCTCATTCAAGAATTGTGGCCTTTGGATTATTCTATTGTTTTAGCTTATTGGACCATATATTTTAAGGTTTCATATTAATCACCATTCTATGACCAATACTTGCACAGTTTCGCGTCCATTACATGTTTCGTTATGGAGTTACGCCACTATTTTTGAGTCCATCGTTTAAGCTCAATGGTTCAGAACTTTAATTGTTATTAACACATTAAGGGAAATTTAGATTCGACGGAGTTTTAGGTCTCTACTATATTTCCTTCATGAATTATGAACACTTTTTATTTTCCATTGTTTTAGCTCAATAAACCAAAACGATAGAGGAAACTTTGAATTGTTAGGTTTGTATTATCATCTACACATGGTGACTAACATTTTTAGCATAGTAAGGTTGCCCTATGTTAGTCCATTCATGAGCTACACCTCTTTTAAGGTATTGTTGTTTTTTGTTCATTGGACCTAAGCGATGGACATAATTTAAAATTGCTAAATTTCTAAAATAATGTTTATGTCACAAATAATCTGTGTGGCGAGTCTCAAGTCTATAAGCCTATTGGTATGTGGATTTTTTGTTTGCCATTTAAGATTGTGTTCTGTTTTAGCTAATTGACCCATAACAGAAGAGATTTCATGAAATATAATATTATATTAATACAATTTTCTATATGAAATAAAGAATCTATTTCCGCTTTTTAGAAAGCTGCACCCTTTCCCGTTCGTGAATTATTACATTGTTGAAAGTTTCATTGTTTCAATCCGTTGTACCGTAACGACAGGTACGATTTCTTTCAAAAGTTTCATGGCATAAACTGTTTGTTGAAAGTTTCAAGTCGTTGTAACCGAGAAAGTCCTGTCCGGTAAGGTACCTGGTTCCGGCCACCTAAAAACCGCAAACTGTCCGGATTTGTTCATCTATGGCGTGCCACAATTCTTTTTACAGAAAATGCCAGTATATGGATACGAAGCTAACTTTAACCAACAGAGAGGGTTATAACACTTCTCGAGGAGTAGCGTGAATGATTCCACGGGTGATAGATGGTGATTTTTTCGATATTTTGCAGGATGGAATACTGGCCTTAAGGTGGCCAGAGCATACAGAATATTAAGTCAGAATTTTTTGACTAAAATCAGGTAACGGGTTCTTGTTATTCTGCACTTTTTTTTCTAGTCTCTTAATTTCCCTTGAAAAACCTCAGTGTACGTGTAGATTTTGCGGACTGATTCAGCTTTTGCGAACCAATTTAAGGTACCTTTTTTCAAACAATTTTATAATGTTTTTTTCTAAACCCCAGTATTTTTTTTTTCTTCCATTTTTAATTGTCTTCCCTTCATGCCGAGCATTTACAATGTCTAGATCGTTTATAATGATAGTCCTGACACCCAATATACGCATACTTTTGAATCAAGTAACTCCGCTATGGTAATATAACGTCTTCTGACCGTATGCAAACGGATGTTAGACTCTTGGTCTATCTTTACACAAATGACATTCTTATGAAATAATAATTAAAAAAAAAAAAAAAAAAAAAAAAAATAAGAATATGTTTCATGTAATTTCACCTGTGTGTGAGAATGTGTGTATGTTGCCATCAACGGCTGCCCTTGCATTGAAAGTCGAATCAGTGCTTTGCCATGCAGATACTCCGTTCAAAGGCACACCTTCAAATTAAAGAATGAGGTCAATGTGTCAACGGTGTATGAAGTTACAAAGGTAAACTGTTCGTTGAGTCGTTCGTAAGAATGTTAGCCACGTCTCCTATTCATTGAGCTACAAATACACAGGTCTGGGCCAAGCTTAACCCTACCGGGGGTGGATTTCACAAAGCGCTAGGACGAGTCTTATCTCGAGTTAGGATGAGTAACTAGTCCTAACTTGTATGACTTGTCATAAGTTAGGAATAGTCCTAAGTTTGGACTAGTTTTGTGAAATCCACCCCTGGACCGGGCTTTTTTTATCATTTATTTTTTTTATGTACAGGGTCGAGCCCCCCCGTATTTTCCAAGAGTTTGACTGATTTTGAAACTTGTCACAAATGCTTATTTCACCGAATTCTGCATGGTAACGTCAAAACGTTTCCTAAAAACGTCACTAGATGGCGTTCTTGACAGTTTTTGCCCATTTTTGGCCATAAACTGTGTTTTCCTCATAACTTCTGTATTTATTATCCAAATGTTTTGAAACTTGGCAAACTTGTACATTTGAAAAAGATACATATAATTGAAACCTATTTTAGTTACTGGAGTCACCTTAATTTATTCATTTTGTCGTGTTTGTTCACAATTAATACCCATAATTGGTCACGTGACGCTGGTCGCGCAATCGGTCTATTACAGGATGAAAAAACAAAATCCAAGATGGCCGCCAAAATGGCGGCCAGTTTGAATTCCAACAACCATTTCAGACTTTCACGTGACTCATCACAATCACTTTTCTGGCAAAGAAATAAAAAAAGTGGAAACTATGTTCAAAAAGTAAACACAAATCACTAAAGAAAATAGTAAAATGTATGACCCAAGGTCAAACAAATAGTGGTCATGGCAACAGCTAACCCCAGGTATCAACTATTTTTCTGCCAACATAATTTTAGATATATTTTGGGAGAAAAACAGTCAGAAAATTTCCTGGTGATCGAACCAAGCGTTAAAAACCACCCCCGGTCCTTTTGAAGGCCCACTTGTAATCTTGCAGTGTTAGTTTATGCTGGACTAGTCAAAGTGATCAATCATGTTCCTATTTTTGTAAAATCTAAAGACATCACTCAGCAATTTCCAGTCGAACTTTATGGAATGTCATAATCTCAAATCTATGATAGTGGAACATTTTGCAATCCATTTTCTTCATTCAACGACTTACGCCTAAGCTAGACCTAAAGTTAAAACCTTTCAAATGTTCACCTCGTTGTACTATGTAGATGTTAAAAGTACACTTTTGTGAATTCCCAGCTTTATCTGTGGCATTGTAAGTGACGATATGAGTTCCCTTGGTGAAATTAGAACCATTGTCTGGTGTCTCCTTCACTATAGTAGGTTGAACCCCAGAGTTGTCTGTTGCTGTTGGTTCCTCCCATTCAACTACCACAGAGCTGGTCTCATCGGATATGACCTTAGTTATGTCTTTAGGACAACTGGTGAATAAGGGACTAAACGCATCCACTGAAAACAAACAAGAGTAATAGGTCGTGACATTTTAACAGAAAAATAATAATTATAACAACAAATGAAATACCAAGTCAGTTTCCCTTGTGGAATATTGTTTGACATTTACAAATAAGAAGTTGCATCTCCTTATGGTGATCCCCGTGCTGCCGCTTCACAGGTCATTTCCTATGGTTGTACCGTATAAAGTGTGATCTGAGGCTAAACAAAAGTACCCAGTAGATTGGCTTTTGACTGGCTTTTGACTTAGGGGGAAATGCAGAATTAAACAAGTGAACCCCGGATAACTCTGAAGAACCTCAAAGAACCTCGAGGTTTACCTTGAGTTATGGCTTATTTAATTTTGTATATTCCCTTGAAAAGATGTTGACAAAATGGGGAGACTGGCAAAATTGAGCTAGAGAGCTCAGTGGGTGGAGCGTATGTACGTTTCGCTGGTGGGAGCAGGTTCAAATTCCGATTCAGACAATTTGCGCAGTTGGATGTGCAGTGAAAACAAGAAGAGGAAACAAATAGAGAGAAAAAAGGCTCAAAAATGACTCGTACTGCATTAATAAATTTAGAACACACACACAATGTGCTTGTGTTTGCCGAAAAGTTTCAATAGTGTTGACATCATTGACGTTTCTTCGAAAATTTACATAACTCCACGCAGATTTCAAATATTATCAACACATTGTATTATTTCCATATTGATGACTCTCCATGGTAAGATTATAGTAATGGCTTAACATAACGAGATATCTCACCAACTGAAATGCTAAATGTGCATCTTGCTGAGTTTCCAGCTTCGTCTGTCGCTTTGTAGATGATGACGTAGTTGCCGATTGCAAATGTTGAGCCAGGACCAAGTTGTGAATCTGATACCAGGGTGACTTTAGGTGGCACTCCTGAGTTGTCAGTAGCAGTAGGGGAGGCCCAGGGGATGGTTTCGTTATCAACATTGCTGTCGACCGACTTGACGATCGTATCAGGGCATGTTATAGAGGGAGAGATGTTGTCCACTTCAAAATAAAGTGATTGCAACTGAAGTAAGTTAACATTATTTAAATTATTAAAATAAATATGAATGAACTGTCAGTCCTTTATTGGGTTACATTTCTAGGAAATGTGAACAGACGTTTCACTATGAGGGCTGAAAAATATAGTAAAGAAAGAGAAAGATAGAATGAGGAGAGAGGAGGAGAGAAGGGGAGAGTTGGAAAGAGATCAAATAAAACGTCTTATCAACCAGAGGGGCAAACTTGGTTTCCTCACCCTGCGATGAGCCACGGTATTGCGTGTTGCAGTCCATAATGGGTGTTTTTTCCATTCTTTTGTTCAATCGTATTAAACTTCTTAAGTTCCTCAAACCGATTCAACTCGAAATATTTCTTAAAAGAAACTTAGAAGCACCTTTTCGTTGCCTAGCACATGGCCATGCTTTGAGAAAAAAAAACAAAAAACAAAACATAATTCACAATCGATGGATTAGTTTTACCTGGACATTTAAAATATCTCTTAATCTCCTTCACATTGTCTGTAAACATTGGATTGTCTGTGTACTGTGGTTCCTCGTGGCGATGTGGTCTCATCATGTTGACACCACCAGGCCTGAGGCTCGTACAAGCGCAACGGTCGACTCTTTCTGCTGGTTGTACCCATCGGAGTCTACCTTGCTGGTCTTGTTCTTGATCTAGATAACACACCCTCGCTACTACCTCTGAGCATCCCAAGTAAACTGTTAAGTAATCGGAATATGCAACACGTTTATAAATAATGATTACATTTTATAGTACAACGATTTTAAGTTTATTTAAAAATGACGGTTCTAAAGAGGTGGGTGATCTTTTGTTTTTGCAGCTCCAGCAATGTAACAACTTTTCTCTTATTGTTCGCTTTTATTTAAACTGTTCATTTTGGTGACGACATCCCCCATATGCGCGCACAACAAACGAGTTCCACTTGCATGATAAGGTGATAACTTGGTAGGGACACCAAGTGCGCCCTCAGTGATAACTTGGTAGGGACACCAAGTGCGCCCTCAGTGTTCACATGTCTATTTTAATTTGATGATTAACACCACTATTTCATTGAACAAACTGATTATTGCACTTGATAATCTGTGCTTCCGCGCAAGAACAGTTTTCACAGTATAGGCTAGGCTTACAACCGTTCAGGGGAGTTCAAATTTTACTTAAAACATAATACAAGTTAGTGATAACATCAATGATGTTATTTATTGGGATAGACATAGTGCATTTCACTAATATTATCTTTAAAAAAATGTCACCACAATCCTATGTATTTTGAACCATAATGTCAGACAAGTGCCGTTACTCATTCGATCCTCAAAGTCAGGCCTTCTAACGTATTTCTTACACACAACAGCACACACAGCTGTACTAACTTTTGATTTGATTGACGTTTTGTGGTGGAAATCCTGCAGCATCAGTCTCTGTACCGTCGTGTAAAAATGGTTGAACCCTATCAGGACCGTTTTTTTTTTTTTTTTTTTTTTTTTTGGGGGGGGGGTGTGTGTGCGAGGACCGGGGGGGGGGGAGTGCCCCCCTCCGTATTTCCCAAAGTGTTGAACCGATTTTGATGAAACTTGCCACTTAATGTTCATTTCAACGAGTTCTACATGATGAAGTCAATTTATTTTTTAAATTGTCATCAGAGGGAATTTTTGACTGTTTTTTGCCCAGTTTTGCCCAGTCGTGGTTTCGCCATAACTTCTATATTTTTTGTCCGAATATTTTGAAACTTGGCAAACTTGTACATTTTAACAAGTTCAATATAATTTGAACCTACTTTAGTTACTGGACTCACCTCTGGGGGCGTTATTATCCATCAACATGGCCCATTTTGGGGATTTTTTGTTTTGCGTTTTTTCACTTAAAAATCAAAATGGCCGCCACCACCCCAGGGAGAATTAATAAGGTTTGACTGACAAATCTAAACATTTGTTATGGGGTCTGAAAAATAGGAAATCAGCATGTTTAAAATATTCCATTGTTAAAAAACTTGATATTTGTACCCCCTAATTACAGGCTGAAAACACAAAATCCAAGATGGCCGCTTAAAATGCCGGCTATTTTGAATTCCCTAAACCATTTCAGACCATCACGTGAGTCATCACTATCACTTTTTTGGCAAATAAATCAAAAATAAGTGGAAATTGTGTTCAAAAGTACAAAAAAACAACAACTAGACATTCAGTTTTTGTGACATCACAAAAACTAGGTGTTCGGTAATAACGAATTGCTTCTAAACATCGATGAGTTAATACACACAACAATGTAAAAAAAGCCGTTACAATTAGTGTTGTAGCACCATTGATTTCAAACTTGTTACCAGAGGACGCTGTTTAATGTAATGACGTCATCAGTTTTAAACTTGAAAACGCAGAGTCCTTTACCTACTCACACACTGAAACCACTGTCCAAAGCTCATTTTATACTGACCAAAGAACTAAAAAATAATGGCTTTATAACAATTCTTTCCTTCAACTTCCAGTTTGAACCGCAATACAAGGTCAAATTGGGGTCATTTCTTTGAGACATTTAAATTGTTTCCAAAAGACCTTTGCGATGATGTGTAGATTGTAAAAATCCATTGTGCACTTCAGGAGTTCTGATTTAATTAATAAACTTTGATTTTTTGTAACTCAACATCTGATGACGTCATCATGACGTCATCGTTTTATTTCGCGTCTTCATATTGAGGTTCAAGTATATGCACAGTTTCAAGGTTCAGTTTAATTTCAATTTTGAGTTATTTATTTGAAGACAATTTTGGAGGAATTAACATTTAAAGCAACATAATGGTCTCTATGAGACACCGTATAACACATGGTTTTGATTTTGTTTGATATATTGAAAGTGAAATCAAATAAAACCTTTAAATATGAATATGAAAATAATTAAAAAGAGCTTTATCATATGTATTTCATGGGGACTTCCGGTTTGGGCAGGAAGCGAGGTCAACTCAGGTCACTAAGAATTATAAAGAACCGCATACATTATTGTAACTCGACTCCTGGAGGAAAAACCAGTTACCTTTTTGGTTTTAACTGCCAGGAAAAACAATGTTTTCGTGCTTTCCAAAGTGTTCCTTTTCCACGCAGTGCAATTGGCTGCCGCCAGGTTGTGTGTTCAAAATAGTATTCATATTGCCTTTTATCAAAACATTAACCCTTGCTGCCCTCCGTTTTGTTCGGCATCTATGCGGTGTCAATAAAGCAAAGTGTGTATAGCTAGTGAACGTTGGTGGCGCTATATCAAATTAACGGTTTTATTTTGTAACATCACGAACACTGGTGTACTGTACAGTCAATCTGACATTTGACAGATTCAAATTCCGAGCTCATTATCTGTATTAAAAAGTTCCAAAGTTTTATAAAAACTACACCACTTTGATAAACATCATAAACACAAGTGTGCACGGCTAAAGAAATACACGGACATTTTGAAAGGCGATGACTTTACTTTTAAACTTTACTTTTAAACAGTTTTACTCAACGTATCCCGACAACAACTCTCGCGGGGGTAAAGTGCCTCTGGCCCCGCTGTTGCACACTTGTGACTCTCGTATGTAAGCACGTACGTGATCGGTATATATAGAACGAAAGACGATCATTTTGTCAATTGCATTTTCTCCACCATTATACTTCAAACAACTCACGTGAGCATGTGATCGTCTCAGTAAAGTCTCCTCTTCCTCTCCCTGTCACAATTAAGCCACCAGAATGACATAAAGGGAAACATTTCCACACTGAACTTGGCATGACTTACATGTTTTTCTTTGCGTCACCATTATTACACACGCACACACACGCAGAACTTAACAACACACCGCAAAGTTCGATGAACTATGACAAGACCTGACTTGTTGTGTGTATGTATATACACAGCATGCAGTAAAAGCCTAGAGTGCACACGCACGAGGTGCAATACAGTAAGGTAACTGTAGACTCTATCGGCAATCGCGCTAAAAACGGCACTTTTCACCTTAATATAACTTCGTTATGCAACGGCCAATTTTGTTCAAATTTCACAATTAGGCTTTTATAGTCGTTATTTATTACTAAAAAATTCAACATGTAGTTTGCTTAAAAAAAACTTGAAATAAAAAAAAATATTTTTAAACTCGTCGTCGTAACAAACTGTAACATTTGATGACGTCATCAATGTAATATTTTCAAAGGCCATAAACTACATTTTATTTCGTACACTGAAACCATGTCAAAATTCTGTTTCATATTGACTCCACAGCTTAAATTGTGACTTTTTAAGCATTTTTTGCTTCAACTTCCGGTTTGAACCGGAAGACAAGGTCAAATTGGGGTCATCTCTGTGAGACATTTAATTATTTTCTAAAGACCTTTCCGATGATGTATAGATTGTAAAATTCCATTGTGTACTTCAGGAGTTATGATTTTTTTAAATAATAAACTTTGATTTAACGTAATTCGACACCCGATGACGTCATCATGACATCACTCAAACGGTTTCGTCTCCTTGCCATAAACTACCTATGTATGAATTTTCAAGGTTATATGACCTTCGGAAGTGCGCATTTGAAAGTGGACAATCGCCAGTGAGAAGAAGAAGAAGAAGTATTAAAAAAAAAAACGAACAAAAACAAGAGGTCTTCGGACCAGAGTCCGAACACCTAAAAAAAAAAAAAACCCTCACAAATACAGTAAAATTGTGACCCAAGGTCAAACAAATTGTTGCCATGGCAACAGCTTACCCCTGGAATCAATTAATTTTTGCTTTGATGATTCATGATGAATTTTGGGAAAAATCTGAAAATTTCGCGGTGATCGGACTAAGCGTTAAAAAGTTACGGGGGGAAATTTTAGAAGAGGCACATTGTAGACTGGGTACAAATTGTGAAAATGTGCATATTTAAAGTGCTGAAGGCAAATTGTGTTAATTTATGGCATACACATTTTTTAGGGGTATTGAGGGGTGCTGAGCTCGAATTTGCTGTATGCCAAGCTAAAAAATGTCCCATAATGCCTCAAAATCCCAAAATCCAAGATGGCCGCCACTGACACGTTAAAATACATTAATATGCATATCTTTTTTACTAAACAAGGTAGAAACTTAAATAAAATGTCCTTCTGTAGGTTATCATGTATGGGGAATCCAATGAAATCAACAATTTTACAATAAAATATGAAGAAATTGATTAAAACTCATATTTAATGCCAAAAAATGTGTTTTTTTGTTAAAAATTTACATAAAATAAAAATAAAATAAAAAAACTCCAGTACGTTAATCCTAAGAATCCTAAACAAGGTAGAAAATTAAATTAAATTTCCTTTTTACGGTTATCATGTATGGGGAATCCAATGCCACAAGCAGTTTTGAGATAACATTGTGAGAAACTGGTTTAAAGTTGTATTTAATGCAAAAAGTTCTCTAAAGATTGTTAATTTTTCGACCAAAGATCCGAAGGCTCATCGTTCTCCTTCCTCACCAGGAACATAGACGGCTTGACAGGAAGCACATCTGAACAGCAAAAACAAATAAAAAGACAGTCCATTTGGTTAAAAGGGCATATATTTGGCTTAAGTGGAAAACCTCCAAGTAACACTGACACACACTTTATACCTAAACCAAAATTTGACATGCAAATTTTGTTGTAAAATGACAGCAATGGCAAAACTTTAATTGTGAGTAATTTATATGAGCTTACCATATCTGCAGTAGATGTAGATGTGCACATGTGAACTCATTCCTGGTCGTCATGGGTGTTCCGGCAGTTGTCATCAAGTTTCCTGCAGTTGCACGCCTCGATGCATTTCATGCGAGCTTTCCTGCAGCTGCAGCGCAGGCTAAGGCACCCCTTTGTACAACCACATGAGGTGATCTCCCTGCAAGCTTTAGGGATAGGTGGCAGAGAGAGTAGCCGTGGCACTAACTGACCGTCCAGGTGCATCCATCCCATTTCGGTCACTGGAGGAAGATCAGGATGCGGCAAGTGTGCTTGATTCCAGACACTTGCTTGATAGTGTGAACGCATGATGTGAAACTTTGCTGCATCTGAGGTTGGTGGCAGAGTCTCTTGTGCATGACCAATACAAAACAACTTGACTCGTGCTTTGTTGCATGTATCTACTTTAGGGACGCCATATATTTTACAGATGAATTTTACGGTTGATATAGCGATTTCTTTTGTGAGAGGGCCTCTGCCAAGGCCAACCAGATCAGTGTGATGCTGCTCGAACACTTTCCAGGCTGTTTTCTTCCCGTGGCAACTAAACTGAGAAACACTATCACAGCCGGTTACAGCATGGAATGCAAGTAGTGTGTCCACTAGATCTGGAGATAACAGATTTCGAATTTCATGAACTGGGAAATACTTTGGAGCCTTCGATGTCCCGGCTTTCATGTAGAGAGATGTACATCCCATTCTGTCATAATGTGCTAGAAGTAAAAGAAGCACATCTGTATCACGTACTGACACAACTATTGTTTTCATATTAGCATGGATGCAATGCAAAATCAGCCGGGTATCAGCTTCTTCGTGGTCAGCTCTCAGAGAGGAAACTTCAAGATCTGGATCAGATGACTTGACAGTGGTCGCTTCGGCGAACCCCCCAGCTACTACAACCACTGGTTTATCTGTCGGGTTGTATTCAATCAGGTGGTTTGAAAGTAGTTGTGCGAGGTCTGCTTTATTTTCCTCGAGAGCCATGAAGCTGGACCAGTCTGACGGGAGAGGAACTGAAGATTCATTTTCTATTACACGGCGTACTGGTCGGTGGCGCTGCTTCCGTTTGGTCCTTGTACCTGCTTTGATTGACTCTCCTTGGTACCTGTCGAAGACTACGTCGATCCTCTGGTATTCTGCTCCCATCTTAAACACAGTGTTAGCAAATGTGTTGGCATAGTCTCCAAACGTTCTAATGTCAGGGGGCTTTCCAACTGCCATTACCAGTGCTTGGCCATCAATAAGCAGGCAGCTGGGCTGATTGAGTGTAACATTTGCTGGAGTTTGGACTTGTTGTGTCAGAATGTTTGCTAACACAGACTTGTTGGTAGAATGTAGACTACCACTAGTTGTGGCCAAAGATAGTGGGATGGTCATAAGTTCATGCTGGAGGATGTTTTCTAGGTTAACCTCACGCCCCGCTTTATAAGCTGTTAAAAGCCTTTGCAGAATGTTCCTGTCCACTTTGATAGTGTTTTGCTTGCTTTTGGAAGGTTTCACAACTTCGTACAACGAGGCAAATGTCTTGGCATTATTTTTTTGAATGGGTGATTTTAGATCCAGGTGCTGGTTACTTTCTGGAGGCTCACACAGACGTTTGTTTACAAAGACTGTCATTTGCGCCTGTCCGAGTTTTTCCGCACTAAGCAGAGATTCTTGAATCACAGGCGTGACCACATCCTTGGTGATTATGTTCTGCAATGTGCCACCGCCATCTTGAAACACGCCATGCTGTTTCATTGATACAACAAGTCTGCCTTCATCAGAGTCATCTTTCTCCATCCTGCATTTGGTGCACTCATTATGCGTGTACTCATCGTCTTCATCGTCCATTGTCAGGCTCAGCAATGTTTTTGTCTGAGAAGCTATGACTGTTCTCAGATTGTATGACAATGTCCATCTACTGAGTGCGGATGCTATTCTCGTGATACCTACTAGGCCTCCACTCTTTTTTCCTGTAGCGTTTAGCCATTCCGTACTTTGGTCGGCTGAAACCTGATTGAAGCGTCGATTGGCCCGTTTTACTACAAAGTTGCCTTCTTGGAACTCATGGAGGACTTCTGATGGGAGAACCGACATCTCAGCCAAGTATACAGTACCCCACCTGGCGTAGTTAACGTGATCGTACCTGAAGAGGAATGGCAGCATACGCTTGAAGGCGTATAGGAGGAGATCCCAAGATCCATCACGTTGCGCTCTTGTGAAGCAGAGTAGGATGCTGACCATGGTCATATAGTTCCACCAGAATTCAGCATTCGGGTCATCAACTGCAAGAGCTGCCGGGAACTCTTTCATGGGCTGCTGAAATCTGTCGGTTGTCAGTTTGTTTACTATCTGTGCAATGTGGTCAGCGTCTATGGTTGTGCAGACATTTGAGAGTTCGTCTCTCAGGGTAACATCAACTCCATCTAGGTACGTATAAAGCCGTGGGAGGAGTAGTTGCCAAAGTGCCTGAAGGGTAAGTTTATGTGTCCTGATGGCACGTGCGTACCCCTTTCCTTTCATGACATTCTGCGCAGCATTGGCTCCCAAAAGATCACACCCTACCCACAGCTCACTCAGGCCAGACTCACTCATGTGTCGCCCTATTACACCAAGAAAGTTCATGGCAATGTGAAGTCCTCCCAGGCAAGGTATAAGCACATCCTTGTACTCTTCTACTGACCATTTCAATTCAAGCAGCTTTGGGTAGAGTGCCTCGTCCACTGTCAGTACAACATGCTTTTGTTCCATCGATTTGGCCACATGAAGCACTCGCTTGACAACTGTGTTCAATGTTTCGAGTTCAGATGCAGGATTCTGTATGATAGGTAGGTACCCAACTGTAGTTTTCTCAGGGTTAACAGTGCTTGCCTTTTGATTGTACAATGTCCAGGAAGGCATTGGTTTGTGAGATGACCGGGATAAGATGAACGCCATGTCAGTTGCGTGCGCATTCTGTGCTGAAAGACAATCCTCAGATGACTGTGTGAAACAATCGGCTGCAATCAAACCGCTGAATGGATGCTCCGTAATTCCTCTGTTTGATGCAGGTATGAGGTCAGTCATTGCCTCAGGGATTTGGATTGCTCCTGTCTTAGAAATATCTATTCCATTGAGGATATCATCTTCAGGTGGACCACGTTGCCAGGCGGCCACTTGAGTGGCATGGAAGGTTCCTTTTCCATCCAGAGTGTATTCATTAATGTCCACGTTGTCTGTCAAGAAATGGACGTAGCGTCCCTTTACCAGATTTTGGGGAACAACGGAACCATCGTCATCTATGGTTTCTAATGTCTTCTTTGCCAGGGCAGTGTCAAGTTTGATTACGTCTCGATAACTCATGACATGACCTGCGTTGTGAAACATGTTCACCAGCTCTTTCGAACGTGTAGCTTGATGAAGGGTACTGGCCAACCCTATATGCTTCGGAGTGAGGAACTTGTCTCCATTGGCTGTGTACATAAGATCCTGAGCAATGCTGATGATTCTAAGCCGCCGTCTGGCTTCATTCTTATCATCGTCCAGTTCATCCTCCTCCAGTAGACGCTGACCACCTAGTAACAAGTTCAAAAACATATACAGGCTATCGGGTATGCTGTTTATTGCCCTGTCTTCGCTGATGTCTATCCCTTCTGGCTTGGGATGTGACAACATGTCACCACGGATTTGCAATGCCACGTGAACCATGGTCAAGAATGTATCAGTATCTTCTTGTTCTAATGACGGGATGAGTTTATCGGTGATGCTGTCTTTTACCATCGCTGATACTGGAATATGCCGAAATTTTGTCGGAACCAATACAGTACGAGGCTCATTTCTAGGCTGATCATGCAGTACAACAACTTCAAATAAGCCCTCAAGACGGTCGGCTATTTTGTCCTTGAATG
This sequence comes from Marthasterias glacialis, assembly GCA_911728455.2. Classification (NCBI taxonomy): domain Eukaryota; kingdom Metazoa; phylum Echinodermata; class Asteroidea; order Forcipulatida; family Asteriidae; genus Marthasterias; species Marthasterias glacialis. Next base: position 24,143,173 of record OU452222.1, on the reverse strand, counting down.
TGTTCCTTCGACTGAGAAATGAAGGTGGTATATCTATCTGAGCATTACTAGCTATTGTGCAGTATCTTTCCCACACATTTACGAGATCCAGTATATCACCTTGCTCTGCTGATTGTTCAAGTTCTTGGCAAAGCCACGCTAGCGTAATATCTGAGCTCTGGGGTGATATATTTGCTATGCGCTTGGTCCTACGTTCGAACTGGACAATGCAACTTCTGTGATATGTTCCATCTGCAGCAGTAAGATCATTCACACAAGCTAGTTGAACTCTTAAGATTTGGTCATACTTTGCTGCTTCCAATATTCTTCTGCTGACTTTCATTTCTTGTATGAGATGAAGCGTTTCACTTTGAGCCTTTTGACAAAAAATACACTGCCTCCAATCTATCTGAGGCGTTTTGCTCCGTAAGCTAACATTTTGCTGATGAGTTGATGTGGAAGCAGACGAACATTGGTTGTTAATTTCCTTCAAAGCAGCATTCCTTAACCTTTCAACTTTACATTTACTCATGTAACTAGACCGGCAGTCCTTATGCCACAAGAATGGTGGAGGTGAGTCTGTACGGAAAATTCCAGTAAGACGATCAGTTGCTTCACGGAAATTGTCATTGCTTAATTTTGACCGGAGTTGCCTTATAGTATTGACTGAAGGAAGACCATCACTGCTTACAGTCATTAGCTTTTGCTTACTAGCTTGCTGGCATATCATGCATAATTTGGGATCCAGTAACACTGGTCTTTTTCGAGGGCGTTCTGTGCTTTCAGCCATTTTTACTGATGATTTTTACTGTCAGTTACTGATGATAGATTAATTCAGACACTCTGCAACAACAAGAGTTGGCAATACAACATGTAGTAATACAATGTAATACTAAGTATTACAGAGTAAACTAATATTACAAAGTAATACAAATCAATCTAAACCAGGCCAACAAAAGAAAGAAAGGAAGTCAGCCGATGGAAGTGTGGCCTGGAATAATAATGTACAACAACTAATGGTGTTTTCTGATCCACTACATGTACATCACTTATTTTATTTTATTTTATTACGGCGTATTTGATAATACAATAATATCTGCAATTCAAATTGCAAAGTTGGTAAGTCAATTATTCCACAACATAATTGTTTGCCAAAAAGACACCTGAAAGGTAGGCAAATTATCCCTGGATACTTAGGATTTACGTACTGGAGTTTTTTATTTTATTTTTATTTTATTTAAATTTTTAACAAAAAAACACATTGTTTTGCATTAAATATGAGTTTTAATCAATTTCTTTATATTTTATTGTAAAATTGTTGATTGCATTGGATTCCCCATACATGATAACCTACAGAAGGACATTTAATTTAAGTTTCTACCTTGTTTAGTAAAAAAGATGTGCACATAAATGTATTTTGACACGTCAGTGGCGGCCATCTTGGATTTTGGGATTTTGAGGCATTATGGGACATTTTTGAGCTTGGCATACAACAAATTCGAGCTCAGCACCCCTCAATACCCCTAAAAAACTTGTATGCCATAAATTAACACAATTTGCCTTCAGGGTTGATTTTTTTTGAAAATTTACCCAGTCTATTGTGCCCCCTGGTCCTGATAGGGTTAACATTGTTCGTGTCTGCTTAAAAGGCCAATAAACTAAATCCACACCATTCAAGAAAACCATACACGTAATTGTATCCGATAAGTATGTGTGGCCGCAACCGAACCACTGCTGCAATCATGGCAAGAAAGTCACACCATGTGCTGTTGCGAGGCAGTTGCTAAGGTAGGCGGGGCTTTATGGATCGGTCTAATACATTAGGCCAGAGCTAATAGTCTTATTAATAGGTAAGATGTTTATGTGAACAATGCACAGCTAATAACCATAAAGTTATGGATAAGAACTAGATGGAGCACTCGCAATGTCACACACGGAACTCCGCTGACACACAATGGGCGAAAATCCTTTTGGGTCAATTGCATACCAATGTCCACTTAGAAAACGTTTGATGTGTAAACTGATGAGTGACCAGTGTAAATGAATGGTCTCCGTGATTTTCTCAATGGTCGAAAATGCTCCTTGTCGGGCCGTGTCTAACGGTTTTGTTTGCCCTCTAGTTCTTATATAATATAACTCTTTGGTTTTGACATAAGTCAAATAGCCGTATTTTTGACAGCAAGAGGGCACGATAAAAATGTTTATTAACCGCTTTAATTAAGGTCTAATTGCACCTGGTTTACCACACTTTAAAAAAACTTAAACTATGATTTTGTCGTGTGGTGTTGGTTCAGTTATATTAAAATGGTCACAAAGAACAATAATTACCTAAATGTCGTCACTTTACATTGGCTCACAGTTGACTGAGAATTAAATCAAAGCAAGACAAGAGCTTTGAGATACTCACTGGGTATACAGCAAAGTACTATACCGCAAAACAACTTCTTAAAACTGATAAGCTTATGCTTGACTTTCGATTCATGTTCGACAAGATTGTTTGTTCAGTCACTGGCGAAAGTCTTTAATCGTGGCGAATGAATTTTAATGTTGATGGGGGGGGGGGTAGTAATAAAACGAACTATCTCGTTTTCAGACTCTCACTACCTCATGAGGGTGATCAGAGCATCCAATCTATTCCACATGACTCATGGATTATAACATAACGTAACGTAACGTGACGTGACGTAACGTAACGTAACGTAACGTAACGTAACGTAACGTAACGTAACGTAACGTAACGTAACGTAACGTAACGTAACGTAACGTAACGTGACGTGACGTAACGTGACGTAACATGACATGGAATGACATGACATGACATGACATGACATGACAAGACATGATATGACATGACATGACATCACATGACATGACATGACATGACATGACATGACATGACATGACATGACATGACATGACTTGACATGACATGACATGACATGACATGACATGACATAACAAATATAATTTGTAGGGCGCTATTCCATCAAGATCATAGCACACGAGATTAATGTGGATAAATGTGAGTCTTAAGAAATTTATGAAATAAAGATAAACTAAACAATTCCCTACCATCAGCAGGAAGAGTGTTCCAAAACATTGGCCCAGCTACACTGAAATCTTTTTGACCCAGAAATTTGTTTGTGCGGGGAACATTCAAGAGAGTGATGTCAAGTGTGCGCCGCAGAAAACGTGGAGGAGTGTAATGTGACAGTAAAGAGGAAAGATAACAGGAGAACTTTTTTTTCATTTAAGCATTTAAAAACAAAAAGAGCAAGTTTAAAATTAATCCGTTCTCTAATCGGTAGCCAATGAAATTCCGTGAGTGATGGGGTGTTATGTTCTCTCATTGGTGTGGAACACACTAAACGAGCTGCACCATTTTGTAATCTTTGAACTCTGCCCAATTCATATGACGTAGCACCAAAAAAAAAGAAGATTGCCATAATCAATACGAGAAAGGACTTGTTGCAAGGCATCCAGTATTGAACATAAGTAATACACAGCTGCAGCTTCTCTATGGCAACTTGCCAAGCACCAGATATTCTAGGGTCAAAGGAACAATACAGCTGTGTATCATCAGCATACAGATGAAAGTCAATGTTATGATGACGTATGATATTGCCAAGTGGGAGGGTGTAAATCCCAAACATCAAGGGACCTAAAATGGACCTTAGTGTAGTCCATACTCAAGTATATACATGTTTTGTTTTATGTCGCTGTGAATTAATTACTTGCCAATATTGGTGTTTATGTTTTGGGAATATCGTACAAAAGTCGAGAATAGTTACCTGGCAACGCATTACTTTATGTATACATCTGAACGGCAGTACGCTACAATGATATCCAAAGAAGCGAATCGGATACATCAATTTTACACTGAGCGTAAGTACACTTGGCATATCAGAGGTCAACGATGTAATAACCATTTTGCAAATATTTTACAAGTCTGCCCTGCAAAGTATTATTACATATTGTTTGATTTGTGTCTTTGGAAACATGCGTGTTTTGGATCGGTATAAATTTGATAGAGTAATTAAGCAAGCTAACAAAGTTATTGGTAGTGATGAATCAATGGTTGTCACCTTGTATAAATCTCTGATGCTGACCAAAGTTGAAATGATTCTATCAGATGAAACTCACCCTTTGTTTGGTAAATTCACTAGAAGTTCAAGAAGTGAATGGCTCTTACAGCTAAGGATTAACACTAAGCGGTATGCCAACTCCTTTGTCCCCTCACTTGTCCGGATTTTTAATAAGCAGTTGAAACGATGACGCAATGATGCAATTGTTATTATTATACACTGTGAAAGCAGTGTTTCAACATGGGTTTTCAATTATTTCTAAATTATTATACTTCCATTTTACTGATTTTTTATGGCTTGTATCTTCTTTTAAGTGAAGTATGTTGTGCTTTTTTTTTATGTATTTGTGCATTGTAATTGAAATTTTAATGTATAACTTTTTATGTAAAGGCCTAAATGAATTTCCCGTTTGGGATAATAAAGTTGAATTTAATTGAATTGAATTTCAATTGTGGTTTTGCTGTAACTGCACTCTAGAATGATATCCTTGGAAGCGAAGCGAATACATCAATCTTACACCAGGCAAATGTTGACCATGCTCATCAGAAGTCAACAATGTAAATATAATTCAGCCCATGGTGATTTTGGTACTATTCAGACTGTACACAAATATTTCAAGGCTGCGATGACATCAATAATATAAACACCAACATACATTTAGAGCGTGCCAGTTATTCACATGGATCTTGGTAACTGTGTGGCATAATAAACCAATGGCTTGTTTATGTAATGTGGAGAGCACTGGGTTTACAATGATGCAATTATTATTATTATACACTGTGAAAGAGGTGTTTCAACATGGGTTTTCAATTATTTCTAAATTATTATACTTCCATTTTACTGATTTTTTATGGCTTGTATCTTCTGTTAAGTGAAGTATATTGTGCTTTTTTTTTATGTATTTGTGCATTGTAATTGAAATTTTAATGTATAACTTTTTATGTAAAGGCCTAAATGAATTTCCCGTTTGGGATAATAAAGTTGAATTGAATTGAATTGAATTTCAATTGTGGTTTTGCTGTAACTGCACTCTAGAATGATATCCTTGGAAGCGAAGCGAATACATCAATCTTACACCAGGCAAATGTTGACCATGCTCATCAGAAGTCAATGATGTAAATATAATTCAGCCCATGGTGATTTTGGTACTATTCAGACTGTACACAAATATTTCAAGGCTGCGATGACATCAATAATATAAACACCAACATACATTTAGAGCGTGCCAGTTATTCACATGGATCTTGGTAACTGTGTGGCATAATAAACCAATGGCTTGTTTATGTAATGTGGAGAGCACTGGGTTTACAATTTGTTTTCATTACTTTATATATAATATATTATATCTTTTTAATTATTATTAATATCTATATAAATATATATTTATACTTATCTTTTGTTGTGTTTATTGATTATTATTGTATTTTTTTTTTTTTTTTTTTTTTTTTTTTTTACAATATTGATGCATTACATTTTTTGGTGTATATTACACCGGTCCAAGATAAACAAAGTAGAACCAAACTCTATTATTGTTGCTTTATATCTTCTACGAGTGACCGGTAGGTCACTATAGATTAATATTGTACGACATAAAGAGGACCATAAGGAAATCTCCATTCAGTTCAATTCAATTACTACATCTAAACAAGAAATAAGCTGCTATTCAATGAGACTAATAGCAAAAAGGTGAGTTATAGGAAATCTAGGCGTATCTTTTAAACAATGATGCTGTTAACCATTCTATTGATTTCGCTCAAGCTATTTATCTTTCATTTATTTTTTTTTTTTTTTTCAATTTTGGGGTTAACACAGAAAAATTGACTGGAGTGGGATTTGAACCTGCGACCACCGGCTTAACGCACCGACGCTCTACCAACTGAGCTATCCATCTCTAATATTGGCGGTCTCCTTAGGGAGACCGCCAACATTAAAATGTACCCTGTCAGTTTCCCTTGAGGTTTATTGCTTAATTATGTTTTATTTTTATTTAGCAGCTTCGATCAGTGCAGGGACTAGAGGGTAAAACAAAAACGATTTAATTGAATCACATCTTTACTCTTAAAACCTTATCAGGACCGATTTCCAAAGTTCCTCACCAAGTTCTACATGATGACGTAAACGAACAATCGCCATAAGAAAGGACATCTCTGTTTTTTTTGTTTTTTTTAGTTTAATAAGGATATTATTTCCCACAAATCCTTTAAAACCTTTGCAAACCTACTGACCTTTGCAAACATTTTATTTGTCCGTTTGGGTTTACATTTGGGGGCACAGCTCTAGTCTTTGGTTTATCCCAATTTGGGCAAATAAAATGTGTTTGTGTTAGTTTGGATACCGCATCAAACCTCGCCAAATTTACACGGAAGAAAGGTGTTGACTTCGTCTAGACACTCATCTATTTTTGAACAAAATCCGTTCAGAATTGACAGATTTATGAGCAAAAAACACCCCAAATTCATGTTTTTTTTGCGCGCCGATTTCACTGTTGCTATGGGCCGCGCGCGCGTACAGTGCAAATAAAGAACAATGCCAACGACGCGCGCGCCAGGAACAATGCCAACGTAAAGTTTACGCTAACACGTTTAAGTAGACTGCTTTTGGTCATACGGGAGGGGGAAATTTAAACAAAAACCGGGCTGGGAAAGAAGTGAACGGGACGGGAAAGAATGAAAGGGGCTGAGAAATAATACGGGAGTGGAAGGTGGGGGTGTTGAATGGACAACTCACAAACGTGAAAAAATATAATAAACGAAACGGGTTATATAATAAACGGGACGGGGAAAAAAATATATGGATCTCCTCCCTGGATACCGCATCAAACCTCGCCAAATTTACACGGACGAAAGGTATAATAAAAGGGACTCATAAATAGTACGGAAGGGGGGAAATAATAACTGAACGGGAAAAATATAATAAACGAAACGGGTTATAATAAACGGGGCGGGGGAAAAACATACGGGACGGGAAAAAATGGATGGGACTGACAATTTAAACAAAAAATGGGCTGGGAAAGAAATGAACGGGATGGGAAAGAATGAAAGGGGCTGAAAAACAATAAAAGGGACTAATAAATAACACGGAGGGGGGGGGAATAATAAACTGAACGGGAAAAATATTTGTATGTCAGCTCCACAAATATTTTAGTCGTGTTTTAACCGTATTTTAAACGTAAATGGTAAATTAAATTACTCAATAAAGAAGAGCTAAAATGACATACCACCATGACCCGCGCAAAGCGCGGGTTTCCCGCTAGTACAATATAAAGAATAACACAATGAAGAACAAGGAAAGACTACACACGCGCCCGCTTCTTTCTATACATCAAAATAGCATAATAAAAAAAAAAAAAAATAAATAAATAAAAAAAAAATGAAGCTTTACCGTGACAGTAGTATTGTTCACTAATTTTTAGATTTGTCCACTTTATTAAAGAAAATATGAAGCGCACAAGACATTCGCCAGTTATAATAATGGATGATGAATGGATGATGTTTTTAAATGGATGATGAATCATTGGATTTTTGAAGATTTATAACATCATTTAACTTACCGATGCCGATTGATATCACACTAAAAATGTCGATGCTGTACCTAAGGATGGCCATGATGCTCTTAGGTTGACCACCTTGGGTCAAACTGACCACCCCTGATAGATCCTTGAGCAACCCTTCCTGAACGATCCTGTGGTAAAACTCTGACTTCGAAATGCTGCTAAGGTTGTTGGTGATTGTGTGCATTGACTAATATGCTGTACGTAAATAACCGACTGTCTGTGTCAGTGACTAGAAACAGCGGCACTATATGGGCGCGTTCATTGTATTTGAGAGGTGAACAAAGCAATGTGATGAAATGCAGGTCACATTATAACACATCGATTCATTCTGCACTGAGGATGAAAGACAATAATTTGTCCACAAAGCAAAAAAAAAAAAAAAAAAAAAAAAGAAAGAAAAAAAAATGTATGATAAGACGCAATTACTCATGGTACGCCAGTCACAACAAAAATAGAGAATAAATTATAAGTAAGCAATAAACGGGATACTGACGGAGTAATTTTGAATTCTTTTTAAAAATGGGGTGAATAAAGGCAGATCATTGATGTTTTAAAATTACCAACATTATGTTTATATTAAAACAAGTATCGGTGTGAAATTGATTATGTTGGTATTTGTTTGTTCCTCTTTTAGATCTCTTTGCACGCATCACTGCCCTCCCGATTGTTTTCACACAGTTCAAACGTGTTTGACATGACAAGCCAACTTTAAGTAAATTACAATTTATTAGAAACGCATAAGACAAATAAATGTGCACCGAGAAAACCATTTTGAGTCACTTTATTCTCTATGTTGAGAATTTTCGTGAATGTATACTCTCACATTTGCGCGCTAGTCAAATTATCGTATTATTTTTCACCATCATGGGGAATGGTCACGTGGTCCACCCCATGGTACCGTAATGTAATTCAAATGTATATAAACTATACGTTCAACTTATATTTTTCTGAAATAAAAAAATGTAGGCATTTTGTGTTATTTAGGTTTGATCTGTCAGTCAATTGAAACATCTCTAGCTACTTATTAAATATTCTGGGTGAATGCGACCGTTGTAAAACGTTTGTGTGATGATGAATGAATTACCAATTTACAGCGTTGCGAAGCACAAAGTCAACCGAGCATAGTAATTAAAAAAAAAAATATATATATATATAATATATAAAATAAGAAAGAAAAAAAAATACACCAAGGTCAGGTCTGCGTCCGTGCAGCAGTATTGATGGTTGCTATGATTGCTCTACTTGTTGCAAAGAACACCCATTCATTGAGGTTTACATAATTAAATGATAAATTATCTGTTTTTTTCTTTTTTGCATCTATGAAGTAAATTAATTCGAAGCTGTGGTCACACAGTGTACCCCCAAAAATGGATAAAAAAAAAAAATAATAACAATAAATAAAACATGACAGTGATGTTGCAAGAAGGTCAGGTTTGCGTCCGTGCAGCTACTGCCCCCTAGTGATGGTTGCTGAATACATGCTCCGGATCGGAATGCTCTGGTTCAATTCCTATTGAGGCTCTACAGAGCTCGTAGAGAGCATTATGCTGATTTAAAACATTTTTGTTTATGAAATTAAAATGATTCAGAAGTTAAGTGGCAAGAACTGTTTCAATAATTCTTCTTGTTTTTTTTTTTTTGGTTTTTTTTTACCGTCATAGCCCCAAAATGTTGAATTTACTGAGACGCGTTTTAATAATCTTGATATAAATTCATAACTTGCTGAACGTAACAAAACATTAATTCCGATGCTTATACAATCTATAGCAATCTGCATTGATGCGTTTTTATTATTATTTTTTTTTAAATTTTTTTAGGTGTTCGGCTACCAGCTGAAAACCTATTGTTATTGTTAAGTTTTTAGGTGTTCGGCTTTTACCCGAAAACCTATTGTTATTGTTAATTTTTTTTTTTTTATTTTTTTTTTTAGGTGTTCGGCCAACAGCCGAACAACTATTGTTATTGTTCTGTTAATATTTATTTATTGTTCGGAATAACTCAAGATTGAGATTGATTTGAACGTTGAAACTCAACAGATAGGTGAACCTTGGTATCAAGACACCACAGACCTAATTACGTCATAATGACGTCATCGGGCATTAAATTACAATGAATCAAAGTTTAAAATTTGTAAAACTCTTATGGCGCGAATTTTTGGGGGAATACCCAACGGCGCTCTCTTTGGTCCAACGAAAGAGGGCGCTGTTGGGAATAAAGATTTTAGAAACATTTAGCGCTATGTGCAGAGCGGAAAATCGCAATAGTTGAGTGATAACTTCTAGCACCAAAACCACCACTTTTTGGACTGATGACGTCATTGATGACATAAAACCAAAAAACCTGATGCCAATGTAACAAAAACATAAACATTTGTCAAGAAACGGGAGTTGTTACAAAGTGTGGTACAAGTTTAACTATAAAAACCAAACATTGTACATAAATTCATATTTTTATGTTCAATGTTTTTGAACTACGTCATCATGTAACGTTCAACCGAACACCGTATTTTTGTAATAAACAAAAATTCTATGTCTAGTTTTTTCTCGTCTTCTTCTTATGCCTGAACCTTCTCCGCCAATTTTGAGAAAAACTGAAACTTGTATAAACTTGAAACTTCTCATGAACATCAACCTCGGTGAGTAGACGACACCGCAACTTTTTTTGGAATGGTGACGTCATTGATGACGTCATTACGTTAAATAAACGTTAAATAATTTGAAAATTCATATCTTCAGAACCAGAAGCGCTATGTTCAAGATTCTTCCACTACATGAAACCTCTTGTCAAGTTCTACAAATGTCATGCACAATTTGACCTCATTTGACCTTTACTTCCGGTCGAAACCGGAAGTTAAAGTAACAAACCATGTTATTTTGGGCTCTAGAGCCTAAGTGAATGAAAATATGAAAAAATGTTTGATGCATAATATTTTTTTTAACTCAAGAACATTCTAAAAAATATGATGTATGACGTCATAGCTACGTCAAAACGAAAATGGTACACGAGGTTGAAAAAAAAATATTTTGCTATCTCAAAAAATAGAGCATGTACGGACTTGAAACTTACTATGTACCTAGACCAAAGCGTGTACATGACAAAGAACACAATTTGGAATGATGACGTCATCGATGACGTCATTATATTAAATTGAAGTTTTACATTAAAATACTCATATCTCCAGAATCAGATATGCTAAATACATGATCTTTACACCATATGAAAGGTCATGAAGTATTTAACAAATCTTACACAGGGTGTTACCCCATTTGACCTTTACTTCCGGTCGTAACCGGAAGTAGTAGTTTGTTTTATAAAAAATCGTATCTGAATGTTATTTCATATCTTCAGAACCAGAAGTGCTACGTTCAAGATTCATTCACTATATGAAACCTCTTGTAAAGTTGTAAAAATGTAATGCACAACTTGACCTCATTTGACCTTTATTTCCGGTCGAAACCGGAAGTTCAAAATTTCAAAAGTTCATAATTCAAGAACTGCTGATCAAATTGTCAAAATTTAAATGTGTAAATAAAAGAACACATAATCGTCGTCGGTGCTGTATACGTCTGATTATTCAGACACAGCACGCCCTATCATGCTCTTCCAGCCTCCCCAATCCCCCCCAGTCAAATGTCAGTGATTCTGCCTTTTGTCCAACTTTCAAATTCACGTGTAAAAAAAAAAACAGACATAAACGGCCAGTTTGTATTCTGTGTACGACAAACTGGACGAACTTACTTGCAATGGAGAACGCTTCTTCGACATCCAAGGATCGGTAAAATAAAAAAAAAAATAAACATCGCAAGGAAAAACCAGAAGGCGGTCCAACGAAAAGTAAAAAACAAAACAAAAAAAAAACAACAAAAAAAACAACAACGATAAATCCAAAGGGAAAGCCAGCATGTGCCAAGCGAGCCTCCCGCCTTCGCCGCAAACGGATTGCCTTTCTCCTGGCAGCTTTAGCGATGGCATTCTCCAGTTTTTCGGGCGATGACTTCACTGGCCGGCCGCAGCCAACGCCACCGTTTTGTTGTTGTTGTTGTTGTTGTTGTTGTTGTTGTTGTGGCGGGGGGGGGTGGACATTATGCAGCTATCATAGAAGCAGATAGATAAGCTGTATGGGTTAAACCATGGAGGTAGAAATTAGTCTAATTTCTACCTCCATGGATAAACATTCCCCGTCGTCGTCCCGCGTGTGTGTAACGCAGGCAACGCGTTACAATAGTTAGGGGATAATAGCTAGGGGTACAGACTAAAACAGTCGTAAAAAACGTAATTGTTGGTCTGGCTCCCTACCCCTCCGACAAGCTCCCAAGCTTACGGCTAGACCGGCAAGCTGGGGAGTTCATGCCCGGGGTTTGTCTCTCTGGCCCCACGAGACACGGCACCGGCTATACGAGATATGCCCCAAGGTTTACGTTCCGCTAGCTCCCACGCTGGTGCGCCGTAAAACACGCTTCGGTTGCACGGACTCTCTGAATGCGAATATTACGTTCGATTTTTCATCATTATTTACAAATTGTATCAATAATCTGAATACATAGTCTTTTTGGTCAAATACTCATAAATAATTATAAACAAAAAAAGATTTAAATTTGGTTCAGTAATTTACTTTTATACGGCTGGAAGTAAAACTAACTCCGAAGATCACGTGATTTATCCGAACCACTTTTTGGGTTCGGATAAATCGTTTTTTTTGAAAAATGCTCGAAAACAGCAAAATTTGATGGTTTCTTTTAGGAACCGTTCTTCTCCATTCCTGGAAATCTTTTGAAGTCATTATGTTAGCCTATTTTGTTGCCCAAATAGCCCAACGGAGCCGGTGGGCCCCTTTAAGATCAGTGAACAAAACAGTACAATTGTTTGACTCAAGGTAAAACAAATGGTTGCCATGGCAACATATAACCTCGGTTTCAATCTTTTTTTAATTCTGATCCTCAATATATTTTGAGAAAAGTAAAAAAAAACGCAGTGTTCGGACCGAGTGTTGAAAAAATACTGACAAAACAATTGTAGTTTGGTTTGTTTATTTTATACAAATGCTGAATTTGATTGATTGAAGAGAGGAAGACAATTCGATAAAAACAAACGTACTTACATATAAAAAAATAATAATAAATAAAATGCTCTAAAATTATGAAAATTCTAATGAATCTAATGATATACCATTCCAGAACAGAAGTAGGATACGCAAAAACCCGAGCTAACTCAATGTCTCGTTTTTGTTATACTCCTTTTTGCATTTATACCATCATAATTTGTTGCTGCTTTATTTATAAAATCTATTTATTTTATTTTTTTTTTTTTTTAAGTAAAAGTTCGTTGTCATTGTTTAGAATGTATGCTTACATCAGCCGTGTGCGGTTCAACAGCTTACAGCTTGTCTGGGTGTGTCGCCTTGGCTTATTTTGGACAATATCTCCCTAAACTTGTTTTCTCAAATATGATGATACATTGTGCATGATACATACTTTCAGCTAAATGAACACAGTTAAATATCCACAACAACTGCAGCCTATTGCTCCCTCAAGTCGGTATCAAAGGTGACCCAGACTGGCAGGGTGCGCGTGCGAACTGTAGTCTTGAGACAGCATGCTTGGGCGCTTCGGCAGCATGGTCGAACAAAGTGCTGTAAATAGTTCGCGGAGCAGACAAGAGCGTAAGTTAACGTCACTTGTACAACTTGTATATTATTCCGTTCATTCTTCCAAAGTGTGTTGTAGGCTAGGTGCCTAGACACCGTTCTTTCATAAATCGTGGTAAGTATGTGTATACATTTTAAGGGGGGGGGGGGGGGATTGGTTTTTTGTGACACGCTAGTGTGGTTACCGGTCGCAAAAGCTTTGGCTTGTGGCAAGAGTGACAGCACATTCTAGTAGTGTATAAGTAAAAGCACACTAAGACAGTGTAAGGTCACGTCCTTGGAGTGTTGTAGTTTCCCAGAGTGCATCGGGCACGTTTACAGGCTCGCTACAAAAGCTTCAGGCTTGTGGTGAATGCAAGCACAGTTCTGGAAGTGCTGTTGGTGACATACACTAGCTTTGGGTCACTATAAACATGTGTTTGTTGCCACAACTGCTAATGATCACATTTAAGTGTTGATTGCTGCTACGACTGTAGTTAGTTACTACAAACTAGTTTCTTACTGCAACTGTAGTGGGTTACTACTACCAGTTGGTTACTACTACCAGTTGGTTACTACTACCAGTTGGTTACTACTACCAGTTGGTTACTATATTCACAATTGAGATCACATGAAAATGGTTTTAAGTCAGTTAACCAAAACAATACTTAATCAAAAGTTATTCAGTGGTTTGGCACTTATCCTCCGATCCAACTACAATTCGAAAAGGAAACTCTAAATAATCACAGTTTAAAACTGGCCCACCGTGATTTTGTCCAATTGTTAATTTGGTTCTCCGTTTCAAGAGGCGACTACCACAGCTTTATCACTCTTTCAAAATGTTTCACTCCAAAGTACACACTGGTACACATATGGACAATCTCTCCTGCCTTCCTTTCACGTCTTTGGCCGTCAAGAGGGGACGCTGACGTCACACTCTACTCTCTAGGATCTCCGTCTAGGAGGGTTTTTTATACCCGCATCATACCTATCTATAAAATAGTTGTTGAAACCGATACAATAATGCCTGTTGCTCTCATTAACTTTGTTAAATGCCTACTTCTCAAATCATTCTTTTATCTGAGTTCTTATTCCAAAAATTGTGAGCCACAAATTCAAAATGTTTACACATTGCAAGGCTTTTGGAAAACAATGCTTCAATATTTCTAACTAAAAAAAACCAACACTTTTTAGGAATCAATACCCTTACAATACAAGGCAATTCAACTTACGATTTCCTCCCGTTTCCAACTTAAATTGCTGGTCTCTGCCGCTTCAGCTTTCAGCTTCCAATCAATTGCTAAAAACAAAACGGCCTGACAATCTGTTTCTGATTTGGCAGTAATATTGCAGCACAGCAACGGTTCTCAAAGGGTTTTTAATGTTAGCGCGACACTTTGAGATCATAAGCACTTTACTCAATTCAGTCTCTCTCTCAAAACATACATGTTACTCCCTCAAGAGCATAAAAAGAAGAGTTCACGACCTATGGGAGGGAAAATTCATAATCATTAGAATACTGCCCCTGTAAAATAAATATCTTACTCATTAGAATGGGTCTAATTCTGACACTGACAATGATATTAATAATATTACTGTTTCATAAACTACGGTACCACTAATCTACTAAAAAAAAAGGTTTATTTTGAGTTATGCACTACCGGCGTTGGACGACTATGTAGCCACCCGCCTGTTATTTTGTTTGTAATGTAGGCCTAAATCGCTGTAAAAAAAAAGGGGGCAAAGAACATTGGAAAAGTGAACATTTATATATAGCCCTTGCGAAATTTCAATTAGGCAAAGGAATCACACAGTATTGGAAAGCAATTTCTTTGGATGATTCAGCTTCAAAACTTTGAAATAATTATTGTATTGAAAAAAGTGTGTGATCGCCGTCGTCTGGCCTAAATGTTCCGTCGTGCACTTGTACACATCGCGCACATTTATACGTACTTGTACAATTTGCCAGACTTGCTGGAACCTGGAACCGTCCTTACTGGCTTTATTCAGCCACTCGAAGGTCTCTGGTACAACCTCTGTCCATTACCTAGATCGTTCTCAGAACATTATCTAACACACTCTTCCCCTCTTGTACAAAAAAATCCTTAAAGAGTTCCAGAGATTTTCAAACCACAATGAAGACACAATGGCGGGGGAGGAGGGAGGGGGTACACCCAGCCGTATATTGAGCCCCAAATGTATTCAACTGAACCATTCTAAGACAAAATAAAGTCTTGAATGACTAAGACGAACCTGAATAAAAAGAACGAAGTCATGCGTGCACAAAAACGCAAGTGGTGTAAAAAGCTAGAGATAAACCCTAGTTTGATTTAATTAGGGAATAAAATGATAATTTAATGGATTTTAAATTAATTGTTGGTGAAATTGACAATCCTATGGTAAAACAAAGTAACTGTACCAACTGGGCAGTTCAAAGGCAAGCATTTTAATCAACTTCGAATTAAATTCCCCTACGCAGTTGTTTTGTTAACGATAATTTTAATTACGCGACGTTAGCTCTTACCAACAACAAGCTGTTGAATATTGCTTTTTTTAGATGGCTTTTGATCCACTAGCTCATTTTGATATAACTAAATATAATTTGTATTCATCATGATGATACTGACAACAAAATAATGCTTTAGCAATAAATTGGTACAGGCATTTGATGCCAGGCAAAGCCTGTTCATTGTGTGTTAGTTTTAACAATTAAAACAATAAAATCTACATAATAATTAGCATTTGCTGAGAGGATATCATTAATCCCTTATGAGTAACTATTTCTAAACATAAATAACCTGTTATTTAAGAATAATTGTATTGAACAGGAGGTTATACGAAAGCTTAATATAACGAAAGCTTAATGTACGAAAGATAATATAAAAAAAATGCATAGCATGACTGTCTTTTAAATGTTGCTACAATTCGCACGTTTCGAGTAAATCGATTTTTAATTTGGTCAACTTTTCACTGCAGTTTCGCAGTTCGTTTAACAACAAATTGATCAGACTTCTGTATTAGTGTGTTAAGGGATATTGTCCTGTCATGTACCCATATATAATTCTGGGGGAAAATATACTGTTTAAATATTCTTAATGTCTTGAGCGTATTCGTCACTATGTAAACAATAAATATTTACAATCACGCGTATTCGCCTTGCAGGGTGGGTTATTGACCTTAAAGACAGAGTGGACGAAATTTTATCCTCCTGGATCCAGCGAAGTTGTTGACTTTTGGAGCTGCTCGAAGAGATAATAAATAAAACAAATACGGTACTGGAGAGAGATGGTGTTACGTACGATTTCGCAACGGTAGTAACTGTTTTAGTACACAATCATTATCCCCTTTTAGTACATAACACATTAGCAGTGATGTATCCTCATTCGATTAAAAGGACACCGAAGGTCTTGCAATTCTCCAACATTAGAGCAAACAACATTTTAATACAAACTGCAGTTGCTAACATTATCAAGACCACAGTTTGTTCTTACTTTACAAGCGGGATCAGAGGCATCAGTTTAATTTACTGTCGCGGGAAGACACATACACTCGGTCATAATAAACAATCCACCGTGTCCATACGTGTGAGTCAAACCATCGTCAAACTATCGTCAAAACACAGGCATACAGCATGCAGTCTGGTTGCAAACAGTTCAATTTGACTACACAGCATGTCTACATAGCTATACCGCACAGAACATAAACGATCTATAATTTAACGAATTTTCCCATTATAGGATACTTTGTTATAGCCAACAGGGGGTGTGATCAATCTGGTACTGTGACTGGTTTTTCGGATAGTTTTCAGGCCCGATATGCTGTTGTATGCACGGCTTAAACGATGTAAACACGCGAAATGCAACAGTTTTCATTAGTATCAATAAAAGACCGTTTGGGTGTAAGTGACAGTCGGTTGCGGTGCTCGACAAGCATTTAAATTTGGGTATCACTGCACCTTGAGTACTGAAATCGGCTCGCCAAGAATAATAAAAAATACAAATATATATATATATATAAACGGTGACGCAATGTTGACGTCATGTTTTTTGTATGATCGAAGTTCGAACGCTCACAAGTTTCATGTGTTAAAACAATGACATTTAGGAAAAATGCATAATGATAAAAGAACGGTGGAAAAAAAATCAAAATTAGATACACGGAAATGGTGGAATTCATCATCTAAGATTGTGTAAGTAATAAGTTGTTCGTAATTGCTCGCCACTTCTAGATGTCAAATGACATATTTCTAACACTAAGTACTATGAATGTGACACAGTAATGTTGTATAGCTCAACTTTCAGATTAACACTGACGGATGTGTTTTACTATGTTAGTTATGATAACTTGGATTTACTCTTTTATTTTCTATGCACTGTGTATCACTTTGTCACGGAAGAATTCAACAACAAATTGTAAAATGAGTTTAATGTATTAATAACTTGTTAAATCTCTTGGAGCAGCTCCAAAAATCAACAACTTCACTGGATCCAGGAGGATAAAACTTCGTCCGCCCTGTCTTTAAGGTCAATAACCCAACCTGCAAGCCCAAAGCCATCATAAATCACTGTGGGGGTGAATTGGAGTGCCAGTCAAGACTTGACTTGTGTTATTTAATTAAGATCCACGTGCCGCACAAGCTGTTTTCACAAATTGCATACCGCCCTGTGCCAAGGATTCTTAGCCACAAGGTCAGTCAATTACTACACTGAGACAGGTGGCTGCTGTCTTTCAACACTCCTTACTCTGCATTGGTTGAGGTCTGGCCAATGGGAGTCTACAGGCTTGTGGGGTATACCAGGGGTGAGGATTACATGGAATCTTGGCCTTATTGGCACAATAAAAAAAAATTATGACCATATTTGGTAACACTTGGATTATTTTTTGTCACCCGCTGCTGCGAGGGTTTTAATCGTTATAAGCTGTGTGGCGCACGTTAGCTAGGAATACCTGCGGATTTTACAGGCAAAAATCCTGCTCTTTTTTTCAATCCGCAGCAACCCAAACCGACTTATTCAATACCAGATGAACATTTAGGGGCAGGGAAGGGCAATGACAGGGCAAGGCCTGGTTGAGCAGAGCAAGGCAAAACAACAAAGTCACGATTATGTTTTTCTTGGTAGGATCTAAAGTCTTTTAAAAAAGTTTGTCTTTAACAATTAAAATCAACTGACATTTAAAGGGCCAGTGCCGCCAATGTTGGTTAACTTATTTTTACCTAACAAACCCCGTGTTGGATATCCTCAGCCGTGGTCGTAAACCGATGATCGCGCGACGGTAAAATCAACCCGTGACGTAGCTTAAAGTCGACGCTGACGACCCAGTTGGTTTGTTTCACCATCGTCTGAGTTAGTTTACCCCAAGGATTATAGGGCGCTGAAGGTGCAAGATGTGGAACTCAGGCTAAAAAAGTCAAGTCCCACTGGACGCCATTTCAGGAAGTAACTCTTTTGATATAACAATAGATCAGTGCAGACTAGAGCTGACAATGACCAGTACTTACAATCAGAAACAAAACATTCACTTGCTGAAATGGCGCCTGTGCACATTTCACGTTCCAACAATAGATAGAGCTCTAGAAGTTCCCCGTCTTGCGCCTTCGGCGCTCTATACGATTTGGTTTGCCCACGTCAAATAATATAAGTGCGGACACCTGTAAGATGTACCCGTTGGAATTTACCCAATAAACACTTTATTGTAGTATTTTGTAGAATAATAGGCTGTAGCTTTAAATGTGTACGGTTAACAGTTACATTCAGTGTATGCTGCTTCGGAAGAAGAAAAGCAATCGATTGCTGTTGTTTAAATGTCTTGTAATAAAATGATGCTAACAGAAACATGATACCACTGAGAAAAAAGGTCCCCATGGCTGTACAAATACCATCACGCAGAGCCAGTAGGGAGTGTCGATCACGTGACTTCCTCGGACCCGTTGTCCAGACTGACCGTCAGAGTCCATGCTGCGTTTGAGGGTTGAAGCTGCGTTGCATTACATCAGTGGAACTGTAACACGAAACTTGGCTTCAGTGCATGCGATTCGTGTATCAATCTAACGGGTAGATATTCCTCATCTATCATGATCACCCTTCACCACATCACGCATGTGTTGGCTCTCCTGATTCTCATGACATCAACCTTCTTTTTTGGTAAGTGAATTTTCCTTTATTTGTTTGCTTATAATAAGAAAGTCATCAAAATTGATATCGCCATCATCATTACACACATTTTTGTAGTTTTCAACCTTGCGTACTTAGGTATAGACTTGAGAGTGTACCTTGAGCTTTATTCCGTAACTGACTGAAAACATACACTTATTTGTTATGGGAAAAAAATAAATAAAAAATATTACATCGATTCATGAAAGTTAATACTCGAATTGCATGCTTAAACAAAGCAAATGGTACACTGATTGCTAGCAGTGTTTTTCATTTGTGATCCCTCGATCCCGAATACCGATTTTAGATGGTGGATGAAAAGTCCAACCTCTTGATGATATAGCTAAGGTTGTTTCACCCATTCAGGACAGGGCTTTTTAAGGATGTTTGGGGACCGGGCGGAGGGCACATAGCCCCCCCCCCCTATTCTCTAGCGCTCGGCGATTTTGGTGAAATTTGATACAACCGTTTCAGCAATTTTTACACAATGACGTCAACCATTTTTCAAAAAAATGTCATTAATGGACGTTTTTGACTGTTATTTGCCTATAGGCTAAGCCTATTTGGTCAACAATTGTGTTTTCCCCATAATTTCTATATTTTATGTCCAAATTTCCTGAAACTAGGCAAACTTGTGTTGTAACATGATCAATATTACTCAAACCTTATTTAATAACCGGAGTTACCATTAGGGCGATGTATTCCAATTATTTGTCCCATTTTTGGGAACAACTGTTTTTTTCTGCGTGTTTTTTAATGTACAATCGAAATGGCTGGCCCATTGGAAATAATAATGCTTGGTTGACAAACTAAAATTATGTGTTGGTCTGGTAAGTAAGAAATAAGCGTGTTGAAAAAAACAATATTGTAAAAAAAAAATGACATATGACCCCCTAATTCCAGGCTCAAAACAAACAAAATCCAAGATTGCTGCCAAATGGTGGCTATTTTGAATTCCCAAAAGGATTTCAGACTATCAGGCGACTCATCAATATCACTTTTCTGGCCAAAAATAATCAAAAACAAGTGCAAATTATGTTCAAAAAGTCCAGAAAAATCACTAAAAAACATTAAAATCGTGTGAATCAAGGTCAAACAAATGGTAACAGCTAACCCATGTATTAGTTATTGATTGCAAACATCCTGAATATATTACGGCAAAAGTCAGAATAGTTACGCAGGATAGTGACAATGATTAATAGCCAGAGATATGTGTGGTGGTACCAGTTCAGATTATTATGGAACTTGCTGATCATTTACAGTGTTTGAGATTTTAAACCATATAAGATAAACGACAGTCATTAGGAAACTGTATAATGGCTCTCCATCGATATGGTTGTGTTACACGTACAATACGTACGTACATGGCCGTTGTATCATCCCAAAATGGGATAAATTAATGGATTATAAAGCCCTCAAAAGTGACTCCAGTAACTTAATTGGGTTCAACTTAGATTGATCTTGTTAAAATGTACAAGTTTGCCAAGTTTCAAAACATTCGGACGAAAAATACAAAAGTTATGGCGAAAACAAGAGTTTTGACCAAAATTGTTCATGTGCTTACAATTATATCTAAATAAAATCTTACATTTCCAGAACTTGTTTTAAATACGCATATTACCTCAATACAACTTTTGCACGAATGTGACTGTTTCTGTTTTTTGCAGTAACGCTCTTAATAATCATTACAAAGCACTGGGTGAAATAATGATGGCTTTTCCATGGAATAGTCCAGATTTAACGCCGCGATTATTATGTGTTAGTGCGCTCATGTGCATCCGATATTTAAATTATTACCTAGCACGTGTTGGTAGGTGAGACGGTGGCAACAGCACGAATAATGGCTTATAGTGTGAATTAACAAATCGAGACTTAAATACGGAAGCGAAGTAATTCTGCAAAATGTTTACCAGAGAAAACATATCTAAAATACAACCGCAATTTTAGCGGGATGTAAGCTGCGGCTGTGAAAGTCTAACCGATCAGGTTATTTCAAGATAGACGACCAAGTGCTATCCATAACTCGATTTTCAGATTTCTGATGGTCCTCTCAAAGGAGGGGGGGGGGGATGAGGACGAAAAAGGGGAGGAGGGAGCATTTAAAACGAGGAGGTTTTTAATGAAATTTGTTAACCCTCCACGAGTGACTACGTAAAGAACGATACGCTTGGAAACGCAGATTGACATTTCTGTGTACTGTTCCTTTTTTATGTTGATGTTACTAATCGTAATTGTTTGTGCATGGAGACGTCCTGGGGAACAACCCCAATTATGGCAACTGCAATATCAGCAATTAACAATTGTACACTAAATTTATTGAACCCGGCTGTTTGGCTGGCTGGAATTGTGCTGTATTTAAAAAAAAAATGGGTTTAACTTAGGCTGTTAGCCCTAACACTGACTTCGCCATTTAATATAATGCATCATCGTGAATTTAATTTAGTGACATCAAATGATGGCTATGCCTGGTTCCCCATTCAACGCCATTGCAAAACAATTGAACAATATATTGATTTGACCCAATGGTTCGGCTGGCTGAATTTGTGCTGATATTTTTAAAGAGGTTTACCTTAAGATGTTGCCCTGGTAACACTGACATCGCAATTAATAGTCCATTATGAAACTTCTTCGTGACTTTAATTTAGTGAAATTCAATGGTGGCTATTCCTGGTTCAACCGTCAACGCCACGGCAGGCAGACATGTAGTCTCTTTTAATCTGACGACG
Organism: Marthasterias glacialis; assembly: GCA_911728455.2. Classification (NCBI taxonomy): domain Eukaryota; kingdom Metazoa; phylum Echinodermata; class Asteroidea; order Forcipulatida; family Asteriidae; genus Marthasterias; species Marthasterias glacialis. The sequence continues at coordinate 24,121,055 of OU452222.1, read as the reverse complement.
GGAAATTCGTCACAGAAACCATAGACAAATTAGCACTCCACGTTCTCAACATGTTGTTTTGAATCGTTCCTTCCTTGAAAACGTGTTGCATATAATCAGAGCTAACGGTTTCATGAAGCTTCAAGAATTGTAATTTTTTTTTGTTATCCAAAGCAACTTTTGCATAAACAATATTTTACAAACTATATAGCACTCTTAATCAACGATAAGAACAATTGAGAGAAAAAACAAATAAATAAACACAAAATAAAATACGCAGTAGCACTGTTTTTTTTATTTTTTTATTTATTTTTTTATTGGGGGGGGGGTTGCAAATAGTATTTGACTCTTTTGATCTGGTGGAACACGATTACGAAAAGATAGTCTGTAGCAAAGTAAAATCACTGAGTGAAGTCTGGTTTTCCATTTCACTCGACTTCGCCTAGTGAAATGGAATAACACTCATTAAGCATCCAATATTTGTATAATTAGGTATTCGGAGCAACGCTAGTGCAGGACGGAACGTTTGGGCTAGACGACCGCGACCACTCACTTTTCAACACAATAATTACACAGTTTTGAAGCTGGAGCATCCAAAGAAATGATTGCTTTCAAAACTGTGTGATTCTTTTGTCTATTTGAAATTTTGCAAAGCTAGGTATAAGTACTCACTTTTCCAACATTTTTTCTCCTTTTTTTCAGAGATATAGGCCTAGGCCTACATTACAAACAAAATAACAGGCGTGTTGCCACATAGTTGTCCGACGCCGGTAGTGCATAAGCTCAAAATAAACCTCTATTGTAGCAGAACACTGGTAGTTTATGAAACAGTAAGGTGATTAAAATCAGTGTCACAACATACAACTTTTATAAAATGGCTTAGTAACCGCGTTATTATTACCAAAAGCCGACTTTTTAGCCTAGATGACATAGTACCGACTACAGGTCAAGTGATGTAGGCATTATGTAGGAATCGGTGATATGAACATGTTTGGCAAGTTTCATGAAAGGGCCGAAAAAGTTGGAAAATACGCGGGGGGGGGGGGCACGATCCCCCCAAACTCCTTCCCGGCCACGTACTGATAAGGTTATAAGTTATTTATATTCGTTAGCGAGTTTTAGAGACCTGATTTGACCTCGCTTCCTGCCAACCCGGAAGTTTCAATACCTTATATTCTAAAGCTCTATTTACCGAGTTTTATGTTTATCTTTGCAATTTCAATATAGTAAGTAAGTATTTCAATTAGCGTCATCACGGAATCAGTCGATGGGATAAATTAGCTGCAGTTGAGAAGGCCTACAACACCAGGCCGCTCGGGGTAGACGAGCAAGTGTTGTCCACCTCACAACTGTTAGATTTTAGATGGCGTCCTCTTCCATCTCTTCCTACAAGAAACGAGCCGTGTTTTACATTCACACATGAGAGTCGATCTCAAAAGTGAAGACTATTACATGTACATTCAACAAACATAAACAATCATTAAGCTCAACATATCTGTTTTTCTGCAAACTGATAGATATATCTAATACCACGATTGTACCATTTGTAAATAGATCGGATATTCTTTTCTCCCCGATCTGTCCATGTACAATAGACTGACAAAATGTTTTGACTCCTCATAAAGTCAAAGTGGCCAAGAGGAACGTCTGATCACATGTGAAGAAGACCAGTTAACTATGTCAACGTTATTCATTGGTAGTTTTGTTAATTTTATAGCAGACATATGTGTCGTTGAGAGCCGTGAGATGTCGGCTTATTACGGCCCTGTACCCAAACCAGATCCTGGTCAGCCTTATAGCAAATACTACTGGGTGAAATCAGCCATGCAGAAGCTTCAAAGTGGGTGTCCGTCAAAGAAAGTCACAGCAGGGAAAAGCACCCTCCCAGCAGTCACAACAGGGAAAAGTACCCTCCCAGACAGTACTGGGACAGAAACTACCCCGAGTAAGTGACTAATCCTTCCAAAGGGCAAAGGATTTCATTTTCCAATAATAATTGCAAACTTTTTTTGTCAATGAAGGAATTGTATTATTTATGAATTAGGTAGACGTTAAAATCAACATGGACATTTAAAAACAAACAGTGACTACTCTATCAAATCCCAATGTTTAGTCTTGCCTGCCCGTGCAGTTTTTTTTTTCCATCTAATAATATGCAGTTGGACATAAAGAAAAAATAACTTGCTTGCAAAGGAGCATCGCTGAACCTGTGGAAAAAAAAGTGTTCATACTTTTTTGACTCAATGACAAGTATCTGCACTGTACGCAACTCAACATATACATGAATTACAAAGAGTGAGCTCAATCAATCAATAAAGTAGTGATAAGAAAAACCCTAACACTGTTTTCACCGTTTTTGAAACATCGACATTTGGTCTTGCGAAACCAGAACTAATTGTCCCACCCATTTTTCAAACACTATATCATTTCATGCAAAACAAATATTCAAAACATATTTTACAGAGTGCTTCGTGACCGGAATGGTTGACTAAAAGGAAATATTTTCTAGTAGGCCTCAATATAAACCAATTATGATTTTAATTGTGTTGTAAATAACCATTATAGTATTGTAACGTAAACTCGAGCGGTGTAGTTTAGGTAAAAACCAGGACTTCTTGGGATCGTAGTCTGTTTCCTATGTACTTCAAAGGACATACAACACAATGAGTCGTTCTTCTTTATTTCTAATGATTCCTGGGTGATTTATTCAATTATCCTCTTCGCAATTACACTTTTCTGTCTGATCCTCGTTAGGTAACTTAAATAATCACACAATAATCCTTTGGTTTATTACTGACCTGTTCCTGGCAGCTCAAGGCTAAATTACTGCTCCTTTTTATCAACGACCTTCTCGCAGCCCGCCAAACTTAGGACTCTCCCACCATCGCCAGTGTGCTGCACTTTTAACGCACATGTCTGCCCATGTGACGGTCACGCACTTTGCATGCATGCGTCCGGAAACAGCTGCCAAGAAGTGGGTCAGTGAGTGTCAATGTACAAGCGCCACCAGCGACCATTTCGCTACAGTATGATTAAACCGAAATAGACCCGCACATCTCAGACCATTTTCTTTCTCTAGATTGTTCCACAGACTTGGAGAGGCCCCTTGGCATGGAAAACGGAGACATCCTTGATGGCAGCATTACAGCTTCGTCACACTACGACCGTTATTCGCCTAAATCGGCCCGTCTTAACGTCAATGGTATAATGCAGGTTCATTCAGTCGATTCTGTGTAACATGATTTAACAATTATATTGATAACAAGTATTGATAACAACATTGGAAATATTATTACATCCTCATGTCTGACAAGCATTCCTCTCTTTAAATCTTCTTTCTTTTTAACAGCGTATCCATGGTGTGCAGGCAGCACAGACTCTGGTCCATGGATACAAGTTGACCTCAACGACACCGTGAAAATCACAGGTCTAATTACACAGGGATATGTAGGTCGTAAATCTTACTTTGTCAAGGCTTACACAGTTATGTACAGCAGTAACAGTCAGTCGTGGAGTGATGTGCCGTTACAAGACGGGACACTTCAACAGGTATTGCTTAAACAACATACGTTTTAAATTTAATAAATTTTATCATCAATAAACAATAGAAAACAAAACAAATCTAAATATAACAATAATAAAAAATACTTTAATTTAAAATTAAAATTTCTGAAAATACTCTTGGTCAACACGGGTCGTGTGATCCAAGAGTCGGTATGCTTTACTTACCGGAATACTTTACTTGGAATGTGTTGATTGTTCGATTCCTCCTCCTCCATAACCGTTGTCACGCATTGGAAAACACTTCGCTGCTAAAAACCGTCTCCCTCAAACCCCGCCTATACACTGGTACCACAGACTGCCACAAAAAGGCCATACAAAGCTTGTATTTAGGCTAGCATTGGGTGGACGGGTTTGTCAGTTTGGAAGGCTAGTAATAGTATCAAACCCCAAAGTTGGTCTTCATAGCTTCTTTTTGAATGTTTTGGCATGGGCCAGTTGGGTAGGAGGACATTTAAATCGATGGGTTTTCCAGCTGGAATTTTCATGGCATATTCAGTATTGATTTCATTCTATCAATGCAACTTTTACTCTTTCGATCAGCTAAACATTTGATTTTTGTATTTTTATTTTGCATGTGTTTATTTATTTATCGTTATTTTTTGTTTTTTTTGTTTTAGTACAATTATTTCTCGAATTGATATCGCATGCTACTGTAACGGACAGTGCATGGTGCGTTTAGTAAATTATAATATGGTTTATTTAGAGCAGGCGTGAGGTGTGCAGTATGGTAACCAATGCTCTTATCGTAAGTTGTACTGCACGGGTATACAACAGTAACAGACTGGAGGGTGTGATCGTCATCAGTCGGCAGAAAGATGTCAAGGAAGGAGGATGTTGGTTGCTTTTGCTCTCTAAGTATTACCGGGGTTTATGCTTAGCAATTTGCTTTTTGTGTGGGTTATTGCTTGGTGCTTGGGGAGAAATCACGAGGTTGACAACAGCAAAGGCTGGTCGCCACGGGGGAATACCTTGCAGTGCGTGGTTGACCGGTAAGACAAAGCTGTGATCCGGAATATTTTGGCTCTGTGTAACACCGATGTTAGGGGCACACACGTGTATCGTGGTCAAGCGGTCTAACACACATTTTCTGATGTTTCTGATCAGCACAGTGTGGGTTCGAGTCCAAGTGTTGACACTTTTGTCCATAAGCAAGACACTTAACCATTATTGATTCGTCCTTTGGATGAGACGTAAAGCCGTAGGTCCCGTGTGTTGTGTAATGCACGTAAAATAACCCCGTGACGCTTATCGCAAAGAGAAGGGGTTTGCCCCTGTATTTATGGTATTGGCTGCTGAATGCGCCGCAGCACCTTGTAAATCTTTATAGAGTGCAACCTAAATAGATCTCAAAAATCAAATTCAAAACTTGAAAAAAAAAAAAACAAAAAAAAAAAACAACAATAACAAGCGCCTTGTGTACCTAATTGCTGGTAGATACGAGCGCTATATAAGACTCTGATATCATTAGTATGTATTATAACACACCTCTCCCTGGTTCTTTATCCTGATTGGCTGAAACACGGTTGCGTGGGGTGAAATAATATAGCCTAGTCCATGAAATCTGCACCATACGCACCGCACGCGCTTCATTTTGGGGAAATAGTTCGCAAAGCAGGAAATAGTTTCAAAACCCCCCAAACTATTGACTGGTAAACAGCGCCCCCAAGAAAACGAAAATGGCGGCGTCTGCGGATCGAGAAGAATCTCCGGCCAAAAATCCGCGATTTACTCTTCTAACCGACATTTTGGACTGAGGTGTGTTATAAAACACATATGTATTGGCTTTATTCGGGCATTAGTGCACGTATATGCACCCCTCGGACCTGTGACTGACCAGGAGAGGGTCCTATTTCCCTCGCCTTCGGCCTCAGGAAACAAGACCCTCTCCTGGTCACTCACATGCCCTCGGGTTGCATAGACGTGCACTATTTCCCTCATTGCCAGTCCATATGTGTGTATATTATTATTATTATAATATTATGTCTGTTTATACACGTGGGTGCTGCTATATTTGTTGGCTAACAGTGGGGATGTTAATGCCAGGTTCGTGGGGGTCATACCAGGTTGGGCTTTGTGCATGAGTGACTAGTGAATGTTTAAGCTGCACCCACGGATAGATCACTGTACACAAGGTTTATTGCGAAATGACAATAAGTTATACTGGTTATTTGAGGACATTAGAGCTGACTAAATACATTGGTTGATGTCTTGAGCTGACTAAACTACACGGTTGATGTCCAGAGAGACAAATAAACAACATGGTTGATGCTTTTCTTGCTCATGAACTAATTGTCACTTGTGAGTTACCGTATTTTATTAAGCCTTCCGTGTACACTGAACAGAGGTTTTACAATGAGTTTTGATCGGCGGTATACTTCCTCCAAAACGAGTATTGTCTCTATAGCCTGTAGCTCACTTAGTGACTTGTAGCATGAGGAACACATAGATTCGTGATCAAGTTAATAATTAACAAAAGGGGATCGCAGACTAGGTTGCTCTTTTGTTTCCCTCCACACTACTGTAGACAGCTAATTCGATTATAATTATCTTTCAACAGTTCTCCGGTAATAGTGACGGGATTAACTCCGTGACAGTCAAGTTTGACGAAGCTGTGTATGCGAGATACTTACGTATTTTACCAACTTCATGGAACAATGATCATATCCAAGGAAGTTGTTGCATGTTCTTCGAGGTATTGGGAGGTAAGTATTCTTAACCCTATCGGGACCGTTTTTTATGTACGGGGACCAGGGACGGGCACATAGTGCCCCCCCCCCCCCCCTCCGTATTTGCCAAAGTGTTCGACCGATTTTGCCACAACGGTTGGTTTCACTAAGTTCTACATGATGACGTCAACAAGTGTTAAAGAGTTACGGGGAAAAATTGTGGGTGGGTCACATTGTGGTCATGATAGGGTTAATTAAGGATATGACAGTTGTTTAAAGTCATACTCTTTCCAAAATAGTGGCTTACGTCAAGTTTGGTCTAATCTTGGCGCATAAGATTGCTACTAACCGTTATTCACCGAGCCGCCCTAACCACCCCAAACTGATATACTGTGAGATGCTTACGTGATCAATCAAGACCCAGTACCTAATGTAATAATGCTATGGTGCTGGCCCATTACGTTTTCCATCGAACGTTTACCTGGTTAGGCAAATAGAGATACAACTTGCAAAGGGGGTAGTAACATGTACAAGACTATAAGTTTAAAAATGTCTGACTCATAAACTACCCTTTCTTTATTTATTTGATATATCTCTGACCAAACACCCAGGGCAAGCCCTATCTTTTAAGTTAACCCTGAACTACGTGCAATATTTGTTTAACTACTTGCTCCATGACTCGAATTATTCTTCGAAATGCTATATTTTAAGTGAACCATGAACTACATGCAATAGTTGTCTAACTTCGTACTCCATGACTTGAATTGTTCTTCAAACGCAGATTTTACAGAGGACATCATGACAACTTGACTTTGAATTTTTAAACAGTAAAAAACATTTCGGAGTTGTGTAGTTTGATTGGCAAAATATCCACTGAAAAAAGGAAAAGACCTGCAATTGTAAGCGTTTCTGGTTGGGAACTTTTGAGGACGCTGGATGGCAGCAGAGTATATACATTGTTCACGGAAATGTGCACAGGCTCATAACTACGTAAAGACTGAGCAAGTTCGATCAAGGACCACTGGTTAACTAGTGGTTGGTTTGTGACGTACGTAGTGCATGCGCACTGAAGTTGAAGTGCGAACGACTCTAGTCATGTCACGTCAACGCGACCATGAGAAAACGGCGAAATCAGCATTTATCACTTTCCTGAAAACTGGTCCCCTCTGCATTATGCTTATGAAACGGCTATTGGTAACCAGCGATGCGACCAACCTCGATTGGCTGGTCGCGAATAATCCACTAGACTAGTCCAACCATCGTCAACTAGCGTGGGTTCGATCAGAGTTAGTCGAACTATGGTTAGCTATGGTCCTTGATCGAACTTGCTCACTGACAATTTACCTGGTAAGTCTGCTGCCACCTGATGTTCCAAAGTATTCATTGTTGTTTGCATTATTATATTGTGCTCCACAGACTTGGATAAACCTCTTGGCATGGCGAACGGAGACATTCCTGATGAAAGAATCACAGCTTCGTCTGCGTATTGTAGTAACTGCTATCCACCTACAGCGGCACGTCTTAATGTTAATGGTAAGTTTCTACCAGGCTTTTGTTTGTTCTTTCTTTTTTGTTGTATATAGTTGGTAATAGTTGTATAGAGACAACGGATTTTTCAATTTTGTTAATTATTTTGTATGGATAATTTTACTACTTTTGTAGAGATAGAGTATTCATACAACTGTCTTACACTGAAAAAAAAATCATTATTTGCGGTAAAATTCTGCATGTACGTTTTGTAGGTTTTGTAAATATCTGGCAAGCAATCCTGTCTTTCAATCTTCTTTCTTTTGAACAGCGTATCCATGGTGTGCAGGAAGCACAGACTCTGCTCCATGGATACAAGTTGACTTCAACGACAGCGTGCAAATCACAGGTCTAATCACACAGGGATATGTAGGTAGTAAACCTTACTTTGTCAAGGCTTACACAGTTATGTACAGCAGTAACAGTCAGTCATGGAGTAATGTGACGTCACGAGACGGGGCACTTCAACAGGTATTGTTAAACCCTCAGAGCAGCTCAATTAATAAAAAAAAATCGCTGGATCAACGAGGATAAAATTTTGTCCACCCTGTCTTTAAGGTCAATAACCCACCCTGCATGCCCAAAGCCATTATAAATCACTGTGGGGTGAATTGGAGTGCCAGTCAAGACTTAGACTTGTGTTATTTAAGATCCACGTGCCGCACAAGCTGTTTGCACAAATTGCATACCGCCCTGTGCCAAGGATCCTTAGCCACAAGGTCAATCAATTACTACACTGAGACAGGTGGCTGCTGTCTTTCAACACTCCTTACTCTGCAGTGGTTGGGGTCTGGCCAATGGTAGTCTACAGGCTTATGGGGTATACCAGGGGGTGAGGATTACATGGAATCTTGGCTTTATTGGCCCATTAAAAAAAATGACCATATTTGGTAACAATTGGATTATTTTGTGTCTCTCCGCTGGTGCGAGGGTAAATCAAAATACGTTTCAAATTTAAATAACTGCCTAGATTCTCGATTCCTCCTGATCCTTACTCTGGTGGCTGTCCCACATTACATATGTAGAAGGGAAGCTTGGCCATCCCTTGCGTCAACAACTGGATCCACTTTAGGCTAGTCTTCCCTCATAAGACCAAGCTCCGTTTAGACATGGGATCGAAGCCATCTGTAATTTTCTTAACACGGACTAAAGTCTGTTTCCCCTCCTCAAAATAACTGATGGCGTATTTTGATTAGCTAATGCTGGTATATGAGGCCAAGGCTATGGTTTGGATATCCACCCCCCCCCCCCATTTTCCTCCCTTCAGTTTACCTCCAAGTGTCATGCCAATTCTATGCTCAAACACTATCGAGAATTTCGTAACATTAGCAACAACTCTCCACAATTATAATACTTTACCTTATCCATATCAAGTATTTATATGAAAAGAAACGTCTGGCAGCATATTTGTGCGCTTTTCTGTCATGGTTTGAAGTGTACTACCTCAAATTTTAAACAAGACATATCCGAATAATGTATTGACACAACAAACTAATAAAACATCTGCTAAACCTACAAAAGAGCCCTCTTGTGACGTATCTAGGTACTCAATGATATACAAGTCGACGACGATGCACAAGTCAACTGTTACACTGCACAATTTTAAGTCTTCTTTAAACAAAATGTCAATCATATTTGATTGTTTTTTTTTTTTTTTTCCTGGCCTCGTACACATGCTACTAAAGGCAAGAAGTTTGATTGAAATTGTACTATTCATTCTACAGTTCTCCGGAAATAGTGATGAAGCAAGAAGTTTGATTGAAATTTTACTATTCTTTGTACAGTTCTCTGGAAATAGTGATGGGATTCACCGTGTGACGGTAAAGTTCGACAAAGCTCTGTACGCAAGATACGTACGTATTGCACCTACTTCATGGAACGAAAAGTATTCAAGCGAAAACTGTTGCATGTTTTTTGAGGTAATAGGATGCAAGTAATTGTATGATTATCAAACTCAGTCAAACGATAGAAAAAGTTGTGTTTTTGAAGGAGAGAACTTCAGGTCTATTTTAAACTCTTTTGAGTTTTAAGCCAGTCTTGTGCATCAAAAAAGGTAAAATAGAAATGTCTGTAGCAAAACAATACTTCTACTAATACTACTACTATTACTACTACTACTACTACTACTACTACTACTACTACTACTACTACTACTACTACTACTACTACTACTACTGCTACTGCTACTGCTACTGCTGCTGCTGCTGCTGCTGCTGCTGCTGCTGCTGCTGCTGCTGCTGCTGCCGCTGCCGCTGCCGCTGCCGCTGCCGCTGCCGCTGCCGCTGCCGCTGCCGCCGCCGCTGCCGCCGCCGCCGCCGCCGCCGCCGCCGCCAAAGTGGAAAGCCCCCGGTCCGGATCATGTGCATGGGTACTGGTTGAAGAACTTCCGTAGTTTACATGAGCGAATGGCCCTACAACTGCAGGACTGTCTAGTACAGGGTAAGGTCCCCAACTGGATGACTGAAGCAAGAACGGTTTTGATAATGAAGGATGTCAAGAAAGGTAACATTGCAAGTAATTATAGACCAATCACATGCTTGCCCGTGATATAAATTCTTGACCAGTATGATTGTAGAGAATCTCTATCGCCATATGGATGGCCATCAGTTGTTTCCGGAGGAGCAAAAAGGCTGTAAGAAGCGGTCCAGAGGTACGAAAGATCAACTTATCATCGATAAGGCTGTACTGAAGGACTGCAGGAGCAGAAAGACTAACTTGGCAATGGCGTGGATCGATTACAAGAAGGCGTACGACATGGTGTCACACACATGGATAATGGAATGTCTGGATATGGTTGGAGTGGCCGATGCACTAAAACGTCTTCTGAGTGAGAGCATGAAGACTTGGCAAACGAATCTGACAGCCAACAACGATAGTCTGGGCAAGGTATGCATATGAAGAGGTATTTTCCAGGGTGACTCTCTGTCTCCCCTGCTTTTTGTTCTGGCATTGATGCCCCTGTCGATGATTCTGAGGAAGGTGAGTGCTGGCTATGTAATGAAGAGGGACGGATGTAAGATCAACCATCTCCTTTTTATGGACGATTTGAAGTTATTTGCAAAGAATGAGGCGGAGATCGATTCTTTGGTGCAGACCGTCAGGATTTTCAGTGATGACATCGGGATGCAGTTTGGTCTGGAGAAATGTGCTTAAATGACCATGAAGAGGGGAAAGAGGGTACATTCCGATGGCATCACTCTGCCAGATGGTGCACAGATGAGGGTTTTGGGTGAGGAGGAAAGTTATCGGTATCTTGGTGTACTAGAATCGGACCACGTCCTTCACGAGGAATCAAAGGTAAGGTTGAGGGCAGAATACATCAGGCGGGTTAAGAAATGTTTAAAGTTCAAACTGAACGGGGGAAACATGATCAAGGCGATTAACACATGGGCCGTGTCTTTGATGAGGTACAGTGGGGGTATTATTGAGTGGACTAAAGAAGATCTAGATGTCACTGACAGAAGGACAAGAAAGCTGGTGACCATGCATGGCATGCTACATCCGCGGGCAAATGTCTGCAGACTCTATCTTCCGAGGTCAGAGGGCGGAAGGGGGTTACTGAGCGTGGCAGACGGCGTCATTATCGAGCGAAGGAGCCTGCATCGTCATGTCAGGAGCACCGAGGGGAACTTGCTGAAAATTGCACGAAAGTAAACGACGACAGACGAAGCTGGGCCGAAGGAGTACAAGGGAATTATTATTATTATTGTTATTTTTTTATTTTATTTTTTTTCTTTTTATTATTCATCTTTGTTTTTTTTTTCATTTACAATGAAATAAAAATCTCAACAAAAAGAAAAATGGTTTCGGCTGAAAAGCCAATTGAAATGGATATATGGAAATGGTAAAATTCATCAGCTCAGAATTTGTAAGTAACAAGTTGTTTGTAATTGCTCGCCACTTTTTTTATATATCAAATGACATATACATAAAACCAAGTACCATTAATGTGGCATAGTAATGTTGTATAGCTCAATGTTCACATTGACACTGATGGATGTGTACTATTATATTAGATACAGTTACTTGGATTTACTGTATTTTCTGTGCACTGTATATCACTGTATATTCCCGGAGGAATTATTAACAACTTATAAATGAGTTTAATGTATTTATAGCATGTTAATCGTTATAAGCCGTCTGGCGCACGTTAGCTAGGCGTACCTGCTGATTTTATAGATTATTCCTGTTCTTTTTTTTTCAATCGGTAGCAAACCAAACCGACTTGGACCATACCAGATAAGATTTTAGGGGCAGAAATGTTTTTTAGTACGCTTGCTCTTTTGTGAGTACATAACACATTAGCAGTGATGTATCCTCATTTGATTACAAAGGACACCGAAGGTCTTGCAATTCTCCAACCTTAATGAAACCATATAAATATACAAAAAGCAGTTGTTAACATTACCAAGACCACAGTTTGTTCTTACTTTATAAGCGGGATCAGAGGCATCGGTTTAGTTTACCGTCGCGGGAAGACACATACACTCGGTCATAATAAACAATCCACCGTGTCCATACGTGTGAGTCAAACCATCGTCAAACTATCGTCAAACACAGGCATACAGCATGCAGTCTGGTTGCAAACAGTTCACTTTGCCTACGTAGCTATACCGCACAGAGCATGAATGATCTATGGATGGAAACGGTAACCAGACATGGACTCAACTGTCTAAATTAACGAGTTTGTCTTACATAATACTTTGTTATAGCCAACGGGGGGGGGGGGGGGGGTAATCAATCTGGTACTGTGACTGATTTTTTTGGATAGTGTGCAGGCCCGACTTGATGATGTATGCCGGTCGTTCGTTCGGTCGGTCGGTAGGTAGGTAGGTAGGTAGGTAGGTTGGTAGGTAGGAAATTGGCATAATAATAACAGAACGAAAAAAAATATATATATATAAGATAAAATAAAAATCTCAACCAAAAGAAACATGGTCTCAGCCAAAGACCAATTAAAAATGGATATACGGAAATAGTATAATTGATCAGCTTAAAGTTTGTAACAAGTTGTTTGTAATTGCTCGCCACTTCTTGTTATAAATGACTTATTTCTAAAACCAAGTACTATGAATGTGGCATAGTAATGTTGTTAAGCTCATTGTTCACATTAACACTGACGGATGTGTTTTATTATGCTAGAGTTAGTTTGTTGGATCTGCTGTATTTTCTCTGCACTGTGTATCAATTTGTCACAGAAGAATTGAACAACAAATTATAAATTAGTTGAAAGTATTTATAGCGTGTTAATCGTTATGAGCAGTGTGGCGCACGTAAGCTAGGCATACCAGCCCTGCTGATGTTTTAGATTATTCCTGTTTTGTTTTTTTTCAATCGGTAGCAACCGAAACCGACTTGGTTTTTACCAGATCTAATTTTAGGGGCAAGAAAGTACAACGGCAAGGCAGGGCAGGGCAGGCAGGCTTGGGTAGACCAGGACAGGGCACGGTAGGGCAGGGCCAGGGCGGGGAAGGGCATGTCACGGTTGAGAAGAGCGCAGCAAGGCAAGACAACACAGACCCGAATATGTTTTTTTTTTTTTTTTTCCCGGGAGGATATTAAAGCCCCCAAAAAGATGAAGATTAAGGGGCGGGGAAGGGCAATTACAGGGCAGGGCAGGGAAGGGCAAGGCATTGTTGAGCAGAAGAAGGCAAAACAACAAAGTCCCGCTTATGTTTTTCCTGGTAGGATCTATAGTCTTAAAAAAATAAGTTTGTCTTTAACAATTAAAATAAATTGACATTTAAAGGGCCAGTGCCGCCATTGTTGGTTAACATTTCTTTTTTACATGATATACTCGGTGTTGGGTATCCTAAGCCGTGTTCGCAATGAACTGATGATCGCGCGACGGTAAAATCAACCCGTGACGCAGCTCATAGTCCACGCTGACGCCTCAGTTTGTTTGTTTCACCATCGTCTCAGTTAGTTTACCCCAAAGATTATAGAGCGCCGAAGGCACAAGATGTGGAACTCAGGCTGAAACGTCAAATCCCACTGGACGCCATTCCAGCAAGTAACTTTTTTGATACTACAATAGATCAGTGCAGACTAGTGCTGACAATGACCATTACTTACAATCGGAAACAAAACATTCACTTGCTGGAATGGCGCCCGTGCACGTTTCAAGTCCCAACAAATTGTATAGATCTCTAGAAGTTCCCCATCTTGCGCCTTCGGCGCTCTATACTATTTGGTTTACCCACGTCAAATAATATAAGTGTGGACACCGGTTAGATGTACCCGTTGGAGTTTACCCTTTGCAAACGCGGATTTAGGCATTTTTACTCCCAATAAAAAAATCATTGTAGCATTTTGTAGAATGATAGCTGTAGCTTAAAAGTGTACGGTTAATAGTTATATTCAATAAATGCTGCTTCGGGAAGAAGAAAAGCAATTAATTGCTGTTGTTTAAATGACTTGTAGTAAAATGATGCTAACAAAGACATGATACCACTGAGAAAGACATGATACCACTGAGAAAAAAAGTCCCCATGGATGTTAAATACCACCACGAAGAGCCATTAGGGAGTGTCAATCACGTGACTTCCTCGGACCCGTTGTCCAGACTGACCGTCAGAGTCCATGCTGCGTTTGAGGGTTGAAGCTGCGTTGCATTACATCAGTGGAACTGTAACACAAAACTTGGCTTCAGTGCATGCGAGTTTTGTATCAGTCTAACGGATAGATATTCCTCATCTATCATGATCACCCTTCACCACATCACGCATGTGTTGGCTCTCCTGATTCTCATGACATCAACCTTCTTTTTTGGTAAGTGACTTTTCCCTTTATCTGTGTGCTTATAACATCGCCATCATCATTACACACATTTTGTAGTTTTCAACCTTGCGTACTTAGGTATAGACTTGAGAGTGTACCTTGAGCTTTATTCCGTAACTGACTGAAAACATACACTTATTTGTTATGGGAAAAAAAATAAATAAAAAATATTACATCGATTCATGAAAGTTAATACTCAATTTTTTTGCTTAAACAAAGCAAATGGGACACTGGTTGCTAGCAGTGGTTTTCATGTGTGATCCCTCGATCCCAAATACCAATTTCAGATCATAGATGAAAAGTCCAACCTCTTTAGCTAAGGTTGTTTCACCCACTCAGGACAGGGCTTTTTAGGGATGTCCAGGGACAAGGTGGGGGCACATAGCCCCCCCCCCCCCCCACACACACACCCTATTTTCCAGTGTTCAACCAAAATTGGCACGACTGTTTCAGCGATTTGTACATATTAACGGCAACCACTTTTTTTTTTTAAATCGTCACTAGAGGACGTTTTTCACTGTTTTTTTTTTTCACATAGGCTAGGCCTGTTTGGTCAGCAATTGCGTTTTTCCCAATTCTGTATATGTTTTCCAATTGTCATGAAATTTGGCAAACTTGTTTGTTGTAACACGATCAATATAACTCAAACCTAATTTAATAACTGGAGTTACCATTGGGGCGATGTAATCCATTAATTTATCCAATTTTTGAGGAAAACTTTTCTTTATGTGAAATCGAAATGGCTTCCTCACAGGGCCCATTTCAAATAATAATGCTTGGTTGACAAACCTAAATTATGTGTTGGTCTGATAAGTAAGAAATAAGCATGTTGGAAACAACACTATTGTTAAAAAAAAAAAAAAAAAAAAAAAAAAATGATTATATGACCCCCTAATTACAGGCTCAAAACACAAAATCCAAGATTGCCGCCAAATATGGCGGCCATTTCGAATTCCCAAAAGCATTTCAGACTATCAGGCGACTCATCAAAATCACTTTCTGGCCAAAAAGAATCAAAAACAGGTGGAAATTATGTTCAAAAAGTCTAAAATAAACATTAAAATCGTGTGAACCAAGGTCAAACAAATGGTAACAGCTAATCCATGTTTCAGTTATTGATTGCGAACATAATCCTATATATATTTTGGGAAAAGTCAGAAAATTTCGCAGTGATCGTTAAAAAGTTACACGCAACAGTTTGGCAGAGACACATCGTCCCCCCTTCCCGACCTAATAGGGTAAAGGGGCAATTCGGACTTGACAAATAACGTCCATTTTCTTCATCTTTTTAACGGGTTTACGTTAACCTATTGCCCCGGTAACACTGCTATTGCAAATTGGTGCTTCAGTACAATATCCCATGGTGATTATAAATTAGTGACGTACAATGGTGGCTGTGCTTGGTTCAACCTTCCACGCCTTAAATCCGATCCTGTGCAAAACGACATGACATGCTACCGAAAAGTCCCTTACCGTCAGCCGAAGGTATGAAGTTAATGAAAAAAGGGCGTGAGAGAAACCATGCATGAAGTTGCACTCCCCGTACATAATTTTTGAGTTTTTAATTTCCGTTTTTTTTTTATTGTTTCATTTATTTGTTGTTGTTGTTTTTGCGTTCTGTATTTAGTCATTTTTGTTTTGTGTGTTCATGTGTTGACATCATATATATATGTTAAAGGGGGACAAAATGCAGCGGACAAAATAAAGAAATGTTTATTGTTAATAATAATAATAATAATAATAATAATAATAATTAATAATAAAAATAAAAATAAAAAAAATCAAAATAAAAATAAAAATAAAAATAAAAATAAAAATAAAAATAAAAATAAAAATAAAAATAAAAATAAAAATAAAAATAAAAATAAAAATAAAAATAAAAATAAATAAAAAAATAATAGTAATAATAAAAAATAATAATAATAATACATTGATCCAGCGGTTTGGCGGGCTGGATTTGTGCTGATACTTTTAAAAAGGTTTACCTTACTTAAGATGTTGCCCTGGTCACACTGACATTTAATACTCCATTATGAAACTTCATTGTGACTTTAATTAAGTGAAATTCAATCATGGCTATGCCTGTTTCAACCTTCAACGCCATGGCAGGCAGCCATGCAGTATCTTATCATCTGACGACGGGGAATTCGTCACAGAAAACATTAACAAATTAGCACTCCGTGTTCTAAACATGTTTTTTTGAACTGTTCCTTCTTTAAAGATGTTTGCACAATTTAATATCAAATCTTATGGTCTCAAGAAGCTTCAAGGCTGCCGAATCTTTATTTTGTTTATTACTTTCTTATGATGGCAACTTTTTGGAAAAAAACAACATATTTTACGAAGTAGCACTCTTTTAACATCATTTTAACATGATATTTATAAATGAGAGAATTAGAGAAAAAACCCATAAATATATTAAAATAATAATAATAATAATGATAAAATAAATAAATAAATGCCTAGTAGCACTGCTTCTATGCAAATAATACGTCCAAATGGAACAATATAAAAGATGGTCTAATAAAAGATGGTATGTCGCAAAAATAAAATCGCTGGGTGAAGTCTGGATTTCCATTTCACTCGACTTCGCCCGGTGAAATGGGATAGCACTCATTATGCATGGGATCAAAACTTGTACAATTAGGGTTTCGGAGCAACGCTCAGAACACCTCTTGTTAGGTTGTCTTGTACAGTCAGGAACACGTTTTAATCTTCTTTTTCTTATTCGGTGTTTTGGCACCGCCCAAAACCTCTAACAAGATTTTTTTTTTGTTCTTTCCCTCTGCAGAGTAAGGAGTGTTGAAAAACAGCAGCCCCCTGTCTCAGTGTAGTAATCGATTGACCCAATGGCTAATGATCCTTGGCACAGGGCGGTATGCAATTTGTGAAAACAGCTTGTGCGGCACGTGGATCTTAAATAACACAAGTCTAAGTCTTGACTGGCACTCCAATTCACCCCACAGTGATTTATAATGGCTTTGGGCCTACAGGGTGGGTTGTTGACCTTAAAGACTGGGTGGACAATTTTTTTTCCCTCCTGGATCCAGCGAAGTTGTTGATTTTTGGAGTTGCTCCAAGAGTTATAATATTGACAAACAGCTTGCTGTAGATACTGTAGCCTACTCAATCCATTAAATGTCTCACAGGGATGGCCCCAATTTGACCATGTCGTCTTGTTGAAACTGGAATTTGAAGATAAACATAGGCCATCATTTCAGCTCTGCAAATAATGCAAATGATAGTATGGGTGCGAATCCTGGTCATGACACTTGTGTCATTGAGCAGGATGCTTGCTATTTTTTTTTTCTTCACACAGGGGTATAAAATAATAAGTACCTGCAAGGGTAAAGGTTGATATTGTGTTTTAAAAAAGCCTCCCAGAGTGCCACGGCAGCTCGGGGCTGAATACTCCCGAGGGAGCTGAATGACCAGGGCACTAATGCGAAGCGCAATGAGACGTTATTGTCAACTGCACTTAATGAGAAGTAGTTATTAGTATTTTGACGTCATCACATTTGAACAAACAATTCAGCGACAAGTTTAAACAAGTTGTTTGGTTTCTAACTGAAAATATTCCAAACCGAAAAGCAACATGAATATTTTGTTAGTAAATAACCTAAATCAAAGTATTATTATTAATAAAAAAAACGGTGTTCAATATAGAACGTGGCGATTTTAACATTTCATTCCTCCAAACACTTCTCCCTTAAAATAGCGACATGAAGGCGGCACCTGAACAATGACGTCATCCTGTGATAAAATACATTTAATTAAAGTTAAACAATTGAAAACAATAAACACATATTACTCACATGTATGGATAGGGCATATATATAATCCATACATCTTCAGAAAGGTCATCAAAACTAAAAAAAATATTGAACAAAAAAATGACATCAAATTTACTTTGACTTCCTGTTCTATCTGGGAGTTAATGAAAAAAAAATATAAATAAATAAACAAATACATACAAATATCAATTCAGATCTGCGGTCAATACACAAGGAGTTTTTGGATATTTGTTTGTATGTTTGAATTGTTAATTAACCAATTGGTGTTTCAAATTTAAATAATGCCCTCTGGTAACATGTTTAAAAAATTTTACCAAAGTGTTGTTATCAAGCTTTACGTAAAGGTATTTTGTGTGACGTTAGTTGATGTTTACCAGCATTTCATTTCATGACTTGTTTTCTAACACCTATAGTGTTCGTGATGTCAACAAAAAAAAATGAATATCTAGTTTTGACTGTTTGCATGAAGGTTTTAATATAGGCAATAATGTTCTGATATCCAATGATGCCATTTTCTTAATCAATACAGAACTTGTTGCTTCTGTAAATTGCAAACACTAAACATGCAACTACTAATTTACTGATAACCAGTTCTCAATATTTCAAAGTTTAAGAAATTATGCATGACGTCATCGGTTTCCAGCTAACGCGTAATCAACAGTTTGTTAAAAAAAAAAAAAATAAATAAATAACAAACAAAATGAAATGAAGCATCCCCAACATTTGATAAATTAATGAATCATACCTCCCCCAACGGTGACTCCAGTTATTAAATTGGGTTATAATTACATTGATCATGTTAAAATTAACATGTTTGTCAAGTTTCAAAACATTTGGACAACAAAGTACATACATTATGGGGGAAAAAAAAAAAAAAAAAAAAAAAAAACACGATTTTTTTTGTCCAACAAAGGGCAAGAAGAGTAAAAAACGAACTCTGAGAGTAACGTATTTTCTATTTTCTTTTTATTGACTTTATCGTGTAGAACTAGGTAAAATGAACATGTGTGGCGAGTTTCACTAAACTCGGTCCAATACAATACGTTGGAAAAAAAGGAGGGGAACTATGCCCCCATCCCCGCACTCCCTCCCGGTCTCCGTACTGATAGGGTTGATTATTATTTATATCTGTTAGTGAGTTTTAATGACCTGTTTTGACTTTGCTTCCTGCCAACCCGGAAGTTTCAATAAATTATATTCTAAAGCTCCATATCAGGACAGGGGGGGGGGGGTACAATCTGCCCCCCTACCATTTTTTCCCCGCAACTTTTTAACGCTTAGTTCGATCACCGCGAAATGTTCTGACTTTTCCCAAATCATATCTAGAATATCTAGCTGTTGCCATGGCAACCATTTGTTTGGCCTTGGGTCACACGATTTTAGAGGCTTTTTTTTAGTTTAGTCATACTTTTGTTACTTGTTGAACATAATTTCCATATTTTCTTATTTCTTTGCCAGAAAAGTGATAGTGATGAGTCACGTGATAGTCTGAAATGGTTTTGGGAATTCAAAATGGCCACCATTTTTGGCGGCAGTCTTGGATTTTGTGTTTTCAGCCCGCAATTAGGGGGTCAAATTATATCATTTTTTTTTTTTTTTTTTTTTTTTTTACAATGGAATGCTTTCAACATGCTAATTTCTTACTTTTCAGACCCAAACAAATATTTAGATTTGTCAATCAAGCCTCATTATTATCCATGGGCTCTTGGTGGCGGCCATTTTGGTTTTTAGGTGAAAAAACATGTTTTTTCCCCCACAATGGGATAATTCAATGAATTATTACGCCCCAAAAGTGACTCCAGTAGCTATATTTAGGATCAAATTATATTGGTCTTGCAAAGATCTACAAGTTCGCCAAGTTTCAAAACATTCGGACGAAAAATACAGACGTTATGGCAACAACACGTTTTTTGACCCAAAAAATGGGCAAAACACAGTGAAAAACGCCCTCTAGTGACGATTTTTTAAATTGTTTTGACGTCAAAATGTAGAACCTGGTGAAATAAGAAATATGGCAAGTTTCATCAAAATTGGTCGAACACTTTTGAAAATACGGAGGCCTCCCCCCCCCCCCCCCCCCCCATCCCGTACATCAAAAAAAAAAAAAAAAAAAAAAGCCTGGTCCTGGTAGGGTTAACTGGGTTTCATGTTCAACTTTAACTGATGTAATAACTTTATATACATTAAATAAGTATTTCAATAGACCGCTTGCGCGACCTATGTCACGTCACCCCTGTTGGGTATAAAATGTAAACACACACGTAAACCTCCATAGGAAAGGGTGGTACGGTGCACGATGATTAATGCATTTACTTTATTCGATCGAGGCTTTCTTGCTCAAAATCTGTGAAACATATTCCAGAGTTTGCACCAAAGACCTTCAATTGGCTGAATAATAAAGCCAGTAAGGACAGTTCCAGCAAGTCTTGAAAATTGTATAAGTACCCTATAAATGTGCACGTTGTTTACAACGCACGACGGAACGTTAGACCAGACGACCGCGATCACCACACACTTTTCAACACAAAAAATTCAAAGTCCTGAAGCTGAAATTCTCCAAAGAAATTGCTGTCCAAAATTGTGTGATTCCTTTGCCTATTTGAAATTATGCAATGCTAGGTATTAATGTTCACTTTTCCAACGTTGTTTATTCCTTTTTTTTTACAGTGATTTGGGCCAACATGACAAACAAAATAACAGATGGGTGGCTACATAACAGTCGTCCGACGCCAGTAGTGCATGGCTAAAAAAAACCTCTTTTTAGAAACAGAGATGTGATTTAAATTAATGCTACAGCATACTACTTTAATTAATAGGGGCTGATTAACTAATTCATCGCTTAACAAAAAATCGATTTTTTTTTGTACTCACTCTGTGTCACGGCCTATGCTTTTACACTTATTTTTTCATCAGCTGTATGACGTCATACCCGATAGGAGGTTACGTGACCGCATGTAAACATTGTTGCGCAATCGGTCTATTACCTCATCCCGAATTCAGCGAAGGGAAGAGATTGGCTGCAGTTGAGAACGCCTACCCCATCATCCTGCTCGGGGTAGACGAGCAAGTGCTGTCCACCTAACAATTTTCAGATTTTTTTGATGGCGTCCTCTTCCATGCGATGATCTACTTTTACCGAATAAGCATTCTCATTTTCCATCAATTCCATCAAAGCTGAAGGCAAAATTATCTTTCTGTGCTCCTCTATTAACAAATAAGGGTATATAACCCAAAAGGGGATGTTGAAACGAGCCGTGTTTAACACCCAACCGTGGGAGTCGATCTTAAAAATGAAGACTTATGCATTTAACAAACCGAAACAATGATTAGGTCCAACATATCTTTTTCAGCATACCGATAGATCTATCTAAGACCCTGATTGTGCACTTAATAAATAGATCGAATGTTCTTTTCTTCTATATTTCCATGTAGAACAGACTAACATACTGTTTTGACTCCTCACAGAGTAACAGTGGCCAAGATGAAGGAGTGATCACACGTATGAAGAAGACCAGTTAAAACTTTCAACATATTTCATTTATAATAGTTCTGTTAATTTCATAGCAAACATCTGTATCGTCGAGAGCCGTGAGATGTCGGCTTATTACGGCCCTGTACCCAAACCGGATTCTGGTCAGCCTTATAGCAAATACTACTGGGTGAAATCAGCCTTTCAGAAGCTTCAAACTGGGTGTCCATCAAAGAGAGGCACAACAAGGAAAAGTACCCTCCCAGCAATCACAACAGGGAAAAGTACCTTCCCAGCAGTCACAACAGGGAAAAGTATCCTCCCAGGAGTCACAACAGGGAAAATTACTCTCCCAGCAGTCACAACAGGGAAAATTACCTTCCCATCAGTTACAACAGGGAAAAGTACCTTCCCAGCAGTCACAACAGGGAAAAGTACCTTCCCAGCAGTCACAACAGGAAAAATTACCCTCCCAGCAGTCACAACAGGGAAAAGTACCTTCCCAGCAGTCACAACAGGGAAAAGTACCCTCCCAGCAGTCACAACTGGGAAAATTACTCTCCCAGCAGTCACAACAGGGAAAAGTACCCTCCCATCAGTCACAACAGGGAAAAGTACCCTCCCAGCAGTCACAACAGGGAAAAGTACCCTCCCAGCAGTCACAACAGGGAAAAGTACTTTCCCAGCAGTCACAACAGGGAAAAGTACCTTCCCAGCAGTCACAACAGGGAAAAGTACCCTCCCAGCAGTCACAACTGGGAAAATTACTCTCCCAGCAGTCACAACAGGGAAAAGTACCTTCCCAGCAGTCACAACAGGGAAAAGTACCCTCCCAGCAGTCACAGCAGGGAAAAGTACCCTCCCAGCAGTCACAACAGGGAAAAGTACCTTCCCAGCAGTCGCAACAGGGAAAAGTACCCCACCAGCAGTCACAAGAGGGAAAAGTACCCTCCCGGCAGTCACAACAGGGAAAAGTACCCCACCATCAGCTGCAGTCACAACAGGGAAAAGTACCCTCACAGAAAGTACTGGAACAGGAGCTCAAAGTAAGTGACCAATCCCTCAAACCGGCAGTGGGATTTATTCTTCCAAAAATGATTGCAAACTTATTTGTTAATGAAGGTACTTTATTACCTATTTATAAGGTAGACGTTAAAAGCAACATGGACAATTTGAAAACAAACAGTGCATACTCTATCAAATCCCAAATGTCTAGTCTTGTTAAAATATTGCTCAGGTGCCAGCCCGTGAAGTTTTTCAATCAGTTGGACAGAAAGAGGAAATAACTTGCTTGCAAAAGGAGTATCGATGAACCTGTGAAACAGAATATTGTGGTTTATTGCTTGATAAACATAATCTTTTTCGGGGTCTTTTAACTCCATGACAAGCACATGCACTGTACGCAACCCAAATAAACATGAAATAACAAATAGTGAGCTCAATGGGTCATTGGATCCACGGTACAGTAGTGAGAAGAAAAACCCTCATAATGTTTTGAACGTTTTTTCAAACAGCGAGATTCGGTCTCGCCAAACCAGAAATAAATGTCCTACCCATTTCTCAAACACTGCCGCATTTCATGCAAAACAATAATCAAGTGAAGTCTTCAAAACAGATTTTACAGAGTTCCTTGTGACTGCAATGGTTGACTAAAGGGAAATATTTCACAGTACATATCAATCAATTACGATTGTATTTTATTTGTTTATTTATTTATTTGTTTTTGCAAATGACCTTTCTAATATGATCAGTCCTATACATCTAATACTTCTTTTCTTTCTCCAGTTTGCTCCGCAGACTTGGAGAGGCCTCTTGGCATGGAAAACGGAGATATCTCTGATGACAGCATTACAGCTTCGTCATACCACGACAATTATTCGCCTAAATCGGCCCGTCTTAACGTCAATGGTATAATGCAGGTTCATTCAGTCGATTCTGTGTTAAACATAATTTAATTTATTTGATAACAAATATTCATAACAGGATTGATAATATTATGTCCTCATCTTTTCATCTTTTTTTTTACGTGGTTTCTTTGGTTTTGGACATGTAATCATCTATTTTCGTTCCAATTAAAATGTTAAATGCGAACATCTGGCAAGCAATCCTCTCTTTAAACCTTCTTTCTTTTGAACAGCGTATCCATGGTGTGCAGGCCGCACAGACTCTGCTCCATGGATACAAGTTGACTTCAACGACAGCGTGCAAATCACAGGTCTAATCACACAGGGATATGTAGGCAGTAAACCTTACTTTGTCAAGGCTTACACAGTTATGTACAGCAGTAACAGTCAGTCATGCAGTGATGTGACGTCACAAGACGGGACACTTCAACAGGTATTGCTAAAACAACATAAGTTTTAAATTGAATTAATTTCATCATCAACAAACAAAAGAAAACAAAACAAATCGATGTATAATCGAATGATAAAATATACTTTGATTAAGAATTAAAATTGCATAACATGGTCATGATCAATCCGGGTCGTGTGACCCAAGAGTAGGTGTTCGAATTCCTCCTCATCCACAACCGCTGTCCCGCATTGGAAGACACGTTTTACCCCGAATTAGCTGTTCCGAAATGTAGTTTACACCGTCACATAAAGCCATAATGAAGGGAGCCAGTTAACTCGAAACTTCGCTCCTCCTCAAACCCCGCCTACCTAGCTTGAATTCAGGCTAGCATAGTGTGGACGGGTTTGTCTGTTTGTAATGCTGGTTATATCATCAAACCCCATAGTTTGTGCACTGTGGACTTGGTTTCCATAGCTCCCTTTTCGAAAATCGTCACTAGAGAGCGTCTTTGTTGTTGTTGTTGTTGTTGTTGTTGTTGTTGTTGTTGTTGTTGTTGTTGTTGTTGTTGTTGTTGTTGTTGTTGTTGTTGTTGTTGTTGTTGTTGTTGTTGTTGTTGTTGTTGTTGTTGTTGTTGTTGTTGTTGTTGTTGTTGTTGTTGTTGTTGTTGTTGTTGTTGTTGTTGTTGTTGTTGTTGTTGTTGTTGTTGTTGTTGTTGTTGTTGTTGTTGTTGTTGTTGTTGTTGTTGTTGTTGTTGTTGTTGTTGTTGTTGTTGTTGAATTGTTGTTTTTGTCTGCCCAATTTTGGTCAAAAATTTTGTCTTACCAATAACTTATGTATATTTTATCTAAAAGTTTTAAAACTTGGCAAACTTGTTCAACTTAGCATGATCAATATAATTCCAACCTACTTTAAAAACTGGATTTAACGTTTGGGCGTTATAATCGATTAATTAATCCCGTTTTGGGGAAAACATTTATTTATTTTTATTTGTTTTCACTTAAAATCAAAATGGCCACCGCCTGGGGCCCAGGGAGCGATTTCTTTTCTCAGCGTGGTATATGCCAAGATTTGCATACCTCACTCCATTGGCTGGGGTCCATGTGCATAAGCTTCATTACATTAGAAAACAGCAGCAGCTGCACTTAATAAGCTCATCACATACCACTTTTCGCACGGCCCGTTTGCTACACTCAGAATAGAAAACAGTCATGCAGCGGAATGTAAACGTTTGAGTAGAATCAATTAAGTTAATGCGTCTGTCGGTTGGTTATGCCCGAGTGTTGTGGGTCTGTGGTTAGGCATCGCACAAGTCTATGTTGCTGTAAATTTAAAGAAGTTTGATCAAACCGAAAAAAAAAAAAAAATGAAGATGATACCAACGAATAAACCGTGTCAAAGGGCCGTAATTTTGACAATCAAATCAGTGTCTATGCTCAAAAAATTGAAATCATCTCAAGTAAATAGTCAACTAGAAACTGTCATTGTGCCCAATGTTTTTTTTTATGAAATTTTACGCCTGGTACTAATCCGCGTACACTGCACAGCAAGCTCCACCATCACTTCGAAGCTTCACCCTTGTTAAAACTAAGTTTTTCAATTGATTTGGGACCATGAACCTAAGTAATCCTTACATTCAATGAAGGACAGTCATCTACAGTGAGATGCGTACACACACAGTTCATGGTCGCAGTATTGTTTTACGAACCTATGGATGTACACGTACATGTCAGGTTGTCTTCTTATTAAACACAGTTTTAAGAATTCTATGGGAATCATGATGCATCGTTGCACGTGCACATGTATGTACATGCACATGCACATGTACTACTGTTTACAAAACATGTAGACGCGTATATAGCGTAAGCAATAATTTCCCAATTTGAATAATTCAGCTTCAAAAATGCAAGACCTAGCCAATGAAGTTGCGAAATGCGAATGATGTCCTTTACCGCGCTGGAAGAAAAAGCAAAAAAAGAAAGAAAAAAAAAATCTCGGTCATCGGATTAGTCGTTCAAAAGTTATTGGCAAAAACTTGGGGGGGGGGGGGGGGTGCGTTGTGACCCCCCGGTCATAACAGGGTTGTACAAATATATCAAAACCTGATTATGTACGCTACTGTAGACAGCTAATTCGACTATAATTATAATAATCTTTCAACAGTTTTCCGGTAATAGTGATGGGATTAACCCCATGACTGTCAAGTTTGACGAAGCTGTGTATGCGAGATACTTACGTATTGTACCCACGTCATGGAACAATGATCATATCCAAGGAAGTTGTTGTATGTACTTTGAGGTATTAGGATGTAAGTATTCTTAACGATATGATAGTTGTTTAAAAGGTCAGACTTTATGTAAACTAGTGGTTTATGTTCAGTTTGGGCTTGTCTTGGTGCTTAAAGAAAGAAATTAACCGTTTATTCACCAAGCCGCCCCAACCACCCCGAACTTATTTACTGCGACATGCTTACATGATCAATCAATACCCAACACCTAATGTAATCATACGTAGGTGCTAGTCCATTACGTTTTCCATCGAACGTTTACCTGGTAAGGCAAATAGTGATACAACTTGCAAAGGGGTAGGAGCCTGTGCAAGACATTAAGTTTAATGCTGTTTGACTCATTAACTACCCTTCCTTCATTTTGGTATATATCTGATCTCCAATCCTGCGCTTAGGGCCAGCCCGATCTTTTTAGTGAACCATGAACTACATGCAATAAATTGTGTAACTATTTACTCCATGACTTGAACTATTCTTTCAAACGCAAATTTTACAGAGGGCATCATGACTACTTGACTTTGATTTGAAATTTTAAATAATGAAACCACCTGTCGGAGTTAAGTAGTTTGATTGGCAAAATATCCACTGAAAAAAAGAAGAGTCCTGCAAATGTTAGCGTTTTGATTGAGAGACTTTTGAGGACGCTAGATGGCAGCAGAGTAAATTCATTGTTCACGGGAATGTGCACAGGCTCATAACTGCGTAAACACTTACAATTTACCTGGTAAGTCTGCTGCCACCTGACGTTCCAAAGTATTCACTATTGTGTGTCTATTGTGCTCCACAGACTTGGATAAACCTCTCGGCATGGAGAACGGAGACATTCCTGATGACAGAATCACAGTTTCGTCTGCGTATTGTAGAAACTGCTATCCGCCTACAGCGGCACGTCTTAATGTTAATGGTATGTTTCTACCAGGCTTTTGTTTGTTCTTTCTTTTTGTTGTAAATTTTTCAGGTGGTAAAAGTTGCATAGAGACAAAAATAAAAAAAAAAAAAAAAAACAATTTTGTAAATTATTTGTTAGGGTTAAATTTCCTTAAATTGAAAAATAAAATCCCACATTTTCAGTAAAATTTTACAATTCTGTGTACGCTTTGTAGGTTTTGTGAATATCTGGCAAGCAATTCTCTCTTTAACACCTTCTTTCTTTTGAACAGCGTGTCCATGGTGTGCAGACAGCACAGACTCTGCTCCATGGATACAAGCTGACCTCAACGACACCGTGCAAATCACAGGTCTAATCACACAGGGATATGTAGGTAATAGTAGTAAACCTTACTTTGTCAAGGCTTACACAGTTATGTACAGCAGTAACAGTCAGTCATGGAGTGATGTGACGCCACAGGATGGGACACCTCGACAGGTATTGCTCAAACAACATACGTTTTAAATTTGATTAATTTCATCATCAATAAACAAAAGAAAACAAAACAAATCAATATACAACAAGAATAAAATATACTTTGATTAAAAATTTAGATTGCTTAAAATAGTAATGTTCAACACGGGTCGTGTGACCTAAGAGTCGGTATTGCATCAGGCTAATGTACTTAGACTTTGTTGATTGTTCGAATTCCTCCTCATCCACAACCGCTGTCCCGCATTGGAAGACAAATTTTACCCGATTAGCTCTCCCGAAATGTAGTTTGCATCGTCTCATAAAGGTATAATGAAGGGAACCAGTTTACTCCAAACTTCGCTGCTAAAAGCCGTCTCCCTCAAACCCCGCCTATGCACTGGCACCACAGACTGCCACAAAAAAGGCCATACAAAGCTAGCATTGGGTGGACGGGTTTGTTTGTTTGTAATGCTGGTTATATCACCGAACATGTTAGTTTATGCACTGTAGGTTTGGTTTCCATAGTTCCCTTTTCGTAAATCGTCACTAGAGAGCGTCTTTGACTGTTTTTTTTTATTATTATTTTTTTGTCTGCCCATTTTTGTCCAAAAGTTTGGAAACTTGGCAAACTTGTTCAATTGAAAATGATCAATTTAATTCCAACATTCGTTAAAAACTTGAGGCAACGTTGGGGCGTTATAATCGATTAATTTATCCCGTTTTGGGGAAAACATTAATTTATATTAATTTGTTTTTCACCTAAAATCAAAATGGCCACCGCCTGGGCCCAGGAAGCGATTTTTTTTCTCAACGCGGTAAGACTCGCATGCCTCGTTCCTATGGCTGATCCATATGTAAAAGCTTCATTACATTACAAAACAGCAGCAGCTGCACAGAAGCTCATCACATACCACTTTTCGCACGGCCAGTTTGCTACACTCAATAAAAAACAGTCAAGCAGCGGAATTTAAACGTTTGAGTAGAAACAATTAAATTAACCCTATCAAAGCAAGGGGAGGGGGGGGGGGGGGGCACAATGTGCCCCCTACCGATTTTCCCGGTAACTTTTTAACGCTTAGTCCGATTACCGCGAAATTTTCTGACTTTTCCCAAAATATAACTACTATCGCAATGACAAAAAAAAAATAATAATTGATACCATGGCAACCATTTGTTTGACATAAGTTACACGATTTGCCAGAAAAGTGATTGTGATGAGTCACGTGATAGTCTGAAATGGTTTTGGGAATTCAAAATGGCCGCCATTTTTGGCGGCCATTTTGGATTTTGTGTTTTCATCATGTAATTAGGGGGTCAAATTATATCAAGTTATCAAAAAAAATAGAAAAAAAATAACGCTATCATGTAGAACTCGGTAAAATGAACATTTATGACAAGTTTCATCAAAATCGGTCAACACTTTGGAAAATACGGAGGGGGGGGGGCACTTTGTGAGGGCAAAAAACTTGGCAGGGGGCACATTGTGACCCCCGGTCCTAATAGGGTTGTACAAATATTTCTAAACCTGATTTTGTAAACTACTGTAGACAGTTAATTCGACTATAATTATAATATTTCAGTTTTCCGGTAATAGTGATGGGATTAACCCCATGACGGTCAAGTTTGACGAAGCTGTGTATGCGAGATACTTACGTATTGTACCCACGTCATGGAACAATGATCATATCCAAGGAAGTTGTTGTATGTACTTTGAGGTATTAGGATGTAAGTATTCTTAACGATATGACAGTTGTTTAAAAGGTCAGACTATATGTAAACTAGTGGTTTATGTTCAGTTTGGGCTTGTCTTGGTCTTAAAGAAAGAAAATAACTGTTTATTCACCAAGCCGCCCCAACCACCCCGAACTTATTTACTGCGACATGCTTACATGATCAATCAATACCCAACACTTTATGTAATCATACTTAGGTGTTAGTCCATTACGTTTCCCATCGAACGTTTATCTGGTTAGGCAAATATAGATACAACTTGCAAAGGGGTAGGAGCCTGTGCAAGACACTAAGTTAAGCGCCTATAGGGCCAGCCCGATCTTATTAGTGAACCATGAACTACATACAATAAATGCGTAACTATTTACTCCATGACTTGAATTATTTTTTCAAACGCAAATTTTACAGAGAGCATCATGACTACTTGACTTTGAATTGAGATTTTAAATAATGAAACCACCTTTCAGAGTTATGTAGTTTGATTGGCAAAATATCCACTGAAAAAAGAAGAGTCCTGCAAATGTTAGCGTTTTAAATGAGAGACTTTTGAGGACGCTAGATGGCAGCAGAGTAAACTTTATTGTTTACGGGATTGTGCACAAGCTGTGTAAACAATGACAATTTACCTGGTAAGTCTGCTGCCACCTGACGTTCAAAAGTATTCGTTGGTGTGTTTATTGTGCTCCACAGACTTGGATAAACCTCTCGGCATGGAGAACGGAGACATTCCTAGTGAAAGAATCACAGCTTCGTCTGCGTATTGTAGAAACTGCTACCCGCCTACAGCGGCACGTCTTAATGTTAATGGTATGTTTCTACCAGGCTTTTGTTTGTTCTTTCTTTCTTTCTTTCTTTCTTTTGTAAGTTTTTCAGGTTGTAAAAGTTGCATAGAGACCCCCCAAAAATAATAATAATGAATAAAATAAAAATAAATAATTTTTGTTATTTATTATTTTTTTTATGGTTAATTTCCCTTAAATAAAAGACATTCATCATTTTCAGTAAATTGTACAAGTCTGTGTACGTTTTGTGAATATCTGACAAGCAATTCTCTCTTCAAACCTTTTTTGTGAACAGCGTATCCATGGTGTGCAGACAGCATCTTTCCATCTTTTATTTTACGTGGTTTCTTTGGTTTTGGACATGTATACATCTATTTTCGTTCCAATTAAAATGTTAAATGCGAATATCTGGCAAGCAATCCTCTATTTAAACCTTCTTTCTTTTGAACAGCGTATCCATGGTGTGCAGGAAGCACAGACTCTGCTCCATGGATACAAGTTGCTTTCAACGACACCGTGAAAATCACAGGTCTAATCACACAGGGATATGTAAGTTATAATATACCTTACTTTGTCAAGGCTTATACAGTTTCATACAGCAGTAACAGTCAGTCATGGAGTAATGTGACGTCACAATACGGGGCACTTCAACAGGTATTGTTAATACTACATACATTTTAAATTTAAACAATTTTGTCATTAATAAACAAAACAAAACGAAACAAAACAAATCAATATAAAACAAGAAAAAATATACTTTGATTAAGAATTCAAAATGCTTAAAATAGTCATGTTCAACACGGGTCGTGTTACCAAAGAGTCGGTATTGAACCGGAATACTTTACTTAGAATTTGTTGATTTTTCGATTGCTCCTCCTCCCCCAACTGCTGTCCTGCATTGGGAGACACATTTTACCCGAATTAGCTGTCCCGAAATGTAGTTTGCACCTTCCAATAAAACTATAAAGAAGGGAGCCAGTTTACTCTTGTAACGAACTGATGTATACCATAATATACAAGTCGACAACGATGTACATCGTACAAGTCAACCGCTACATGGCACATTTTAAAGTATTCTTTAAAAAAAAAATGTCAATCATATTTTCCTGTTTTGTTTTCCTTGACCTCGTACACATGCTACTAAAGACAGGAAGCTTGACTGAAATTTTACTATTCTTTGTACAGTTCTCTGGAAATAGTGATGGGATTCACCGTGTGACGGTAAAGTTCGACAAAGCTCTGTACGCAAGATACGTACGTATTGCACCTACTTCATGGAACAAAATGAATGGAAACGAAAACTGTTGCATGTTTTTTGAGGTAATAGGATGCAAGTAATTGTACAATTATCAAACTCAGTCAAACGGTAGAAAAAGTTATGTTTTTGAAGGAGAGTATTTTACACTCTATTTTAATTTCTTTTGAGTTTTAAGCAAGTATTGTGCATAAAAAGGTAAACTAGAAATGTGTCTGTCGCAAAACGAGCACCACGTGGTTTCTGTTAAAAACATTACAAAAATTAAAAATAACGACTGAAAAATCTAAAAAGTCATGGTGACTTATTGTCCTTTATTACACGTTCGAGCTCACGAAATAATTTATTTGTTAGCACACAAAATAAATTATGTTGAACGCACAGAATATTATACTTCAAGTACACGAAGTGAACGAAATAAGCATGCAAAGCAATTTTGAGCTGACAAAATACTTTAACGTTTAACACACAACATATCGGTAAATCATTTCGAGCGCACAAAATGATTTCTAAAACACAAAATAATTGATATTGGACAATTGCGTACTCCAAATAATTTTGTGCGCTCAAAATCTTTCCGTACGGCGCTTGAAACAACGTTGTGAGCTCGAAGTAAACAAGTTTGTGCAGTGCACACAAAATCATACTAATTCAAGTTCACGGAATGTTCTTTTTAGACATGACATGAGTTTGCAAAAAATAAATAACTCTTTTAATCTGTACATAAACAGTAATGACTTTATTAGTTATAGTATTATGTTTTTATTATTCTTAATATTCTTGTATTGTTATTGTTATTTATTCATTCTATAAAGAATTATTTATTTATTTATTTTTTATTATTTTTTTTTATGCGGAACCTGTTAGGGTCACGTGCTAACCCGATAGAAAGTCGCATTAAATTTGTTTGGTCGTAGATGCTCTCTGTTGCAATCTAGGTTATGTTAGAGACACTGTTTACCATTTACACCCACCCTAAATGATCTAACAATATCAACAATAATGCACTATGTACACCTTCTGATTTTCCTCAAAAATATTCAACATTATGTACCGAAACCTATCCTCCTAATCCAGCTCTTTGGGGATGTACGGGGACCCCCCCCCCACCCTGCCCTCCGTGTTTTTCAAAGTTTTCGACCGATCTGGATGAAACTTACCACAAATGTTCATTTCACCGAGCTGTACATGATGATATACAAATAAAAAAAAAATAATAATAATCACAAGAGGGCGTTTTGACTCTTTTGCACCTTTTTCGTCAGAATTCGTAATTTCCCCATACTTTTTGTCAAAATGTTTTAATAGTAATAGTAATACAAAAAAGGCGTGTAATCCTTGGTCAAAAATAAATGGTTGGCATGGCAACATTTAACCCCCAGTTTCAACTACTGTTCACCATCATGACCCTATCTACAAACAAAGTCGGGAAACTTCGCGGTGACCAGACTTAGCTTACGTTACTTACTGGAAAAACAAATGGTAAGGGGCAATTTGTGCACCGTCCCACCTCATTCTTGATGGGTTAAAACAAACAACATATTTTGATATGAATAGATTTTTATTGTGCGATTAGTAATAAAAACCACACCGGTAAGATGTACCCATTCGAATTTATCCCTTGCGGACTCGGCTTGAGGAATTTCTACTTCCAATAAAAACTTTCTTGTTAGAATTGTGTATGGCAATGCTTTAGCTTAAAGGCGTGCGGTTGTAGTTATTTGCAGTAAACGCTGCAACTCTGAATGCCGATGAAATGCCATATTAACCCCAAAGACGTCCCTTTGTAACTCGTTAGTTTTCATATTAGTATTATTTGTTTTAATGGTAACAACACATATAAATAGTAATAAAGGAGAAAACACACTAAACTGCTGTTGTTTAAATGTCTTGCAATAAAAATTGATGCCAAAAAAGTAACATATTTAACTATGTGTTGTCTTCATTAC
This sequence comes from Marthasterias glacialis, assembly GCA_911728455.2. Lineage (NCBI taxonomy): Eukaryota > Metazoa > Echinodermata > Asteroidea > Forcipulatida > Asteriidae > Marthasterias > Marthasterias glacialis. The sequence goes on along the minus strand of OU452222.1, from coordinate 24,087,638 downwards.
ATTTGTCCTTAGAGACTAGTCTTGTGCCGCATGCAGTAATCAGTCCTTTGGTTTCCTTCTTCAGTTCTCCGCTTTTTAACCAATTCCAGTGTTTGCAACTGGCCATACTTCTTCTGCTGTAAATCTCAGAAACCGGCCATGGAGTGGCTTGTTTCTCCAATCTTGGTGTATTTCTTCTTTCCTTTCCTTCTCGAAGGCCTTTCTCCTTCGGCCCAGCTTCGGCTGCCTTTGTACTTTTGTGCAAATTTCAGCAACTTCTCCTCGGGGCTCCCGACATGACGATGCAGGCTCCTTCGCTCGATGTTGACGCTATCTGCCACGCTCAGTTACCCCCTTTCGCCCTCTGACCTCGGAAGAGGGTCTGCTGACATTCGCCAGCGGATGTAGCGTGGCACTGGGGTATGTGAGGCTGGATATAGTTGATGCAGATGAATGACATCACATCCACGTAAACAGATGGCTGAAGTAATATTGAAAGACGACAGTTAGCAACTTTTGGCAGTAGTGTTGACCTTTCACATTTCCCCTGTCCCACACGAGTCCCAGGAGAACGCATGATGGTCGCTCGTTAGGCAGTGTTCATTACGTTTAGCGATTTCATGCAAATTGCCTGAGCCTTTGGCTGATTTTGTTTCTACTGGCGTTTTTGTTTTTTTTGTTTTTGTTTTTTTAGTACGCGTTTTCGAGACAATGTCAGCTGATAAAATAAAATGTTTTAATGTTCGAAGCAATGTGTCTTTAATCCGTTGCTTTTCTTGCCATAAAATAATATCTCACTACGGCGAGATACACACGTGCAACGTTGATAAGTCTTTAGATCAACTTTGTGCACTGGAGTGCGCCACCATGAAAAACATGTGGATGTCTCACACATCATCTTTAAACCTATCAGGACAGGGCTTTTTGGCGTGTATGGGGACGGGGGGTAGGGGTCGGGAGAGGGAGTTTTTGACTGTTTTCTGCCCAATTTTATGTCAACAGTTGTGTTTCCCCCATTATATCTGTATTTTATGGCCAAACTTTGTTTTATTGATCAATATAACTATAACCAAATTGCATAACTAAAGTCACCGTTTTTTTTTTTTTTTTTTTTGTTGTTGTTTTTTTTAACAAAGCGGCCGCCGGCCGCCCAGGGCCCATGGTTCAATAATATGGCTTGATTGACAAATTTAAATTGTGTCTCGGCTTTGGGGTTCAATACGAAGTACACGAGTAGGCGATGACCAAAACCCCGCACAAGATTAATTGTCCATGAAACTCTCATCGTGAGTGATGTTGTTGTTGTTGTTGTTGCAGTGACTTGAATAATTTGGCGTGTAAGACCTTACTTTATCAGTATTTGATTATTTTTGCCCAATAAGCACCGTGTTTGTTTTGCTTGTCTGATTTTTGTTGTTTTTTTTCGTTGTGAAGGAGCAAATCGTATTGACCTGAGCTGCCTATTCTTACAGAATGTATTATGTATGTAACGTGGGGAAGGGCGATAAAGTGCGCCACCAGGAGTCTGACACTCAGTAATTACCCAATGAAGCCTTGCATATCCGATCGGTGTTCGTACACAAACAGGGAGCTCTTCTTGTAGAGAGCCCAATCTCTCTCTCTCTCTCTCTCTCTCTCTCTCTCTCTCTCTCTCTCTCTCTCTCTCTCTCTCTCTCTCTCTCTCTCTCTCTCTCTCTCTCTCTCTCTCTCTCTCTCTCTCTCTCTCTCTCTCTCTCTCTCTCTCTCTCTCTCTCTCTCTCTCTCTCTCAAAATAAATAAGTACATAAATAAATAAAAATAAAAATAAAGACAAATAAATTAGACACCATTTTAGATTCGCACACAGATCCTCAAATAATATGTAGTAGGTAATTAAAAACTAAAACGACTTTTACTACGCGCACGTGCGCAGTTTGACACAAACCGACACAGTTTGTCAACAACGGCAGTACCGGTGTCGCATGCAATTATGTCCTCCATGCGATACTATCCGGCGGACATTATTGCATATGCAATACCGTCCGCCGGACGATTTTGCATATGCAATTGTGTCCGCCCGGACGCTGCTGCATAATGCAATTGTGTCCGCCCAGACACATTTGCATATGCAATCGTGTCCGCCACCGTGCAAAACGGTCCTCGAAGCCTATGTTCAAATATTCGGCAAAAACAAGCCCCAGGCACGGCGGGCCCGTGGAAATTTTGCTTGTCATTGACACCCCCGGGTTATGTTTATAAATATGTCAAAAGATTTAAAACAGAAGAAAAACTAAAGCGCTGAAACCGTTGCAGTAAGCTGCAATCATAATACATGAATATTCATGCCGCACATGTGCATACATACGTTCAGTGCATGCAGCGCTCGCTGACGCACAATGTACATGTATGTCGGACGGTTTTGCATAGCTCCGGACACGATTGCATATGCAAAAGTGTCCGGAGCGGACAGTATTGCATGGCGGACACAATTGCATCTGACACCGGCACCCTTTGTTAAACCTTTCAAATAAAAATAAAAATAAAAATGCGGGGCCTTGCTACTTTTACTTATCGAGGGAGTGATACTTCTCATATTAATGACGTGGTTGACAGAAACTATAAACATCTCAGTGTGGTGGTAATGTGAACCATCGTAGTGAGGGTGGGGCAATCACGTGACTTGATCCGGCAGAGGAGTCTCTGTGTACGTCAGAAGTTCCTGAGGTTTTCAGCGTCTACACGAAGCTGCATTTAATTCGACATCAACGGAGGGGCATGATACACGGAACGAGATTTGCGATTTTAGTTAAATTTATGTCAACGACTCAGGGTGAGTAGATTCAATCATCTAATATCATGGTCACCCTTCACCGTATCATCCATTCGTCAGGTCTCCTGATTCTGCCATCAGTCTTGGTTTTCGGTAAGGTCGATTTATTTCTAGCATCAATTGCAAAACAAAAACAGTTTGTGGTAAGAGCATGATACCTGTGCAGCTACAAATGTATTTGTTATCTGCTTTAGAGATGGACTCATACTGGGTCTTGCCTTTTTCATGGGCGAGGCATCTCTTATGTAAAGTGAAAGGTTGGAAACTGAAAGGGGAAAAAAATAATTTAAATGATTGTCAAATTGAAAATATGTGTGATTGTTTGCCTCAAAATGTTTGCCTAGAAGATGGTGTGTGTGTTTGTTTTTTGTTTTTTTTTTGTACCGAAAAAATGAGAATCATGAAACAAAATGTTAGTCAAAAATGGAATTGAAAAGCAAATGGGAGCAGTGTAAATTAATGTCCAGCATAGTATTCTGTTTATATATCCCCCTTAAAATCCTCAGGTCCTCCACAATTAATGGATCCACAAGCTAATTTTTTATCAACACCCTGTCTTTTAGATCAATAACCCCCCATGCAAGCCCAAAGCTACACTAAATGACCATGTGGGTGAATTGGAGTGCCAGTCAAGACTTAGACTTGTGTTATTTACGATCAGTGTGCGGCGCAAGTTGTTTTCACAAAGTGCATACCGCCCAGTGCCAAGGGAATTCTTGGCACAGGGGTCAATCAATTACTGCACCGAGACAGGTGGCTGCTGTCTTTCAACACTCCTTACTCTGCAGTGGTTGGGGTCTGGCCAATAAAAGTTTACAGGCTTGTGAAGTATACCAGGGGTGAGTTTTACATGGAATCTTGGCTTTTTTGGCCTATTGAAAAAAAGTAATGGCCATTGGTAGGACCTGCTGAATTTTATCAGCACGTGGTTGACACCGGGGTTAATTTGAAGAGCCGAACCATAACTAGGATTGTAGAACACAATAACACAACAAATAATATAAAAAAAATAATAATAAATAAATAAAAAAAATATAAAAACAATACAAGAAAGAAATGCAATAAATAACAAATAATACTAAACAGAAAACTAATAATAATTCAATATGTAAAATTAATAATTAAAATAAATATAATAACAAAAATGCGCAGTGAGTTGTTGTAATTTACACGACTTAAAAATGAGCAATGTGTTTTTACATTTTGCATGTCATCACAATGTTGTTCTCTTTTGTGTTCATGTAACTCAAGCCGTCTCAGAATAACATTGAAAGTTGTTCACCTATTTGCAAAAGAAACTCAAATTATTATGTATTATTTATTTATTGCTTATATATTTCTGGTAATGAAACCAAGGGACCCTCAAAAGTGACTAGCACTGTGACCCGCAGGGCCTGAAGATACCTGTGTAGAGAAGATGTTGAAGAAATGTTGTTTTACATGTGGGTGGAAAACCCCAAATAGGGAAAATCCACGCAATCAGGCAGGGACTGAAAACCCAATCCACATGCAAGGCTCCAGTCCGGGGTTCGAACCGGTGTCCACAGAGGTGAAAGGCAGGGAAAGAAACCACTGAGCCAACCTGAATGCCCTAAATCATAAACACTGATCTGAAATCTAAGTTGAAAATCTGAGTTGTCTAAGATGGATTTGAGGTGGCGCCAGGTAAAACTAAAAAGAAGAACAAAAAAATGAACTTTATACTCGCGGTAATGTCTGAATTAAATTCAATACGCCACGAAATTATATAATACAATACGCTACTTGAATCCATCAGCAAACTCAACGACACTTACGATAGACCCTCGACCGCACCGAATAAAAAGGATTGTTTTATCTTCACCTCCGCTCAAGCTCCACACGATTAGCTTCTTCTCCCTGTCTTAAATAACGGTCGGATGGAGATCTCATCAGTCCAACTGGGCCGACCTCAATCCATCATAGAAAACTCACTACAAAAATGGTGAATGTACTACGAAAATGGTATCGTAATAAACGTCTTACTTATAAATATACAAATATTTACAACTCTAAGGTAACAGTTGAGGTAGGAGACTCATTTAAGGTTATAACTTCCATGCTTATTTTCTCCAGAGTTCACAGATATATCTGAGTTATTGTATATCAGAACAAAAACATGTCTCATTGTACATGAACAAGCTTTTGTGCGCGTTGCAGTGAAGAGAAAACAAAAGCCCACAACAGAGCTTGTAATAAACCGGCCAAATTCGCAACATTGTTAAAATTGACATTTTAACATATTAAATATATGAAGATTTTCTGAAGAACAACCAAATTATGTAGAGGGGTGCACAGCAGGGCCATCTAGCCAACATTAACAACTTTTCAGATTACACCCCTTCCCCTCACTGACTCTGAATAATGTTTATATGGCTTAGCAGCTACATGCACGTTATTTGTGTATCTAAAAATAACCCATGTCTTAATCTGAAGGCCCCATGATCTATGTACCCCCACCCCCCGGGAAAGTGTCTGGATACGCCACAAAAGGCAACATTTATATATTATGACATGCACAAGATTAAGTTGCCCAAAGGTATACAGTCATACAGTTGGTTCTGAAGGTCGGTTTCTGGCGTTATCTACGCGCCTCTAAGTGTGACGTCAATGTTAGGGCTAGGGCGAGGGTTGATTTGGAAAACAAAATACATTTAAAATCAACATGACACACTGAGTCTTGTGAGTTTGATAAAGTAGCAACGGTTTGCAATCGGACCGAATGAGGTACACTCTTGTAAGTAAATGGCACAGGTCCAGTTTTATTAAATTTCCTGGTCTCCCCACTTTTCTTCCTGCTTGTGGTTGTCACTTGAACTAATAAAGCAAATTGTGACTAGGATTCCAAATGACAAATTATATAACATGGAACCAAAACTAACTTTCTGAGATGCACAATAATCTTCAATTTACTTAAAAGATTTACCAATTACAATAACATTTACAAGTGTTGGATGGCAGAGTGATACAGTTGAGTATATGCTAACTTCAATTTGTCTGTAATCAATCATATATGTAATCAATTATATATTAAGTATTAATTGTTGTACAAATCAATCATTTCCCTGTACCGTTTCAAATTCAGTTTCAAACACATAACTAGCGTGTTACTACAGTTTTGGTTCTCTTCCTACATCCAAGTTCAGAGTGAAACAGAGTAAATTTAACTTTCCTCAACCATTCGTAGGTTTTTGCCATTACACATCAAACTGGCTTCTTCGATTTAGCTTTCGCACCCAAGAAAATGGTTGCCACACGGACGACTGCCCGGTCCCACCACACATTCCGAAAAATGCATCCTTGTGGAGACCGCTATTGTTCTTTCCTTTGTCCATGTACATTATGTTGTCATATTGTACACACATTCCCTTGCGGAGTGTCCCTCTCTTTAGACTTCCCAAGTGAAGACATATTGTTTTTACGCTTCCCTGTTGTTACATGACTCCACAAGGGAGCGAAATCGAGCGCGTTTGGATTGCCACCTACAATCCCGGCAATCATGCCTCGGTCACTGTGACAGAAACTATGATTACCCCCTCCCAAACCCTGCCATTTGCTCCCCCACTTAATGTTGTTAATCCCAACTGGAGTGCAAACCGCGAAATGAGAGCCAAATGCCCCCAAACTCCCTTTTCAAGTGGTTATTTCATAATGTGGGACTTCACTGGCAAATGTCAAAGTTTGTTCCGTATAACACTTTAAGTATCCAGTCTGTTTGTGTAAACAAAAACAAAGTTGTTTCCTCTTCCTTCATATTCAGAATTTAATTTGAATGAACACAGTATTTTGCCTATTGTACAGCACATTATGCATATTTCTTTTGTAAAGTAAATAACAATGATGTTGTGTGCATATTGTAATTGTGAAAAGTGTGACGGGGATGTAAAATTTTGAATTTATTCACAACACATTCCTTTGGTTAACTTAAATTGTATTCAGACACCGACTGCAGAACTAGTGGCTGAAACGTTTTTTGTTTTTGTTTTTTGTTTTTTGTTTTGTTTTGTTTGTTTTTTTCTTTCTCTTTTTCTTTTTTTCTTTTAAGCATGTTCTCAACCATTTCAAGCTGTCTTGTTCCTTCTGTCAGACTGGGGTCTTACTAGATATGTCAACTAGCTTGGAAAGGCAATTACCTTATACAAACTCCACATTAGCATCTTCATTTTGTTTTCAAGCTCAACATTCTGCTATTTGGCTGAAAAAGTAATAAAGTAAAAAAAAAAAAAAAAATAACAATAAAAAAACGGTTTACCATCGCCACCAACAAAAATGATATAAAGAAAGATTAGTGAATTTCATTAATTTTTAACAGTACGACGGTAACTCGTCATGTGTTCGAATACAAATAAAAATAAATATTGCTATTTTATGTATCCTTTGTTTACGCCTAACCTTAGAAACAATCAATGTCAATTGTGTAGACACATTTTTCTGTTTTCCTCTCTTAATTTCATGCTAGTTTATGTTTTACTTGTGTATTTATGCTCCGAAATTTCAAACATATTTTGGTCATGTCTTGGTGGGCTTCCCCCCCCCCCCCGACCCCGATCAATGGTGGCTCCCATTGCGTATAGTCTGCCCTCTAGTTGGTATTAACAACAACGAGTAGGGGAGCTGGGGACTTGGGCGATCAACAATTTGCTTCTGTCACATTGGCCAAAGCATTTTGGTTGGCAGGAATCGTAGTTGGCAACCAACGGGTTTTAATGCCATCCCTTGGGTGGTGGGACCGGACAGTCGTACGTGTGACAACTATTTTCTTGAATGCAAAAGCTGCTGGGAAGAAGCCCGTTTGATTTGTAAAGGCCAACTTGCTCTCTACCGCTCTGAACTTAGAAGTTGAACGAGTACCAAAATTGTATTGTTGTGACACTTGGATACGAGTAGTAAATACTAAATTTTGATTTAAGCTGAATTTGAAACGGAAGCGAAAGACAACTGCACTGTACAAATAATTAATATTTTAAGATATAATATAAAACTTGGGATTTACTCGCAATAGAGAATAGTTTTTAGTTGGCATACACCCAATATAATATCACTCTGCAATTCAACACTTGTAAAATGAGATTGTAATTAATTTGTGTAAATAGGTTGAAGGTTATTGTGAACGTCACAACGTTAATTTTGTTTACTTATGGTTATATTACGTTCAATTATTATTATTATCATTTATTTATTGTTTCTTACCTATGTAGCGTTATTAGAATTAAGCACAAATAAATCATACTGCGAAGCCAAACAGTAGTTTAGTTGTCACACTTTTCAACCTGAAACGTCCATTACGCTATACAAACGACACCAAACAGACACTGACCCTGACAAAACTCTATCAAGGGTGATCTCTCCTAACTCTGAATTATTACTAATGCAATTAGTGGCTTCCTTGTGCTTGCATCAAGCACACACCGAACGCCCATAACAACTTCACCAACGACGACCTGCTATATTGAGAAAAGAGAAAAAAAAAAAAAAAAAAAAAACGCCCATTCTCTACATTATGCCATTTTTCTTGCATACGACGGCGCACGCAGTTGCGTACTCCTAATTAATTGGATGCAATAACACTTAATGAATTTTTGATAGCATGGCTAATAACTCATTTTAGTCATCAATCATGTCTCACCAACGCCCGTATCAAGAATAGCAAACGACCCCGAGACGGAGAACCGTTTTGATACAGTTGTCCATGATATCATTGATTCCTGCTGTTGATCTTAAAGCGTGTATCAGCATCTAGCTTGCTGTGTATTTGAATTAAGAACAACCGCGGATGTGTATCAAGGTTAACCATTATAGCAATATTATTGGTAGCAGGAATTAGAGTTGATCATAAGAGCCCCTTCCTCCACTTTGGAAAATACGGAGGGGCACTATGAGCCCCCACCCCACCTCCGGTCCCCGTATCCCCCCCTCCCGAAAAAAAAACACCTGATGGTCCTGATAGAGTTAAAATGAAGAATGTGACAAACGTTGATCGAACAGTGCAATGATGATAATGTTTTCTTTTGCCTGAGGCATCTGGACCGCAGTGGAATGGACCTCACCCCATGCAAAGGTTACGTACAGCTACTGCTACAATATACCGACTTCAGCTAGACTTGATCTTCCTCGCGAGTCCCTTTGCTAGAGGTAGTCACTATGATACTAGTACAGCTTATAGAAATTATGAATGTCATTCACATGAGTTTCGGTGACAAGAGACTTCCGCAACCCACGTCACGTGACCTGTAATGGGTATTGAATGTAAACAAACACGACGTCCTCTATAGGAAAGTGCGGAACGGTACGTGATGAATGTTGCGTAATATTTATTCGATTAAGGCTTTTCTTTTTCAATATCTTTGAAAATATTCTAGAGTTTGTACCAGAGACCTTCGAGTGGCCAGATAAAGCCAGTAAGGGCAGTTCCAGCAAGTCTCGCAAACAAGGAACGTTTTAGGTTCACGATATGGTTGACTGGTTGCAAAAGAATATCATTAATAATCTAGCCCCTTGTTACCTTTAAAGCTTTACATGTTGTTAGATTATAACTTGTAGAAGCTGATAAAGTTGTGATGTCATGATGAATTCTTCAGGTGCCAAATTGCGAATTTTGTAAGCCTTATTTTTGTAAGTCTTAAAACATCAATGTCAAATCAAGCAAAATAGACTTTAGCTTGCTTTTGGGAAATTGGAAAGGTCTTTTTTTTATCTTTTACGGTGACAACTTTGTTTGTTGTTGTTTTGGATTTTCAATCATAATGGCCACACACATTTAGCTTGAAAATATTTGCCCCTTGTTTTTTTATACTTAAAGTTGCTACCGCAAGGTTTGGGCATTTTCGTTACATCACAATAACTGAAATAAGATATGCAGCAAAAATGTTATACACAAAGTGACTTCATGTTTATTACCATTTATTTATTGTCAACATGACGTTTGAAGATCTATACACCCACCAGTACCCCAGCCAGCTAACTGTCTGCATAAATGGTGTCATGTTTTGTCTGTTGAAGGATGGACTGTTCGAGGCTACTCACTACAGTGTAAGAGGAACGGGTTTGCATTCAATAAATGCATATGTTGCCGTATTACTCATAAAACTGTCTCCTACATGGGTTGATTAATGACAGACATTATGAACACAATGCCGGGGCAAGTGCCAGTTGTTTTTGTTGTTTGATTTAGTTGTAAATTAATTTGGTGAACATGAATTTCCCTTATTTTTTATTATATATATTTTTTTTACATAAATTTGTTTGTTTTTTGTATTTTTTTTTTCGCAGTCAAAACAACTTACCAGAGTGGCTTATACATAGAAATAAAGGCATATGCTTTAACATCCGCCTTAAAATATGGACTTTATGATTCGGTTTACATTTTGATCGATTTGCAGATTGAGTTATACAGTGTTTTTTTACTGGTCAGTTTCTGCTTTTGGTGGGTTAAGCAAGGCAATGTTTGTATTGTATTGCATGGTAACAATTCCCCCTTCACACTTCCCTACCCTTCAAGGATTAAATCTATCAAACATAAACACAGTTTGTTTTTATAGTGACCACTAAAGTATGTGTCTTGTACAAGCTATGGCAGTTTCAGTCATCCTCCCAGTAGCTTCACCCCTTTTATGTTTAATTCTATCAAAAATAGACACATTTTTGGTTAACGTAGGTAAACATGACATTTTTGTTTTGTACTATCTATGGATCTATGGTCATATACATCTCCTCTCAAGTAGCCCTATCCCTCCTAGCGTTAATTGTTCCAATCGTAGACACACAATGCTTGATGTCAGCTCCTGTAAAAGCATGCATCATTTAACATTGACTTCAAGTTCAGGCAGCATACTTATCATGTTTTTTTTTTTAATCATAAAACTGTCACCCTTGGGTAATTACAATTATCACTACCACAATACCTTGCTCATAAAAATCTCATTACAAACAGACAGCAGAGAAATAATTACTGAGGCCCTTTGAAGCCCAAATCGTTAGATAAAAGACCTTGGCCGAACCTTCTCGACAGTGTATTTGTGTATAAACCCTATCAATCTAGAAGGGAGCACAACTACCCCCTGCAATTTGTTTAATCGTATTTTTGTTCACGGTGCAACTGATCATCACCAAATTCTGTGAGTTCTTTCTTAACCCTATCAGGACCGGGTGGGGGGTGGGGGCACATTGTTCCCCCTTACCCATTTTTCCCCGTAACTTTTTAACGCTCAAAAAAATTGATACCGGGGGTTAGCTGCTGCCATGACAACCATTTATTTAACCTTGGGTATCGTGATTTTACTGTTTTTAGTGATGTTTCTTTTACTTTTTGATCACAGAAGATGGCGGCCATCTTGGATTTTGTGTTTTCAACCTGTAATTAGGGGGTCAAGGGTCAATGAAGTGTTGCATTTGGTGCTCAATATGCGGCATGGTGTGGCACCCTCCTTTTGTGTTGTCATTGCGTCCAGGGAATCTCAGGAATTCAACAGATGATTTTATTTATTTATTTATTTATTTATTTATTTTTGGAGGGGAGGTTGTCCTTCTGTAGAAGAGCGAAAAATGTGTTTTATATATATACAAACTCCCCAAAGGTACAGGCCAAGCTCCCTCCTTTATTTGTAAAACATGTCTATATATATTCACCCCATAGTGCAAGGTAAAACCGTCACAGCACCGGCTTTACTTTATACATTAAATTATTGTAATGGAAGTGCATGAGTTGTAATTGTTGTGTGACGTTGCACGTGATACTAATTTTTTGCATACTAATAGGTCCATCTAATACTTCGATTGTACGATTTTTGAATGGATCGGATGATATTGTCTTCCTGATGTACCCATGTAGAATAGACTGACATCATGTTTTGATTCCACACGAAGTAAAAATGACCAAGGGGAAAGTGTGATCACACGTATGAAATTCATTACAATATTCCAATTATAATATATATACACTTATGTATGTATTTTTTTCTGTAGCAGATATATGTACCGTTGAGGGCCGTGAGATGTCGGCTTATTACGGCCCTGTACCCAAACCGGATCCCGGTCAGCCTTATAGCAAATACTACTGGGTGAAATCAGCCTTTGAGAAGCTCCGAACTGGGTGTCCGTCAAAGAGAGGCACAGCCGGAAAAACTACCCTCCCAGAGAATACTGGGACAACGGGAACTCCGAGTAAGTGACCAATTCAGTAGAATGCATGGCAGTAGAATTTCATATTCCAATTATGATTATAAAACCATTCCTCAATGAAGACATGTTATTATGAATTATTTAGATTGACGGTACAAGCAACATTGACAATTTAACCACAAACAGTGCACACTCTTTCAAGTAACAATTTCAAGTCTTGTTAAAATGCCACTATGGTCCGGGATGTTGATCATCGAATTTTATCAAGTTGGACAAAACGAGGAAATAACTTGCTTGCACAGGGGTATTGATGAAACTGTCAACACAACAGTGTTCATGCTTTTGTTTAACTTTTGACAAGTATCTGCACTTTATGTTACCCAACGTGCACATGAAATAGCGAAAAAAAATCAAACCTCCATATTTGGCATCGTGAGATTAGAACTACATGTCTTACCCATTCCCCCGAAACTATAGCATCTTGGTCAAAACATATTCAAACGTTTTCTCCAAAACGGTTTTTACAGAGTGCTTTGTGACAAAGGGACAAAGGGAAAGACTGAAAGAGCATATCAAGCAATTCTGATTTGTTTTAATTTTTGTTTATGTATTTTTCTAAAGATAATTGACCATTAGATTAAACCGAAACGGGCCTGCACATCTAAGACCTTTTTTTCTCTTCCAGTTTGCTCCGCAGACTTGGAGAGGCCTCTTGGCATGGAAAACGGAGACATCATTGATGGCAGCATTACAGCTTCGTCATACTACAGCAGCGGATTTTTGCCTAACCATGCACGTCTTAATGTTAATGGTACATGTTCCTACAGTCGATTATGTGTTGTGCAACCAACTGACTTGCTTTTTAGCCAGCCAGTCAATTTGTTACTTATTTCCTGTGATATGAAAAGTTAAGTTGACTAAGTTATTTAAGAGAATGTTACAACTAATAATGTAGTAACCAACGGTTAATGTATCGCCAACCAATAATTTATCACAAATTGACCGATGGTATATCACCAACCGATATCGTATCACAAATTGACCGATTCTGTAGTTAACTTTCTAACCGATAATGTATCACCACAGAACGGATAATGTATCAACCAATAATGTATCAACAAATCCACCGATGGTGTATCAGTGCCCATATGTTCTCTGTAAAACCGCGAATGACTTGGCAAGGTTTAATAATCATGATTGCATTAGACTGGAAGTTATTGTGGGCCAATTTAAAAATAATCGATTCGATGAGTTGTATGATCATCTATTTTATGGAAAACTATTATTTCTTCTTCCTTGTTTGAACCTTGTCCCATTACTAGGTTCATAGCCTAAAAAAAGTGGCGGCCATTTTAAATTCCCAAAACCATTTCAGTGACTCATCACTATCACTTTTTTGGCAAAGAAATAAGTGGAAATTAAAAGTGGAATAAGTGGAATTAAAAAAAAAATAAAGAAAATAAAAATAAAAAACAGTAAAATCGTGCGACTCAAGGTCAAACAAATGGTTGCCATGGGAACAGCTGACCCCCGATATCATTTTTTTTTTTAATAATATGATTCTCCCCTGTGGTAGCCTTGCAAATATATCATACACATATGGATTGGCAATGAGGGAAATAGTGCACGTCTATGCAACCCGAGGGCATGTGAATGACCAGGAGAGTGCCCTATATCCCGAGGCCGAACCAGGAGAGGGTCCTATTTCACTCACCGGCCAGAGGGGTTATGCATCCCTGACGTGAACTATTGCCCAAATAATGCCAGTCCATATGTGTTTTATAACCCACACCTCAGTCCAAAATGTCGGTTAGAAGAGTATTTCGCGGTTTTTTAGCCGGAGATTCTTCTCGATCCGCAGACGCCGCCATTTTAGTTCTCTTGAAGGCGCTGTTTACCAGTCAATAGTTTTTGGACTTTTGAAACTATTTTCCGCTTTCCGAACTATTTCCCCCCCAAATGAAGCGCGTGCGGTGCAGATTTCATGCACTAGGCTATATTAGTTCACCCCACGCGACCGTGATTCAGCCAATCAAGATAAAGAACCAGGGAGAGGTGTGTTATAATATAGACATATGGACTGGCAATAAGGGCAATAGTGAACGTCTATGCACCCAGAGGGACTATGAGTGACCAGGAGAGAGTCCTTTTTTAAATAGGACCCTCTCCTGGTCACTCACAGGCCCGATGGGTGCATAGACGTGCACATTGCCCGAATAATGCCAATCAATATGTGTTTTATAACACACCTCAGTCCAAAATGACATGTGAAAAAAAAATATTTTCAGGGCGCACCGTTTCCAACTGTAAACTGCTATGAGCACTGTAAACCTCTTGAGGACGCTGTTTACCAGTCAATAGTTTTGGGGTTTTTGAAACTATTTCCCGCTTTGCGAACTATTTCCCCAAATGAAGCGCATGCGGTGTGTTGACGCGCATCAAATTCACGATAGTGCAGATTTCATGCACTATGCTATTAGTTTACCCCACGGGACCGTGTCTCGGCCAATCAGGATAAAGAAACAATGAGAGGTGTGTTATAAAAACATATAAATATACATTATTCTCACTTGCATTATACATTGCATAGATGATTATTATGACTTTTGCTTTATTTCAAACTATCGCAGCAGCGGGGAGACAAAAAAATAATCCATTTTTTACCAAAAATTGTCTTTTTTTTTAATGGGCCAATAAGGCCAAGACTCCATGTAATTCTCACCCCTGGTATACCCCACAAGCCTGTAGACTCCCATTGGCCAGACCCTAACCACTGTAGAGTAAGGAGCGTTGAAAGACAGCAGCCCCCTGTCTCAGTGCAGTAATTGATTGACCTTGTGGCTAAGGATCCTTGGCACCGGACGCAATTTGTGAAAACAGCTTGTGCGGCAAGTGGATCTTAAATAACACAAGTCTAAGTCTTGACTGGCTCTCCAATTCACCCCCACAGTGATTTATAATGGCTTTGGGCTTGCAGGGTGGGTTATTGACCTTAAAAAAAGGGTGGACGAAATTTTATCCTCCTGGATCCAGCAAAGTTGTTGACTTTTGAAGCTGCTCGAAGAAATTTAAAAAAAGTAAAGCAAGTGAAATTTTGAAACGTAATGAAATTGTTGGGCAAGACGAATGTTGTATAAAAACGCAAAAAAATGAAACTGAGAAAAAAAATATGGTTTTGTACACACGGTGTCACTTTGTGGTGTCGGTGACAATTTTGTACGTGAATATCTGGCAATCCTCTCTTTAAACCTTCTTTCTTCTGAACAGCGTGTCCATGGTGTGCAGGCAAAAATGACGCTGCGCCATGGATACAAGTTGACCTCAACGACACCGTGCAAATCACTGGTCTCATCACAAAGGGATTTGTATGGAGTGGTGATAGTAAACCTTACTATGTCCAGGCTTACACAGTTACGTGCAGCAGTAACAGTCAGTCATGGAGTGATGTGACGTCACAAGATGGGACACTTCAACAGGTATTGCTAAAACAACATACGTTTTTTAAATTAATTAACAGTAATAAACAAAACAAAACAAAACGGAGCAAAACAAACAACTAAATAATAATAATTAACTATACTTCGATTCTGAATTTCATTTGCTCATGGTGGCCATGATCACCCCAGTCCGAGTCACCTAAGAGTCTGCATGCCAGTATACTTCGCTGAGACTTTGTTTATTTTCCGATTCTTCCTCCTCCATAATTGGGTGCTTTACAAACATTAGAATCTCGTTCCACGTAAGCGCGTCACACCCGCACACGCAACTTCTCGCACATCCGTACCGGTTGGTGAAGTTAACGGACATTTTCAAACAACTTCAGATTCTGGCATTATCAATCATGTAATCCATGAGAGTTTGATTGTCATATTTTAAAAGAATCCACCCGCTGTCACCAGCTGTAATAAACTAAAAAAGTTGGTGTTAGTTTGTGATCCCTGCGTGTTAAAGATATGTATGCCAGTGCAGTGCAAGTTAAAGGCACTCGTAAACTTTCACTGACATACACTGGGCATCTGCCCTCACGCGTTTAATCTCTCGACGTGCGTTATTGCGAAAAAAGTTACATTGCACGCGCGCTGCACAAAATTGAGTAGCGACTTAGTAAAGCTGAATACAGAAGACCAAATTGAGACTCGGCGTGTGCAAACTATTTGTTATGGGGCTGTCCCGCATTAAATATCTCGAAGGGATCCAGTTTAGGCGAATTTTAATAGTTAACGATGGTCTCTTCGGCCAACGCTATGGGTCGGACGTTTTTCCGTTTTACTTCATTTTAAATCAAAATCTAACACCAATTTTATGCTCTAGAGTATGTCTTAACATTATCAACAATCATTAATGATGTATCTTCTCTCTACGAATTGTTTATTGGAAACCGACTAATTAAATAAACTCTTAAACTTACAAAAGAGCCCTCTCGTGACGTATAAATGCACTTGATGTACAAATCGATATCGATGCACAATCCAACCGTTGCACTTAACTTGATTTTTCAGTGTGACCCTTTTTTCTTTTTCTTTTTTTTTCTCGGGGGGGGGGGGGCAATGTACACATGCTACTTTTGAAGAGAAGCATAGTTTAAACTGCAATATTCTTTCTACAGTTCCCCGGAAATAATGGTGGGATTAACTCTGTGACGGTAAAGTTCGACGAAGCTCTGTACGCAAGATACGTACGTATTAGACCTACTTCATGGAACGGAATAGATAAAACCGAAAACTGTTGTATGTTTTTTGAGGTACTTGGATGCAAGTAATGTTGAGATCACCAAACTCAATCAAACGGCACACAAGTTATGTTTTTGACGGAGAGACATTGTTATCTATTTTAAACTTTTTTTTGTGTTTGAAGGCAGTCTTGTGCATTACAAGGTAAACTAGAATTGTGTTTATAGCATAACAAAAATGTGGTTTCTGGTAAATAAAAAATAAATAAATAAATAAAAAAAAAAAAAAAAAAAAAATCGTAAAATTGATGTCATGGTCACTTTACTCTTTTACAAGTGCCCAACATATTACACTGTAGGTGCATGAAGTGTGCTCAAGTGTGCTCATTTTGTGCACACAATCAGCATGCAAAACAATTTTGAGCTCACGAAAAATGTTGTTTTTAACCCCCAAAATAAACCATTTCGAGCGCACAAGATAATTTTGAGAACACAAGATAATTGATATCGTGTGCTTGTGTACACGAAATGTTCGTGGGCCCAAAGTAATTTCGTCCGGCGTTTGAAATCACTTTGTGAGCTCGAATTGTATACAATGGTGGAGCGCACAACAAATTATTTCAGGTGCAAGAAATGATTTTGTGAGACTTTGCAAAAAGAAGAACAAATATATATGCATATATTGTACATAAATTATATTTAATTTTGTACTAGAATTATTATTTCTGCGTTACTATCATTACATTATTATTTGCACGTATTTATTTTATTTTAATTTGGATCACTTATCGAAAGTAACACTAAATTTGTTTGGTCGCTGACGCACTCTGGTGCATGCAATCTGGACCAAGTTTACTTTTTACAATTTAAACTAATCCAAAATGCTATTATAATAACATCAACAATAGTGCACTAAATTTTCGGCGATAATTATTATCCTCAAAGATATTGCACATTATGTATTACTGAAACCTAGATATTTTGTTGTTTTGTCTCATACTTGTTGCACAGCTTGCAAAGCAGAACCGGGCTATTCCGGGTTGTACAGGGACCGTGGAATGCACCTTTTTGGTGGCCATCTTGGATTTTGTGTTTTCAGCCTGTAATTAGGGGGGTCAAATTATATCCAGTTTTTTAACAATGGAACATTTTCAACCTACTAATTTCTTACTTTTCAGACCCCAAAAATGTTCAGATTTGTCAATCAAGCCTTATTATTTCTCCCTAGGCCCTTGGCGGAGGCCATTTTGATTGTTAAGTGAAAATAAACGCAATTTTTCCCCCCGAAAATGGGATAAATTAATGAACTATTATGCCCCCTAAAGATAACTCCAGTGACTAAATTAGGTTCAAATTATATTTATCTTGTTAAAATGTACAAGTTTGCCAAGTTTCAAAACATTCGGACAAAAAAAAATACAGAAGTTATGGCAAAAACACGATTTTTGACCAAAAATGGGCAAAAAACAGTCAAAAACGCCCTCTTGTGACGATTTTTTGACATTTTGTGATGTCATCATTTAGAACTTGGTGAAATGAACATTTGTGGCAAGTTTCATCAAAATTGGTCCAACACTTTGGAAAATACGGAGGGGGGGGGCACTATGTGCCCCTCCCCGGTCCCCGTACAACCCAAAAAAGCCCGGTCCTGATAGGGTTAACCTTGATAGACAAATTTTCTCTACTACTTTGGACAGCAGATTCTAGTTGTTTGGATGCCAGTCAACATGTGTACCAATTGGCAACAACATATCTTATCTGAATGTGGACATAATACAGGCCTCCAAAAATGCAAAAAAAAAAAATATAAAAAAATAAAAAAATAAATAAAAAAAATTCAAATAGAAGGGGGCAGGGCTTAAATTTTAACCTGGGAACACGTCACCATGGGGACAGCTTTCCCCAACCAAATGGTGTTTAATCTGCCACCCCTGGAAAAAAAATCCACTGGACAGGAAACTTCTGTTTATCCTGTAATGGGGCATCTGTCAACACCTCATTGATAAATTGCAGACATTGCTGCCCAATTTAGCCTGGGGTCAGGGAAAAACAGCTGGTTAGTCAATTTGCGCCTGTCTTGGGGATTGCTGTCCCTATACAGTATTAATGGTTTAGTAAGTG
Source organism: Marthasterias glacialis (assembly GCA_911728455.2). Classification (NCBI taxonomy): domain Eukaryota; kingdom Metazoa; phylum Echinodermata; class Asteroidea; order Forcipulatida; family Asteriidae; genus Marthasterias; species Marthasterias glacialis. The sequence continues at coordinate 24,068,925 of OU452222.1, read as the reverse complement.
TTTTGTTGTTCTTTGCTTAGTTTCAGGGTGCTATAAATGCTTCAAAAGACCTCCCAGATGTAAATGGCATGGTTCAGGGGCCTTGAAACTATAGTTTATTGGGGTTGTGGCTTATCAGTAAGGGACTGACCAGGGTATTAGCACTTCATTAGAACTTTTTTTTTTTTTTTTTTTTTAATTTGGGGGGGGGGGGGTTGGAATGGTTCTCCATGGGACTGGTGTTGTATACAATATACACAGTACACTATCCATGTAGTATAAATAGGGTTATGAATTTAGAACAGCAGTCATTCACTCACTTGATGGTAATAGACCAGAGAACCAACATGGCTATACAAATGACACTGGTACATTATTTTTTTTTAAATTGATCATGAACGATAACAATTATCTATGATTTTTGAATATTTCTTTTCAACAAACCCATGAATTTGTGAGAAAACAAATAAGCCTGCACCAGAATTGCAACTGTGTGCATATCATTCTCTGAAACAGTCTCTCTCCTTTACAAACTTGTTAGGCATGTCCCAAACTTTTGCATAACACATGTACTAAATTTCTTTGGTTGGGGGGGGGGGGGCTGGCCGGGGGGGGGGTAAATTATTCCAGTCTTGTGAACTAACAAAACCAATGTAAATAATTCAATTAATCGTCAGGTAGTTTTTAGAGTACTTAAATAAATATTTAGTCAAATAGACTTTTGCCGTCATTGTGTTAGTATTATGAGTAAATCTTTTTCCTTTTTCAAAGAAATTATAAACAAACAAACAAACAAAAACAAAAATATTTTCTTCCAAAATTAGATAAATACTATCGACATCTCCTCATGATACTTATAGCTTCCATAGAAAGTTAGAAGAAGCATAAAGAAAGTCATTTATCCACATTCTGAACTCAATTATGATATGCAAGAACATAATGGGGATTGCAATCACCAGGCACCGAGTCAATGTGCGCAAAATGTAGGGGGCGCTTTCCAGAAACCAAGGAGTAGGAATCTAAAATTGTGTGTTTGTTCATTGCACCCTTAGAGGATTGTTTAAAATACAAATAGCAAAATCTGAGTCGGTCACTGCAAAACTTTTAAGAATTTCAGGTGATTTGGGACGGAATGACCCTTTTAGTCAAGCCCGGAGTCAAAACCATAAACAACATCGTTCACCACAGCAGATGTTTTTGACTTTTCTCCAACATCATCCGATTCCGATTTTTTGCCTGATCAACCTCTTGGAAAAGGATTTGGAGAACACCCTGCCAAGGGATTCAAGACAACGGCATCAAGACAACGGCATCAACTCTCCCGAGACAAATTTGACTTTTTCAAAGCCTTAGCTGCAAACATTAGCAATCAGATAGCAGCTAAAGCTCATACGACAAACAATTCACCTTGCTGTCAAAAGCAGTAAGAAAACAGAAAGCGTCCACCGCATTTATAATCGCAAGCAAGACTACCACACACACACCGACTCCTTGCATATCAATGACTCTTTCAAAGAGTCCTGGAAACGCTTGGAATCAAGAGCTGACCCTGGATCATTATTTGAAGTTCAAGAAGCACGTCCAAGAACGACTCGACACAGCAAAGACCCAAGCAGATAAGGAGTTGGAGCAACATTTTCAAGACTTTGAAGAGAGACAAAGAGCTACCAAGCTCTTCAGTTTCTTTTCCAGGAAACGCTCACAGCCAACCAAAAGGCAGAAACGCAAAAGACTTGAAAATCACTGGTCTTTTTTCAAGACCACTACCACTTCCAAAAAGAGATATTATTGTTGTGCAAAGACTTAACCACTGAGTCACTGATTTGGTCATCTTGGATTGAGAATGTCAACTGACAATAAATGATCAAAAGAGGGCAGTATAACAACTCTTCATGAACCCCTTTTTTTAGATGAATACAGTCAAATAAGCTTTTTATAATAAAATTATTATCTCAACAGTCTCTTTGAGCTTAAAATTTATAAAAAGTGATTTAGGTGCATCCTTTACATGTCTCTTCTTGAGCGCACTGCAAACATGTCCTTTGTTAATCACACTTCTAAGAATTTTTCATCATTTTTTCTCATAAATCGAATAAGTTTTGAATTAAGAGTTAAAAGTGTCCTTTCATTTAACAGTCCTTTCTTAGTAAGGAAGAGGTTGATTTTGTTTCCTCTTTCCTCGTGAGTTCAACGGTCCAGCTACAGTTTATCAGGGATCTTTGAAGTGTAAAAAAATACGTTTGTCTTAAACTTGGTGAAGGTATAGTTAGATTTTTTATTTTTTTTTCAAACAAATGTGACATAGTCCTTGAATCGAACTGGAGTCCTATGGCCTCTAGTAGATCGACGGAGACAATGTTTATTCGATGGAGGCTTTTCTTTCTCGCAATCTGTGAAAAGTATTCCAGAGTCTGTACCAGAGACCTTCGAGTGGCTGAACAAAGCCAGTAAGGACAGTTCCAGCAAGTCTTGGAAATTGTACAAGTAACGTATACATGTGCACGATGAACTAGTGTACGGCGGAACGTTTGGGCCAGACAACCGCGATCACATGCTTTTCAGCACAAGAATTTCACAGTTATCAAGCTGAATCATCAATTGTTTTTCAACTGTGTGATTCCTTTGTCTATTTGAAATTCCGCATGGCTTGGTACAGGGGGTGGCTACATAGTCGTCCGACGCCGGTAGTGCATAACTCAAAATAAACCCTTTTTTTAAGAATACTGTAGTTTATGAATTAGTATTGTGATTATTACCAAGTTTAAAACATACTCATTTAATAAAATGGCTTAATAACTGTGCTATAATTACCAACAGCCGACTTTTGGTGTGACTCTGTCGACACGGCATGTATTTGCACGTAGTTTACCATCAGCTCAGATGACGAAGTACCCACAATAGGTCATGTGATGACAGGTAAACATTGGTCGCACAATCGGTCTATAGAAGAACTATTTGTATTACAGTCTCAAAACATGAAATGCCAATACCGTAGCTCCATATCACATGTTTTCATGTGAATAGGGAACGTGGCCGTTTTGTCACGGAGGCATTCACACACAAAGCCGGTATATTATTATAAACAGGTCTGGTCTCCTGACACTTCCATCGCACATATCAAATCAAAAAAGAACCTGTATGAAAGGAACATTTAATTAAACCCCGTAACTGGAAACTACTCGTTGATGTGCGTGATATTTTCTGAGTTTAGTTTGAGGGAACATCAATTGCGATATGATACATTGAGAGGAAAAAAAAGAAGAAAAAAAAAACAAAAAAAAAAAACGAACGGATGTACCAATACCATCCCAAAAGGTTTTGATACGTGTCGATCACGTGACGTTCTCCGACCTACTTGTCTAAGCGTCTGGAGTCCTTGCTGCATTTGACCTTTGAGGATGCGTTGCATTTCATCAGTGGAGCTGTAGCACGCAACTTGGTTTTCAATCCATGCAATATTGGTATCAATCTAACGGGTTGCATTCAGTAAGTCCTCGGCATAATTACCCTTCACCTCATCATGCACGTATTGGCTCTCCTGATTCTGATGACTTCAACTTTCTTTTTCGGTAAGTGACTTCCTCTGTACTGTTGTGTTTAATAAAATAACGCAATCCAAAAACAATATCTTCACCATCGTCCTAATTCACATTATGTAATTTGACAATCTTAGACTTTCCTGAACTTGAGACATACACTTTATATTGTAAGCAGAAAAAAAAAAAAAAAAAAAAACTTGCATGATTCAAATAAAGCAAACGGGAGAAATGGAACATTGATTACTAGTTAAGGTTTATTTTCTCGATTCTAAACACCAATTTCAGAAGGCTAAAACAAATAAACAACATTATAAAATTAAAAGAATTAATACAATAAAAAAATAATAATAACAAAACAATGTTCGAAATGATAAACTTCTGGCTGCCTAAAGGGTTGCGTAGCCTTGAAAATCAAGGTCAATTTTCAACGTCTACTCCAAGTCGCAAATGTTGATGTTTATTATTATTGTTATTATTAAAAAAACGTCCGTGCCTCCACTCCGCCCATGTGAAATCTGGACTTTTGAGATTAAAAATTATAAAATTAAAATGTTACATTTTAAGAGCATTTACGTAGTATTTTCACTAGTTTTAGAACTATTTTTAATTATTTACAAGTAGAATGTATTTTATTTTAACTCAACACGTCAGAAAACGCTGAAAAGGGGCTTGATAAGGAAAAATACAAACGTAACTGCAGTTTTAATTGGCCAAAATGCCCCCCCCCCCCCTAGGAAAAATGGTGTGTCCCCCCCCCCCCCACCCCCTTGTGCCCCCTAAAATTTTACCCCAATTACGGCGATGGGTGCTCTACTGCTCAAAAGCAATGGAAACACAGTACGGATGAACCTAACTGTTGAGTGGGGAATACTTGCCCACAGGCGAATAAAACATTTTGATCGTCTGTGTGCATTTACAATCAAATGACAAGGATATGTATGTCAGTTGTAAAATATAAAATAACGGGAATTTAGGGTCGGCCATCTTGGGATTGGATCTACTAAAACAATTTTATATTCTTACTTTATTATTACGTTTGTTTTATTTTGTTGTTGGTTATGTTTGTTTTCTTGTTTTGTTTTTGTTTTTGTTTTTTGTTTGTTTGTTTTTTTTTTTTTTTCAATATGCCGCATGGTGTTGAATATTGTTACAAAATATAATCGAAAGGAGCACTGAATAAATTTATTGTGTTGTAAGTAATGTGCTTGCTGAGCTACGTGCCTGAGGTATACACTAATCGGATCAACTCCTTCATGGTGGTTCACACCACCGCAGCAATGGCCGTCGCACGCGTAACAAGACCAATCGTCATGGAGGATTCACCTTGCGTGTGCGTCGACGCGCGCGTACGGCGGCCGCCGAAGACAAATAAAGACAACTTTCAAAATCCCTTCCTTAACTAATAAAAAAAGTAAGCGCATTAAAACACTTTAAAATAAAAAGAAACAATTAAAAAAAAAACTAAAGAAATAAAAATATTAATACAGAACACCATATTTTATTGTATATAGCACTTTGTGTGCTAAACGTTATTTTATGTTGTTATATTTATTTTATTTTATTTGTTATTTTCAAAATGTCCGTCGCTTGTGTGTGACTACTTCACGGTCTCTTGCACACGCCATAATGCCCGACCCTCTAAAAATCATTAGACACTAGATTATTGTTGGGCAAACAATCTAGATCTTAGTAGGTTCTGTGTACAGACCTGCAGCTATCAGCACCCGCATCCAGACGATTGCGAGCTTATTCGTAAATTCCAGAAGTAGGCTTACTTCATTTCGTATTTTTTTTTTCAATGGCTCAATCCGTTGTCTGAGTCAGGAGAAAATAGTGAAAAGCAATACACACTTTTCAGCTTGATAGGACATTGTCCTTAATTGCGATTGTTATAATCAAAATTCAAATGGAGGCCTTCAAATTCTACCCTCACGACTTATTTCTAATATATTTCTGCGAAAGATTGGTAGTGGTATGAAAGTTACGATAAGCCAGCTTTCAGGCTGAAACTGGGGTGTCGTATAACTCATACCTGTACCCAGCTACTCAAGTACTCCCACTTAAGTATTACTTGGCTACCTTTGTCACCAGCGTCAAACTGGAATAGCCATACACAACAATGTTTTTATTAAAAATGCACCCAAGTTTTTATTTATTTTTTAATTTTTTTTATGGGTCTTTGTTCTGTTTGTGGGCGGCCGCCACAAAAAACAAAACATAATATAGGGTCAGTCGGAAATGGGAACCATGTGAATAAAGAAGGATACCCTTATTTAATAATAAACTTGTAATATTTTACTGCTTGACTGAAAACGCATTCAACAAAAGGGGGCAGAATACGTACCTTCTTCTTGCCGAAGTAATATGATAATGCCCTATTGTTTTGTATATAATGGAGGGACATTGCGTGACTGCACACGTTAGCCAAACTAACAACCATGTCAAAATATGACGGGCAATTAATTGGTCAATTTCAAGACGAGCGAACTTGACGAAGTTATACAACATGTTCGTTAATAATGCGAATATTTAAAGACTTTGTATTAAAGGGTCTGTATACGTTTGGTAATGACTCTGAAAATTTATGGCAATAATAACTCACTTGGTAAGAAGTACAGCAGCTTTGGATAGTATAATGCATTTTGAGAAACGTTTCACTTCGAAGTACTGCAGTTATGGAAAATTACATCACTTTTTATCCCCCAAAAATTTGAATCTGAGAAGTGTTATGGCCGTAACGCTTCTCAGAATGTGTATACAATGCTGGATACTTCTTCTGCGTGAACACAACCGCTCCAGATTTTTGGTGATATCTCAAAAACACTGCCACCTTTTGAACTGAAATTTACACAGGTTAGTTTTATGGCATATATCTACAATTATATAGCCTTAAGGCAAATGTACGGTTCCAAAAACCAAAGGTATACTTTGCCTTTAAGTGTACGGCAGAAGGAAAAGAAAAATATCGGTAATGATACAATGATTTGTAGTGTGGATTACCAGCACATTTGATTGTGTGCCACACTTGCATCGTGGTGTGAAAAAAAGGCTATTGTCCCCGAGTCATTAACCCAATCAGGACCGGGCTTTGTTTAGATGTACTGGGACGAGGACATAGTCCCCCCCCCCCCCCTGATCTGTATTGTCAAAAGCGTTATCCAATTTTGATGAAACTTGCCACAAAAAAGTATTTCACTAGTTCTACATGATGAGGTCAAAAACATTCAAAAATCGTCACTAGAGGGCGTTTTTGACTGTTTTTGTTTTGCCCATTGTTGGTTAAAAATCGTGATTTCCCCATAAATTTTGCAATTGTTTTCCGAATGTTTTGAAACTTTGCAAACTTGTACATTTTAACAAGAGCAATAAAAAAAGGAGCAGTATAATTCCAATCCATTTAGTATGTGGAGTCACCAATGATGGCGTTTTAATCCGTTCATTTACTCCATTTTGGGGAAAACATGTCTATTTTTTTTTTTTTTTTTTTTTCTGCGGTTTTTCACTTCAAAATCAAAATGACCACCGCCAAGGGCCAACGGAGCAATAATTAGGCTTGCTTGACAAACATAAAAATGCGTTGTTTCTGATAAGTAAGAAATTAGCATGTTGAAAATATCATTATTGTTAAAAACTTGATACAGTTTGACCCACTAAGTACAGGCTGAAAACACAAAATCCAAATGGCCAATTGTGAGTTCCTCTAAGCATTTCAGACTATCACGTGACTCATCATTATCACTTTTCTGGCCCCAAAAAATCTAAAACAACTGGAAATTATGTTAAAAAGTCAAAACAATGGTTGCCACGACAACAGCTAACCTTCGGTATCAATTAATAAGGTTAACAAGCGTACAATATGATTAAGTGTAACTATTAGGAAATACATTTTACTTTATTAAAAGTATAGTCTTTATAGGGAGGGGGATATAAGAAGACGACGATTAAAAAAAAAAATCAGTCACACTTCAGGTGAAAATCTCGGAGCCTGATGTTCATATCCAAGGTCAGGTCTCCACCAACGTAATCAGAATATCCGTAGTTTAAGCCAACACACATTACAGATTGAATGAAGACCATGTGAACAGCATTGCAATATTACGTTTGCACAAAGGAAGGTGTTTTGAAGAGGTTTCGGTTTCGTTTTGATTTTTTTAATGACTATTTGGATATTTGAAAATAATGAATGTGGTGATAAAAACAACAACAAAAATGTCAGTCCCTGTACCACGCGATGCAACGGATGCTCGAGTACGCTTAAATACAAGCAGTGTCTATGTACATACAGATCAACTGTTATCCAACATGTGTGTAGAAATTGGTCCCTGGAACCAGACAGTTGCAAACTCATTCGTAAAGTAAAAAGGGAATCTTTCTTAAACATTAAGTTGAAAAGGGGGGAAACACAAGCAGATTAACATCCATACATTAGTCACAAACATTAACTGTGTCTCACAGCTAGTTTTGCAGTATATTTCAATTTGTAGTACTTGTATTCCGACGACAGTCAACGTTCCGATCTCTCATGATCTACACGCTATGGTTGGGGTAAGGTTCAGGAATAAGAAGCATTCATTTGTAGGAGTGTCGGAACAAAGGGGTGTCGGAATACAGGTGAGTAACTCATCTCTGTATTTGTTCTAAACGGCCTGCTTTAGTAATAATCATACTAATATTGGTTGTATGAACTAAGTCTACGCAAAAATGCTTTTATTACAAATGCATTCAAGTTGGCAGATTTTGTTTACATTATTGTTGTCTTTTTTAAGGTCTTTGCTCTGTAAGTGGGCGGCAGCCGAAAACGGGGGTCAGTCGGAAATGGAAAAATAAAAATAAACAACGACGCAATTAATAAGGACAAAGTAATGGACCCCTTGGAAATCAGTTTTTTTTTCTTTTTTCTTTTTTCTCGAAAGGATATTTGTAACTTTTTAATACTTTACTGCTTGACCGGCAAAGCATCAGACAAAAGGCGGATGGTGCCTTCTTCAACTTGCCTGGAGTCTAATAAAGGCAAATTACTGTGTAAACAATGAAGGAACAATGCGTGACTGCCCACCTTATTTAAACTAACAACCGAGTCAATTTTTCCATAGCCACTAATTGGTCAGTTTATTAGAACAAGAACCCTCACTGATTAATTGACCCCTTGTATGCAAGTCACATCACATGCGGCGACTGCACCACGCTCACCATTATTGGAGTCAATGGGTAAGCGCCTAAACGCCGCTTCGCCTACATTTCGCACTGTATAAAGCCCGGTTCATATTTCACGCGCAAGCGAAGGTGAAGCGAAATTTGGTGACGCAACAATTCGGTACGCCCTGTTTTCCAATTGTGACGCAAGGAAATTCGTTTCGCTTTCGCCATTCGCGTGTAGTATGAACCGGGCTTAACACGCAGGAACATCGACTCTCAAAAAGTCGCAACCATGATAATTGTGATGGTGACGTCAGGTGAATTGGGTATACGTTAATTTCGTCGGTTTGTGAGGATTTAAAGATGCTTTGTTAACACAGAACGGCGGGTATTCAATAACAAGAAAAAAAAAAAAAAAAAAAAAAAAAACGAAATCGGTATTGCTACATCGATTTGTAGTATTGATAACCACTGTATTTTATTATCAGCCACACTTACATCAGGTGAAGCAAAGGTCAGGGCTTACCGTTCGTAATCCCCGATTTATTAAACGCACTCAGTTGATTAAACCCTATGTTTCATACACGCCTCCTTTTTCTGCGATTGACATGTATATTTAAGATATCCCCTGACAAATATATTTCCAACATTTTCGCTAAGGTGTTAAGGTTGAAATTGAAATTTCGTTTCTGGCATATGAACGGCCCTTGTTTTGCATTCATAGTTGAGTCATTATAATAGTTCAGCCACATACTTTTTTTTCACTGCTGGTATATTATTGCCGCCTCGTTGTCGAGTTGTGCCGTCACATTGTCGCGTCGTGTCGTCGCATATATTTTTTGTTTGTCCTAATACAAACTGCCTTGGCATTTCCGTCGCATTATTTTTTTTAAAGCATCGTCCCGTTGCATTATTCTGGAATGCTGTTGCATTTCCGTGTCGCGCCGTCGTATTGTTGTATTGTCGCATTGTCACAATGTTGATCGCGGTCTTTTCCGTTGGCGCCATCAACGGTGCAAATTTGACAACGTGACACTTGTAAGTTAGAATTTCCAATGTTTATGTTTTATATATCAATGGGTAAATATGTTTATCTTCTCATTTTCAGCTAATATCTGTGTCTCGGAGAGCCGAGGGATGTCTGCTTATTACGGTCCCGTACCCAAGCTGGGTCCTGGTCAGCCTCCCGACAAATACTACTGGGTAAAATCAGCCATGGAGAAACTTCGACGCAAATGCTCGAAAGAAACGTCATCCAGAGAAAGTATCAACGAAGGAGGTACTGACCCAGAACGTATGGGCTAATATATATTTTTTATTTACTATGTTTTTCATTCATAGATTATTTGTTTGTTATTGTTCAATGCTTTGCACATATATAATTTCCTCAGTTGTTATCTTGGTATGTTTGAATTGTGTCTTTGTTCTTCATTGGCTCTTCTTCTCGGCGCTTTGCATTTATATTTAGATTGATTTGGCGCAAGCTAAATTACATTTGGTATTTTATAGGTATTTATTATTATTATTTACGTGAGGGAAATCTTGTTGTCGAGAGTCTATCATAAGTAACACTCTGCATCAACAACGAATAAGCCTTCTTGAAATACTAAAAGTTATATTTTGCTGCGTGTGTTTGTTTGTTTGTTTGTTTTTTTTGTTTTTTATATTCGTGTTTGGTTTATGCAAGCCTTGGAAAAAAATACCTTATTTCCCATGATCATTTTGCCATTTTCAATTATTGCCGCCTCGTTGGCGAGTCGTGCCGTTGTAGGATTATGGTGGTGATATTTAAATATTGTGGGAATGCTACTTTTAATAATTGTTTGAATATCAGTCCAATTAAATTCACTTCACTTCACATAAGTGCGTATTTGACTTCTTTTTTGAAAAGTATGAACACTTTTTTAAGACAGGTCCGTCGTAGGATTATGATTGTGATAAGTACCAAGCTACCATACGACTTGATGATTGTGTTTGTAGTTTAAATGTTGAATCTGGAAAACATATATTAGTAGCTAAACATCTGCGTTTTATCCATGCAATGTTTTGTCTGTTCTTCGAAGGAAATGACTGTAGCCCAAATCCATGTTTGAACGGAGGAAATTGTGCAGATGAAATGAACAGCTTTACGTGTACGTGTGTTCCAGGCTACATGGGAAGGACATGCAGTGAAAGTAGGTCATTGTCCCCCTTTCTTTTTTTTTTTTTTTTTTTTTTTTTTTCGTAAAAGGGGGAGAGGGTGTTGTAGGTCAATTCGTTAGTTTACGCTCGATAAATAATAGTGTTTGTGCTTTGTGTTTTGTATCTTAGATGTCAATGAATGCAGCTCAGATCCATGCAAGAACGGAGGAAACTGTGTGGATGGCGTGAACCGCTTTGCGTGTATCTGTGCTGCAGGCTACGTCGGAATTACTTGTGCAACAAGTAAGTAGGGTGATCACACACAAAGCGTTTGCCGACCAAGAAGTTGATTACGCTTAATAAAATATAATTATTTACCTATGGTTTATTGTGATTTACCCTTAGATGTTAATGAATGTAGCTCGAATCCATGCAAGAACGGAGGAAACTGTGTTGATGGCATGAACCAATTTACGTGCACGTGTGCTGCAGGCTACGTGGGAAGCACTTGTGCTACAAGTACGGTGGCCCACAACTGTCACGGCAAAAGCAAAAGGGCCACGGCAAAAGCAAAAGCGCCACGGCAAAAGCAAAAGCGCCACGGCAAAAGCAAAAGGGCCACGGCAAAAGCAAAAGCGCCACGGCAAAAGCAAAAGGGCCACGGCGAAAGCAAAAGGGCCACGGCGAAAACAAAAGGGCCACGGCAAAAGCAAAAGCGCCACGGCAAAAGCAAAAGGGCCACGGCAAAAGCAAAAGCGCGATGTAGATATGGGTTAAAGGTTGAATTTGGTTACGGTGTAGTAAATATTCAACACAGACGGTGTGCAGTTGATCCTTGACCTGCATAATGTTCACACATTAGTTCAGGTCCTGACATTAGTTCAGGTCCTGACTCTGTTTTCCTGTCTGGGACGTCTCTGTGTGATTAGAGTAATTTTTTGCTTTGTTCACTGATTGTTTACAGGCATTTCTAAACAAGACTTTTTGTCTTCTGAATTTGCCTCCATAATTGCCTCTGTCTTATTTGTGTCATTACAACCTTATTTATTAGCTGTTCCGACCTACTGTCGGAACAGGTATTGTTTTCGTCAAGATTTTTATTATTTTTATTATTATTATTATTATTCTTTCTCTCTGTCTAAATCCCCATAGCATTTGTGCACGTTTTTGTTTAAGCCTAATCTGAAAATTGGTAATTATGAGAGACTCAAATCATATACCAAATTGAAGCATAGTACATGAAGTTGTGACTAAATGTGATTTTGTTAAAATTAGTTAAATAATTAGCAAAGTTTTAATGACATGAATATTTAATTAGGCAATCTTGTTACTACCATATCTCAAGAAGTATACATCCGATCCTCAAACTTTTTTCAGTTATAGACTTGTCCTATATTGTAGATGTAATTTCTGGTCTAACATTTCTACACAAAAACACAATATTTTCTAAATAAGTTAATTGTTAGTTTCCTAAATTACATAAGATGTTTTGGAAAGTTAAACGCTTATTATAAGAGATGTTCCAGGTCATTAAAAACTAATAAAAGTACAATATCCAGGATAATTTAACGATTAAGTGACAAAGCGGACACCATGGCTAGCTGTTTTGATTGCGCAATCACGGCAATGCATTGGAGATTTCCTTGATATTTGAATCGTAACCGAGAGAGTACCTATAGTTAGTGTATAGCCCATTCTGTATGTGTACGAACGATACATGCAACGTGCGTTTTGATAGGGTTTTCTTTAAAAGGCATTGGATGGTCATAAGTTACATACCATCTTGTAGCTTATAAAATTTGTTAGTATGAAAAACATATTTTTTTCTTCGTGACGTCATCAGGGATGACCGTTATCGTCGCGTGAATATTTAATTAGTCAAGTTTGTGTCCGTCATATCTCAAAAGGTATACGTCCGATCCTCAAACTTTTTCAGTTATAGACTTGTCCTATATTGTACATGTGATTTCTGGTCTAACATTTACCGTCACGTCATTATGACATCATTTTAACGGGGCTTTTAATCTATGTACAAAAGGCATAGGTTTTAAAAGTGTCCAGATTTGGACATTTTTGAACACATTTTTCAAAATAAATGCAATTTTAGGTTCCCTATTTAGCTCAAATCAATTTGAAAACAGAGAGAACAATACAAGTCATTTCAGACTGACATTAATCTTGGTGCAGTGTGTTTCTTCAGTAATTAACTGTTAATTGGTAACTCAGTCAACACCATAGCTATAAGTGCGTATGTACTGCACTAGATCGAAATTTACCGCGACTTAAGTATAAGCATAAGCTCATAATAGTGCATGGGCGTAATGGTGGCAATGATCACTTTAGCTTTGCTGGTGCATCTTTTGGCCTCACTAGCTTAAGAAACTAATTACTCACGTGACTGTCGCGTGAATATTTAATGAGCAACCCTTCATATCGCTATATCTGAAGAAGGGCACAACCGATCCTCAAACTTCTTCAGTTATAGACTTGTCCTATATTGTACATGTGATTTCTGGTCTAACATTTACCGCCACGTCATTATGACATCATTTTAACGGGGCCTTTAATCTATGTACAAAAGGCATAGGTTTTAAAAGTGTCCAGATTTGGACATTTTTGAACACATTTTTCAAAATGAATGCAATTTTAGGTTCCCTATTTAGCTCAAATCAATTTGAAAACAGAGAGAACAATACAAGTCATTTCAGACTGACATTAATTATAGTGCAGTGTAAGTTTCTCCAGTAATTAACTGTTAATTGGTAACTCAGTCAACACCATAGCTATAAGTGCGTATGTACTGCACTAGATCGAAATTTACCGCGACTGGAATATAACCATGTACGCTTATGATACTTCATAAGCGTAATGGTGGCAATGATCACTTTAGCTTTACTGGTGCATCTTTTGGCCTCACTATCTTAAGAAACTAATTAGTCACGTGACTGTCGCGTGAATATTTAATAAGCAACTCTTCATATCGCTATATCTGAAAAAGGGCACAACCGATTTTCAAACTTTTTTCGGTCATTATAGTCATTGGGCATTAAAGATGAGCTTCGGGTCGACGTGACCTCGGGTTGACCTTAACATCCGGGTAAACCGGAAGTTGAACCATGACTTAAGTACACAGCCAATTTTAAAAATTTTTTCGATTATATAGTCCTTGAAAATTCAACATTACCCTCGGGATACCGTGACGGCATGTTGGTCTTAAATTTAGGGTCAACCGGAAGCTTGACGATATCTCAAGAACTACAAATCAAGTACCTTAAAAAACAATAATCGGAACAGCTTTGATTTTGTCCTAGTGACAAAATCTTAATGTCTAGTTACTGTTGCTTTCTTTAAATTTGTTTGTCGTAATGACCTTCTGCAGTGATTGTTTTTTGCGCATTTTGCAATTTGGAAACAAATGTTGAGAAGAATTAAATTGAATTGAATATAGGTCAAGCTTCGAAAAAAATTGAATGCGTCATTAACGTTCGGGTTGGGGAATGTAGGACAGTAGGAGGGACGAAGGAGCAGAGAGAAAGAGAGTTGGAAAAGGGGGTTGAAACGTAGGGAGATAGCAAAAGAAGAAAGGGGGAAGGAAATAATACAGTAGTTTATTGCAATATACGGCCGGCGGGGGAAGAGAGCACGGGTACAAAATGAGACCAAAATGTAAATGGAACATTTTTTTTTTTTTTGGGGGGGGTGGGGTCAAGGGTGCGGAAAAACTAGGTGCCTTATGGACGCTGTTCTGCCTAATTAATCTTTGGCAATTGGCGTTTTGTGAGTGATGTGCGGGAAATTTGAAACTAATTCCGGTGCAATACAAAATGTTACAGGGCAGAAGTAAATGATAGGCATTTTGTCTTCGGTATTGATATTTTTCATTTGATTGTTTTGCGTGTTTTAAAAGTGTTGCCCAATTTTGTTATGGATTACATACTAGTAAAGTATAAATGTTTTGTGCTTTTTAATATTGTTTGTAAATCATGAGTTACTAAATATACTTGCCCATAAAATAGATTCTTGATCATTGTCCATTGTTTATAAACCATAAATCAATGGTCACTGTTTGTAAACCGTTTTAATGAACATCTAAGAACCGGTTTGATTTTTAAACAATGGTAATATGGCGCTTTGGTCTCTATGGGACCTGAACTTGTGTGAACATTATGCAGGTCAAGGATACTGCACACCGTCCGTGTTAAATATTTACAACATAGTCATATCACATGGTTCACCCTAACCAAATTCGACCGTTAACCAATATCTACATCGCGCTTTTGCTTTTGCCGTGGCGCTTTTGCTTTTGCCGTGGCGCTTTTGCTTTTGCCGCGGCCCTTTTGCTTTTGCCGTGGCCCTTTTGCTTTTGCCGTGGCGCTTTTGCTTTTGCCGTGACCCTTTTGCTTTTGCCGCGGCGCTTTTGCTTTTGCCGTGACCCTTTTGCTTTTGCCGTGACCCTTTTGCTTTGCCGTGGCGCTTTTGCTTTTGCCGTGACCCTTTTGCTTTTGCCGTGGCGCTTTTGCTTTTGCCGTGACCCTTTTGCTTTTGCCGTGGCCCTTTTGCTGTTGCCGTGACAGTTGTGGGCCACCGTATACAAGTAAGTACCAGTGTATGAAAACAATTGGCCGAACAGTAATTATATTCACCCTAAAAACAAATAATATTGTATTTACGTTCTGTTGTCGTATTTTAAGATGTTAATGAATGTAGCTCGAATCCATGCAAGAACGGGGGAAACTGTGTGGATGGCGTGAACCGATTTACGTGTACGTGTGCTGCAGGCTACGTGGGAAGTACCTGTGCTACAAGTAAGTAGAAGTGATAGGGCCATTCCAGCTGGTATGCACGGCTCTGTTCACTGTTCATGACTAGCACACACTCTCAACCAATATTCTGCTCAGCTGCCTTTCAACTTCATTGATTCACATTGATACTTGAGGCCATGGCTACATGTACGGTCATGTTGGACTTTGCAAGTGGAAAAGTAAATCGTATTTACTGAATCTCTACAAATCAAAATGTTCATATAAAAAATTAAAAAAAATAGTGAATGTTGTAATTTGTTTCCTACAACTTTGAGAAACAACCATCCTTTTTTTTTTTTTTTTTTGTTTTTTTGTGTGTGCAGTGTAGACAAGGTTTTATACCAATGTCCCCTACTTGCGCAGTAGGATGCCGTTAAAACAACGATTTTACATGGTCGTGCAGTCAGCGACTGTAGCGGTAAAAGTGCGTGTAAAACTGTCTTTGACTGCTCACAAACTCTGCTAACATGGTATCAATAGAGACTCAGAAAGGTTCAATGAATCCCCAGAACCCCATTTTGCAAAATACCCTGGCCAATGGTGGCCGATTGACAAAATGTGCAACGTTTCGATTTTATTTGTTTTCCGATAAATAACATTTCTTTAGACGCTTCTTTAACTGACCTTTTGCCATATGTTTTGAAATAAATTAGACATCAAATGAAAGAGTAATTATTTAGCTTCAATGGAAATAGGTTATTAAAAATAACAAAGCAAGGTTCTGGACACAGCAGCTTTTTTTTTATATAAACGCTCCAATTTAAAATTTGTCATAAATGATTAAGAGGATAGTTTATGAAATGCAAATGTCGATGTGAATTACAACTCAAAATTAATTTTCTTTTAATTGAATCAAATCTTTAGACATTTCAGATGAAAACATTAACAGCTGGAGAAACAAAATTGCAGTGATTACAAACAAGTGGCCGAACAGGAAGTAGATTTACGCCCAACGAAATAATAGTATTTACGTCTGGTGTTTTGTGCGTTTATCTTAGATGTCAATGCTTAATAAAATAAAATTATTTACCAATGGTTTATTGTGATTTACCCTTAGATGTTAATGAATGTAGCTCGAATCCATGCAAGAACGGGGGAAACTGTGTTGATGGCATGAACCAATTTACGTGCACGTGTGCTGCAGGCTACGTGGGAAGTACCTGTGCTACAAGTAAGTACCAGTGTATGAAAACACTTGTCCGAACAAGAATTATATTCACCCTAAAAACAAATAATATTGCATTTACGTTTGGCGTTTTGTTGTCGTATTTTAAGATGTTAATGAATGTAGCTCAAATCCATGCAAGAATGGGGGAAACTGTGTGGATGGCGTGAACCGATTTACGTGTACGTGTGCTGCAGGCTACGTGGGAAGTACCTGTGCTACAAGTAAGTAGAAGTGATAGGGCCATTCCAGCTGGTATGCACGGCTCTGTTCACTGTTCATGACTAGCACACACTCTCAACCAATATTCTGCTCAGCTGCCTTTCAATTGCATTGATTCACATTGATACTTGAGGCCATGGCTACATGTACGGTCATGTTGGACTTTGCAAGTGGAAAAGTAAATCGTATTTACTGAATCTCTACAAATCAAAATGTTCATATAAAAAAAAAAAAAAATAGTGAATGTTGTAATTTGTTTCCTACAACTTTGAGAAACAACCATCCTTTTTTGTTTGTTTGTTTTTTTTTGTTTTTTTTTGTGTGTGTGTGCAGTGTAGACAAGGTTTTATACCAATGTCCCCTACTTGCGCAGTAGGATGCCGTTAAAACAACGATTTTACATGGTCGTGCAGTCAGCGACTGTAGCGGTAAAAGTGCGTGTAAAACTGTCTTTGACTGCTCACAAACTCTGCTAACATGGTATCAATAGAGACTCAGAAAGGTTCAATGAATCCCCAGAACCCCATTTTGCAAAATACCCTGGCCAATGGTGGCCGATTGACAAAATGTGCAACGTTTCGATTTTATTTGTTTTCCGATAAAAAACATTTCTTTAGACGCTTCTTTAACTGACCTTTTGCCATAGGTTTTGAAATAAATTAGACATCAAATGAAAGAGTAATTATTTAGCTTCAAGGGAAATAGGTTATTAAAAATAAATTGTTAAAAATAACAAAGCAAGGTTTAGGACACAGCAGCTTTTTTTATATAAACGCTCCAATTTAAGATTTGTCATAATTGATTAAGAGGATAGTTTTTGAAATGCAAATTTCGATGTGAATTACAACTCAAAATTAATTTTATTTTAATTGAATCAAATTTTTAGACATTTCAGGTAAAAACATTAACAAAAACTGGAGAAACAAAATTGAAAGAAATGTCTGTGTCTTTAACCACTATGCAGTGATTACAAACAAGTGGCCGAACAGGAAGTAGATTTACGCCCAACGAAATAATAGTATTAACGTCTGGTGTTTTGTGCGTTTATCTTAGATGTCAATGAATGTAGTTCGAATCCATGCAAGAACGGAGGAATTTGTGTGGATGGCGTGAACCGCTTTACATGTACGTGTGCTTCAGGCTACATGGGAAGTACTTGTGCTACAAGTAAGTACCATGGTATACAACAAAAATTTGTTGTCTATCAGGAAGTTAATTTTACGAAAATAATAAATTTATTTACTTTTAAAACGTTGTTCTTTTATCTAATAGATGTCAATGATTGTAGTCCCAATCCATGTCTGAACGGAGGACAGTGTACTGATTATGTTAACAGATTCACCTGCTCCTGTGCTGGCGACTACAAAGGTGACACCTGCTCATCAGGTAAACAGAAGTTTCAAGTAAAGCGAATATCTTCACTTAATTATTAAAACAAATTAAAACACATATCTAATGTGTTACTTATATTAAAGAGTTGACAAGGAACATACTGGCACAGTTACGAACTAACAGTGGAAATGGGTACAACTAAAGAAGAAATAATCAGTAAAAACCTAAACCTATTTCTTCCCTGTTGTTTGTATGGTTTGTGTTTGTATTCTCATAACAGTTTGCCCGACAAACTTCGAGACGCCTCTCGGTATGGAAAATGGAAACATTCCTGATAACAGTCTTTCGGCATCGACGGCTTATGTAAAACAACTATTTAAAGTCTATAAAGCTCGGAGAGCGAGACTTAATAACCAGGGTAAGTTTTGTTTCAGCTTAGGCAAAGTTTGTGATCGGCGAGGCTGATGTTTAAACTACTGTCGTACGACAAATTCCACCATCCACCTCAAACAAAACAGCTCAATCTGTTGGCTTTATCATGAGGTATTTTACCGTGAAGCAAACCGACGGACGTAAAACGCGAACTGTCCACGAGTTTTAAATGTCTGTTGGAAATGCATTAACTAGTTAGATTTTCTTTTGGGATTTACGTAATAATCTTTACGAATTCCTTGAATTACATCGTTTCTATCATTTTGTTTCTCGTCTTTTTCTTTTTCTTTTGTTTTGTTTTGTTTTGTATGTTTTGTTTTTGTTTTAATAATATTTATTTGATTATTTATTTTTACGCCGCCTTTTTGTTCTCTTCCCATTTTTTTCTCGTGGCATTTTAGAGTAAAACAAACAAACAAATACATACAATACAAATAATTACAAAGAATAAATAAATAAATAAATAAATAAATAAACAGACAGACAGACAGACGGACGGACGGACGGACGGACGGACGGACGGACGGACAGACAGACAGACAGACAGACAGATAGATAGATCGATAAATAAATAAATAAATAAATAAAAATACCCTTACTCCAGGACAATTTGTTATCTTTCTTTGTTTTCTGCATTTTACTTACGGGGACCGGAGATGGGCTCATAGTGCCTTCTCTAAAGTTCCAGATGGAAAATGTTCATTCCACCAATTTAAATTAAAAGCATGCCATTGATAAATAACTTTATAGTTTTAACCCCCGAAATACAGGCTGAAAATAAAATCAGAGAACCATAAAACCCCACGAAAATAATAACTAAACACGGAACGTTTGAATGTACAGATAAACCATTTGTGTTAGGTTCATCACTTGACTCCTTAATTTGCCAATGTTTTATATTAACCAACACGATCACCTCTTGATATTTAGTTGATCCCGCTGGGTGGTGCGCAAATGGTTTCTTTGACCCGACTCCATGGATACGAGTCAACTTCAACCGCAGGGTGTACATTACTGGTGTGATCACACAAGGACTGGACAACAGCTTCTATGTAAAGACCTACAAAGTAATGTATGGTTACTCTACATCGTCATGGAGCTATGCAGCCGGTGGAAGTGGCCAACTGGTAAGTTTGAACTAACGATAGACAATTCTTTATCTCCCATTTCAAACATTTGTTTATCATTTCGTTTACATGATTGTATTCCAAACGACTACCATAACACCGAATTGTGATTGAGTCCACCATCGCTTCTCGGCTTTATTGCACAAAGAGCTAATAATTATAGATCTTAAGCGTTAATCAATCTTAACTGTGCATCTAAGTGCTTTGTGAAATCGAACCTACTGTTTTGTTTTTGTTTGTTTTGTTTGTTTTGTTTTGTTTTGTTTTGTTTTGTTTTGTTTTGTTTTGTTTTGTTTTGTTTTGTTTTGTTTTGTTTTGTTTTGTTTTGTTTTGTTTTGTTTTGTTTTGTTTTGTTTTGTTTTGTTTTGTTTTGTTTTGTTTTGTTTTGTTTTGTTTTGGGTTGGGTTGGGTTGGGTTGGGTTGGGTTGGGTTGGGTTGGGTTGGGTTGGGTTGGGTTGGGTTGGGTTGGGTTGGGTTGGGTTGGGTTGGGTTGGGTTGGGTTGGGTTGGGTTGGGTTGGGTTGGGTGGGTGGGTTGGGTTGGGTTGGGTTGGGTTGGGTTGGGTTGGGTTGGGTTGGGTTGGGTTGGGTTGGGTTGGGTTGGGTTGGGTTGGGTTGGGTTGGGTTGGGTTGGGTTTTGTTTTGTTTTGTTTTGTTTTGTTTTGTTTTGTTTTGTTTTGTTTTGTTTTGTTTTGTTTTGTTTTGTTTTGTTTTGTTTTGTTTTGTTTTGTTTTGTTTTGTTTTGTTTTGTTTTGTTTTGTTTTGTTTTGTTTTGTTTTGTTTTGTTTTGTTTTGTTTTGTTTTGTTTTTTTTTGTTTTGTTTTGTTTTGTTTTGTTTTGTTTTGTTTTGTTTTGTTTTGTTTTGTTTTGTTTTTGTTTTGTTTTGTTTGTTTTTTGTTTTGTTTTGTTTTGTTTTGTTTTGTTTTGTTTTGTTTTGTTTGTTTGTTGGGTTGTTTGTTTGTTTGTTTGTTTTTTTGTTTGTTTGTTTGTTTGATGTTTGTTTGTTTAAGTAAGACTCAGTTCGTCCATGATGATATTCAGGCCTGCTCTTCACATTCATATGAGATTCGGTTCGCCCATGATGATATTCAGGCCTGCTGTTCACATTCAAATCAGATTTGGTTCGTCCATGATGATATTCAGGCCTGCTGTTTACATTCAAATCAGATTCGGTTCGTCCATGATGATATTCAGGCCTGCTGTTCACATTCAAATAAGATGCGGTTCGTCCATGATGATATTCAGGCCTGCTGTTCACATTCAAATCAGATTCGGTTCGTCCATGATGATATTCAGGCCTGCTGTTCACATTCAAATCAGATTCGGTTCGTCCATGATGATATTCAGGCCTGCTGTTCACATTCAAATCAGATTCGGTTCGTCCATGATGATATTCAGGCCTGCTGTTCACATTCAAATCAGATTCGGTTCGTCCATGATGATATTCAGGCCTGCTGTTCACATTCAAATCACATTCGGTTCGTCCATGATGATATTCAGGCCTGCTGTTCACATTCAAATCACATTCGGTTCGTCCATGATGATATTCAGGCCTGCTGTTCACATTCAAATCACATTCGGTTCGTCCATGATGATATTCAGGCCTGCTGTTCACATTCAAATCACATTCGGTTCGTCCATGATGATATTCAGGCCTGCTGTTCACATTCAAATCAGATTCGGTTCGTCCATGATGATATTCAGGCCTGCTGTTCACATTCAAATCAGATTCGGTTCGTCCATGATGATATTCAGGCCTGCTGTTCACATTCAAATCACATTCGGTTCGTCCATGATGATATTCAGGCCTGCTGTTCACATTCAAATCACATTCGGTTCGTCCATGATGATATTCAGGCCTGCTGTTCACATTCAAATCACATTCGGTTCGTCCATGATGATATTCAGGCCTGCTGTTCACATTCAAATCACATTCGGTTCGTCCATGATGATATTCAGGCCTGCTGTTCACATTCATATGAGATTTGGTTTCATCATGGCATGTAGCGGCTGATAAAAAAATATTAAGATTTATTTACTGATCTATTTTTGTGTGATTGCTTGGAATATTTTTCGCTAAATCCGTTGTCTAAGTGAAGAGAAAATAGTGAAAAGCTGAGCACATCTGTTGGCACCATGTAAAAACGTTATTTTAAGTTTCTGTTGTAATAATTGAAATTAAAATCTGGGTCTTTAAAAAACAAATTCTCGACAGAAATAATTATGTGGGATACTGTCGTGAACTTCATAACCAGTGAGGTTTCAGCAGACTGATTCAAAGAAATAAGTGTTTTTTTATGGATACCAATCCTGTATTTTATATGTAGGCCTATTTTCCCGCAGTCTGAAAGCTCACTGTTTATGAAGTTCATGTCAGTACCAGCTCCCAACCAATGTTTTTAGAAGACCCAATTTCAACTTTAAATTGACGTTTTTACGTACTTAAAATTGTATGACTTTCACGATTCCCTGCTCTTTTAGACAACTGATTGAATCAAAAATTTCATTTTTCCCTCGATGTTTTCATGGAATTAAACAAAGTAAGAAACCTGCACTATAGGCTTTACCAGTCCTATATAGCTTTAAGTTATTCGGCCAACCTGAAACCCAAATCCTTATGCTTCACCCGCCCCCACCCAAAAAAAGTAATAATAACAAAACAATTTTGTGGTGAAGTAATAATTGTTTTTGCAATCAGTTTATATGCGGGTTCTTTAGTTCAAAATTGTCGTCCTTTTCCTCCTTTCCCCCGATTCAATTTGCATTCACGGCACATCTTCTATTGCAAGTTAACAAGACTTTATCTCAAGAGCCATGCAACACAATCTCCATTTAAGTTACATTCTTGTACGAGCTCAATTATTTTATTAGTGGGGGCATACTGCTGCCTTGCATTGGCAGTATTGTCTTCGCCCTGTATGTTTACAGGTAGAAGCACAATACGAAAATTTGTCAGCGCATGCCTCTCCCCTGGCTTTTTGAATAACATGAATATTTATGATGTTCAACAAAAACAACTCTCAGTGTTGGGTGGAGTCTTAGTTGCATTGGGCAATGGCAATGTCGTTACTGTGCTACGGTCCTACGGACGTTCAAAACGAAGGAACACTACTTGCACATTATTGTCACACTAATGAGATACACTGCAGATGTTTTTAAAAAATGTTTTGTGTTCAAACAGTTCTATGGAAATACCAATGGCAACAGTCACGTGACCAACCGGTTCTCTACAGTGTTGCACGCACAGTATTTGCGCATCGACCCAGTTTCGTATCAAGGAGTCAGATGCTGCATGCGCTTTGAGGTGTTAGGATGTCAATAAAAAGGTCACGAGGTGTTTACGTCACTGTAAGTAATTGAGATTAAAAAAAAGGGCAAAAAACACATTAAAAGACGGAGTTTGTATAAAACAGTCAAAATTTTCTTGGGCGATCCTTTCACAGTCTGCCCGTTACCAATAATATTTAACACAGATATATTAATATGTATCTGGGAAAATCTTTCTGATTTAAAACAGGCAGATTTCAGACAGTTCAATATCCAGTCGGATATCTTGAACAATTAAAAATAGCTGGGTATAACTGAATGTTTTATTTCTTTTATATATCTTTGGATATAGTTGTATAGCAAATAAAATAATATGTTTAAGTGCGATAAAAGTTTAGAATAACTAAATATAAATAAATAAATAAATAAATAAATAAACGTATAAGATAAAATAAAATTTTTACTTAGTGATTAATTTTCATTGGAAACATATATCCCGTTCGATATCTTAAATGTTTAAAAAATAGCTGGATATAACTGAATGTTTTACTGCTTTTACATATGTTTGGGTATAGTTGAATAGCAAATAAAATAATAATAATTTTAAGTGCGATATAAGTTAAGATTAACTAAAAAATATATAAAAAAAATAAAATACATAATACAAAATAAAAACGTTACTAGTGATTAATTATCCTTGTAAAGAGCTAAAACTGTGATTTCAGATAAACATTTCTTAAAGTGTCTTCATTTGACATATTTTTCTTAAGACAACTCTAAGTAATACAATTCAACAAGAGGGAACAAATGTTTCTAGCTGTTGTTTCACTACATGATTGTGAAAAAATAAATATATATGTATGTTTGCATCTTAACCGGGGTAGTGATCCCTGGCTTATCGGCAGCACGGTTCGGTTTCTGACTGGTCCCCCCGAGCAAAGTAGATTTGGTATTGCACATAGGACCGTCCATGGTTAGCTCAGTTGGTAGAGCGCTCGTACGGTATTCGAGAGGTCGCGGGTTCGAGTCCGGCATCAGCCAAATTTTCTTTGCTCACCCTATTTATTTATATATATTATATATATATATATATATATATATATATATATATATATATATATATATATATATATATATATATATATATATATATATATATATATATATATATATATAAAACTAGTAGGGTTGATGGCCTTAGCTTTCGATCCAAACCGGACCTTCGTCAGGCACAAACATAAAAACAGATCCATTTATAGAAAAACCTTGGGATTAAAATAGATGGAGAGTATCCAAAATAGGCGGGAAAAAGACAACCAATCAAAGTTAATTAAATACAGACAAAGAGATTGTTGATGACCAATCAAAATACAGCAGTGTGGACAATGGGATGTCCAGTGGTCGGTTAGTACAAAAAGGAGATTAGTGAACAAAGGAGGAAAGCTGCATGGTGGGAAATGCGGCTGACATGAAAGGACAGGATTATTTACTCACATGAGGGAGGTGATTAAGGGTAATCTCCCTAAATAAAGCAGTAGAAGTGTAAACATTGAATAATAGAGAGGGGGCTATAATGAGAATACTATATTGATAATGTAAAAGCATGGAAATAAAGTAGTTATTTGCCAAGAGGAATTATTTAACACCTGTGTTTATGTTTAATCCGAATGGTTGGATTGTTCGGAGTTTGTGAATCCAGTGGGATTCTCTGAGTTTACGATGTGAATCGTCGCCGTTGCAGGCCTCAATGACAGTTAGTTCCACATCTTTAACACTATGATTAGGGCTATTAAAGTGGATAGATACTGGGTACATTTTTTTTGTCTTTATGGAGGAGACATGGTTCGCAAAGCGAAGACTAAGTTTGGTCTTTGTCTCTCCCACATACTGTACTCCACATCTCTTACATGATATGACATAGATGACATTTGGGGTTTGGCATAGGGAGTTGGTCTTGATTTTGTAGGTAAAGCCAGTGCTGTGGCTTTTAACCTGTACAGTGGGTTTGATATACATACAAGTCTTGCACTTAGAGCGGGTGCAGTGGTGACAACCCTGTATGTCTTGTGGGGAGGGAGTTTGGCCTGTACCTGGGGGGAGTTTTGCTCTAACTATATATATATATATATAATATATATATTAGTTATATATATATATATATAACTAATATATATGTAGCTTTGGACACCTACATCAACTCAGTGAACACTGAGGTGCTTAAGGTTGCCAATACCAGGGTACCTAATAACCTCCCCCAAGAGGAACGCAAGGCCTTAACTCAACTTCGGCAGTCACCTAACATAGTGATTAAACGTGCTGACAAAGGGTCCGCAGTTGTAGTCATGAACACAGATGACTATATAGCTGAGGGCCTCAGACAGCTCAGTAACACTGATCATTATGTTGAATGTGACACTGACCCCACTCATTCATTCTCCAAACAAATCAGTGACACCCTCGTAAGCATTCACAATGCTAAGGGTATCGACAAGGATACACTTAACTACCTTCTCCCACAGGATCCCCGTACAGCACGCTTTTATCTTTTACCGAAGATACACAAGCCTAACAACCCAGGTCGTCCCATTGTATCTGGCAATGGCAGCCCCACAGAACGTATCTCTGAATTTGTTGATAGCTTTCTAAACCCACTCGTACCTCGCATTCCCTCATACATCAGAGACACCACTGACTTTCTTTGTAAATTGGAGGGTATCAAACACAAAATACCTGACTCTGCTTTTCTGGTGACTCTAGATGTATCGTCACTGTATACTAACATACCTCATAAAGAAGGAATTAAGGCATGTGGTTCTGTACTCCGAGCCAACAAACAAACCCGCCCCTCTGTGAGACACCTTACAGAACTCATCAGTCACATCCTAACTAAGAATAACTTTTCTTTCACAGAAAGGCACTTCTTACAGACACAAGGTACTGCCATGGGTACTAAAATGGCGCCTTCATATGCTAACTTGTTCATGTCTGACTTAGAAGACAAACTATTGTCTTCTGCTCCCAACCGCCCACTCGTGTGGTGGAGATTTATTGATGACATTTTCGCTATCTGGTGTGGTAGCCAAGATAGCTTGGAAGAATTCATTGATCATATAAACTCATTCCAACCCACCATTAAATTCACTGTCGATTTCTCTGTTACCTGCGTGAATTTTCTAGATGTGACTATAACTAAATCCCCTAATGGTATTGTGACAGATGTATATAGCAAACCCACTGACACCCATCAATATCTTCTCTCTAATAGCTGCCACCCTAGCCATTGCAAGGAGGCCATTGCCTACAGTCAAGCCTTACGTATAAGACGTATCTGCTCCACAGATACTCTATACAAAAGGCGTTCATCTGACCTAAGGCACCACCTTGTTTCCAGGGGCCATAGCAAACGAAGGGTTCAACTTGCCATCAACAGAGCATTTGGCATACCCCGCCATACTCTGTTGACCAACACGGGCACCAAGAGAACCCCGACCAATAGAGTTGCTCTGGTCACTACTTTCCACCCTAGGTTACCCAAGTTGTCATCTATAATCAATGACAACATGCCAATTCTCCACTCCTCCAACAGGTTGCGCTCAGCAATTTCTGAGCGCCCCATGGTCGCCTTTCGTCGCCCTAAGAGCCTAGGTGACATTCTAGTTAGAGCAAAACTCCCCCCAGGTACAGGTCAAACTCCCTCCCCACAAGACATACAGGGTTGTCATCACTGCACCCGCTCTAAGTGCAAGACTTGTATGTGTATCAAACCCACTGTACAGGTTAAAAGCCACAGCACTGGCTTTACCTACAAAATCAAGACCAACTCCCAATGCCAAACCCCAAATGTCATTTATGTCATATCATGTAAGAGATGTGGAGTACAGTATGTGGGAGAGACAAAGACCAAACTTAGTCTTCGCTTTGCGAACCATGTCTCCTCCATAAAGACCAAAAAACTGTACCCAGTATCTATCCACTTTAATAGCCCTAATCATAGTGTTAAAGATGTGGAACTAACTGTCATTGAGGCCTGCAACGGCGACGATTCACATCGTAAACTCAGAGAATCCCACTGGATTCACAAACTCCGAACAATCCAACCATTCGGATTAAACATAAACACAGGTGTTAAATAATTCCTCTTGGCAAATAACTACCTTATTTCCATGCTTTTACATTATCAATATAGTATTCTCATTATAGCCCCCTCTCTATTATTCAATGTTTACACTTCTACTGCTTTATTTAGGGAGATTACTCTTAATCACCTCCCTCATGTGAGTAAATAATCCTGTCCTTTCATGTCAGCCGCATTTCCCACCATGCAGCTTTCCTCCTTTGTTCACTAATCTCCTTTTTGTACTAACCGACCACTGGACATCCCATTGTCCACACTGCTGTATTTTGATTGGTCATCAACAATCTCTTTGTCTGTATTTAATTAACTTTGATTGGTTGTCTTTTTCCCGCCTATTTTGGATACTCTCCATCTATTTTAATCCCAAGGTTTTTCTATAAATGGATCTGTTTTTATGTTTGTGCTTGTTTTTGCCTCTGACGAAGGTCCGGTTTGGATCGAAAGCTAAGGCCATCAACCCTACTAGTTTTATATATATATACATACATATAAATTTTCATATTTTAGGTTTTCAAAACACGTAATTTTAAAGGGACACCCCGGTTTACCGTTTACACTAAATAGTGGTATATAAAGAAAGACAATACATTTAAGATGGTTGTAAAAAAAATATCAAAGGCGACCATAAATTACGAAAATTAGACAAAAAAGAAAATAGGTCAAAGGTCAGATTATACGCTTTACCAGCCGTTTCGAGTGTGAAATTTACGCTGCAATGCCGTGTGATGTTGCAAGTAGACTGGAGCTTTAATTGTCAATATTATCACTATGTCAAGACACGAGGATCCAGTCTGCATATCTCCAGCATTATGTGAGTAAACATAAACACGGTCGCGATTCCATATTCGAAGGGTCCGAAATCATGGAAAACGTTCCTTCGAGATCCAAAGATTGTCGTAAAAAACATTAAGACAAACAATCCAAAGATGGAAAAACCACAAGAAAAAAAGTAAAAAAAAAAAAAAAACACGATAGAGCAAAGAAAAGAACAAAAGCATCACACCACCAACAGACAACGTCGCACCATCGCGCAAACCACTGGTTAGTCGTCGTGAACATCGGACTTGTATAAAGAGTATTGATGTCTTTATTATGTTTATTGACTACCTCCAAAAATGCACCTTTAATGTAATACCACGTGACATATGACGTCATCAATCTACTACTTCACACATAATTATGTTGTCTGCATAAAGGCCATTATGTATACTAAGTTTGAAATGAATACAATAAACTTCACCAAAGACAGTATTTAACCTGCCGCTACAGGACGCTCTTGAATTTTATGACGTCAACAGTCCTATTATTTAAAAGCAAACCCTTGATGGACTATAACATTGTTGAAAACAACTTCAAAAAAATTGCCATTTATCAAATTACGTGACATTCTGACTTGTAACTTCATACTTTGCACCGGTGTTGCATTTGTCAACCTTCATGCTGCAAAGTAACGTGACAATCAACCATGTGGTTTATGAGATATAGTCTATTAATCTTAGAAGTTTCAACTTCTGGTTTTGACCGGAAAGTGACCTAGGGCAAAGTCACCTGCACAAACAAAAATTGTAAGCTGTTGTTTAATTATACGATTGTGATATATTTATCGCCATATCTTTTTGCAATTTCATTATGGAGGGTTTTCAAAACACGTAATTTTGGAAGTTTTAAACTACTGCAAACCTCTAAACCTGATGACGTCATCATGACGTCACAGCTTCTCATACATTTCGCAGTTATAGTCTTAATACATGTGAAGATTCAAGTTGATACAAGCTTCTAAACTATGTGCTATACTTGCGGACAAGTTTCATTCGGGAAACCTTTGCCTTGTTTTCACAATTAAAACATATTTTGTTTATTATAATGTTATGTAAATGTTTAGGGTTCAGTACACCAATTTCTCGCAAGTGGCTCCTGTTGATTTAAAGTAATTGATTTCAATAAATACTCCTCATATATTATCCAAGCTTCGTAAAAAAAAAAAAACAACAACAACAACAACAATGTTGAGGTTTTCATTTTGTTATAAAATATTATATAAACAACAGATTGCTTGCATTACCACTCTGTTTTATGTAAACGAATCGTACCGAATGTAGGGTAAAATATTTCCAGGGATACATTTAAAAAACAATGTTCTGAAGGAATAACATTTTCATTAAGTAGAAGAGAAACAAAATGCTTCATGATTCATCAATTATCAGTAACACGATTCGCTATACTCTTCATCTCCACGTCTTTATATGTATACCCGCTGCAATGGTTAAAGGGACTCAAATGGCACAAAGTAGAGTTTCAGTGTGTTGGAAAATCAGTAACAAATGTTATAAATAAACAGTTCAACATCAACAACGATTTCTAGCGTTCAAACTGATTGCTTACACTTAATCTTCCCCACGAGTCCCTTCGCTAGAGGTAGACACTCAGAAACTGGTATAGTTTGTACGAAATACTAGTATCCAATTAAGGAAAGATGCAGCCAGTAATTACGTCGGCAAGAGTAGTCATACAGGTAATGAGTTTCGGTAACAATAGACCGATGACGTGTCGTGGCCGAGCGATCCAGCGCACTTGACTCAAGCTCTTGTGTTTCTGATCAGCAGAGTGTGGGTTCTGGTCCCGGTCTCGACACTTAAGCAAGACACTAAAGCCTATCAGGACCGGGCTTTTTTTTTGAGGTAGTATTTTGCCACAAATGTTCATTTCACAAAGTTCTTCATGATGACGTCCCAAAAAAAAAAAAAAAGTAAATAAAAAATCGTCAATAGAGGGCGTTTTTGACTGTTTTTGCCCTTTTTTGGTCGAAAAATCGTGTTTTCCCCATAGCTTCTGTATATTTGTTCCGAATGTTTTGAAACTTGGCGAACTTGTACATTTTTACAAGATCAATATAATTCGAATCTAATTTAGTTACTGGAGTCACCTTTGGGTGCGTTATAATCAGATAATTCATCCCATTTTGGGGGAAAATGTTTCGTAGCGTTTTCTCACTTAAAGATTAAAATGGCCGCCGCCAAGGGCCAAGAAAAAAATAATAAGGCTTGGTCGACATATCTAAATATTCTTAGGATCTGAAAAGTAAGAAATTAGCGTGTTGACAATATTATATTGTTAAAAAACTTGATAAAAGTTTACCCCTTAGTTACAAGCTGAAAACACAAAATCCAAGATGGCCGCCAAAAATGACGGCCCTTTTGGATTTTCAAAAGCATTCTAGTGATGAGTCACTATCACTTTTATGGCATGAAACCAGAAAATAAGTGGAAATTATGTCAAACAAGTAAAAAAATTAAAAAAAAAACACTGAAAACAGTAAAATCGTGTGACCCAAGGTGAAACAAATGGTTGTCATGGCAACAGCTAACCCCCAGTATCAATTTTGCGCCCCCCCCCCCCCCCCCGGTCCTGATAGGGTTAAGTTTATGTTAAAAATGAATTTAATGCGTGTTTCGTTATTGTTCTATATTATTTCTGGTAATGAAACCAAGGGACCCTCAAAAGTGACTTGCATTGTGACCCTTAGGCCTGAAGACATCTACCTGCAAGAAATTAACTTTTTACTTTTTCTAGGGTGTCTTCATTCGCAACATGTTTCTACCCCCATTGCATGATCAAGGCCGGAACATGCCTTAGAATCAATAACCGCATCGAAATTATGTTGTAAACTGAACCAATGTAATTAATCCTAAGGTAGCTTTGCGTTTCTGTAAGGGAGTCAGAGAGTTTGAGGATAGCCCTCATAATTTCCACATTCCTTTGATTGTTGCCTCTTTCAAAGAACTTATAGCCCCTTGATTTGTTTTTAAACGTGTGTTATAACTTAGACTAACAAGCGATAAATTATTCCGTTGGAAATGTTATCGCGTGATGATCAAGTGACCAGTCAGATCCAGGCGTCTGTAATGTCGGCAACACAGCCTGTATCTCCATTATGTCCATAATCCTTTGAAAAGAAAAACAAACAAGCATTCCACAAAGACTTTTCAAACAAAATACACTTTGGTGTCGCTTATTTTAACTTTAATATATAAAACAATGACACAATGGATGATGGTGTATATGTTGCGTCAAAGCGTCAACGTCGAATCCGTATGATAATATTGTAGATTGAGCTTAACTAACTGCGCCGCCAGCGTCGCAATGAGGTAGTTTCTTGCTGAAAATATCTAGATTGGAGCCTCATTTTTCTAAAGTTAATGCAACACAATTAGAAACAAAGATTAAACAGCCAGGATTTCAGATAAACAGACAAAATAAGATAAGAAAATGAAAACGATATTTGTCTTAGACACTTTGATTGTACATTTTCTAAATTCGTGCTCTGTAACGCAATTACTTGCTCGTGAAGTCAGTATGCAAAAGAATAATAGTTAAGTGCTTTATATCTTAATCTTCACCTCGTCAATGTTATTGTATCCATGAATTTTAGTGAGCCTAGTGAGTTATATGAAATTGTGTTTTTGTTTTGGCAATCCTTATTAAGTCTCTCTAGATTCAACAATTGATTTCTTAAATAGACAGTTCCCGATAGATACCATATTTAGTGGCAAAGGTAAGGTATCCATGTGTTTGAGTGAGTCTGCACCATTAGTTAGTCTAAGGATTTTTAAGAGAAACCATTCGATATAAAGTGTTTTATGAAACAAAGACAGTGGAATGAGTTTAACCATTAGCGTTTTTGATGATGATAAATTAAAATTTTCGTTACTTTTGCCCGATTATTTTATCTCGGTTGATCACGTGACAAATGTGTTTCTGTATACGCATTCTTTGTTCAGCCACCCTAGATTAAAAAAAAATGTCTTTGTTTAAAATAGATAGTTCCAAATAAATGCCCCTTATTAAGGTCAATTTGGGTGTCGGTTTTTAGGTGTATGTTGCGTAATAATTTTTCTAGGCAACCAACTGGTTCGCCGAGTGGTCATTTTGTTAAAACCTTCTCGTAACGGAGCATAACGCATAGCCGTGCTTTCAAGTTACGGTATGAGTTTTGGGGCCGTAAAGTTGGTTGTCTTTATACTGTGTGACGTCAAGAGGAAGCTTTTTGGTTTGTTTCTTACCCAGCCACCCTAGACGCATCGTAAGGCGTTCCAGATTCAAATTCCTTTGTTTAACAGATAGTTCCCGATACATGCCATCTTCATGGTCAACTTGTGTTTTGGTTTTGAGGCGCATCAATTTTTTTTTTTTTTTTTTTTTTTTTTTTTTACGCAGCCAGGTGGTTCACCGACTAATCCATCAAGGAAATTGATAAAACTCCTGCGTGCCGCGTGTGGTATTTACGCAAAATGCATAGTTGTGTGCTCAAATAATATGGTTTACTCGCCCGTAAAGATGACCGAATTTACACTGTGTGACGTCAAGAGGGAGCTATTTATAAATTTACCAAGACCCTCGAAATCGAAGCAATACAAGGTATATTTGTTTAGACGTTAATACCAAATACAACAAGTTGTACAGAATGTTGTCGTGATTGATGCTCCACAGCGTTGATTGACTTTTTGATCTATCAGCATTCATATGTTTAGCCGGTGTAACTGAATCGACTAGCGCCGCCAGCAAAACAAAGGTAATTTCTGCCTGAAAGTATCCAATACGGTACTTTTGAAAAATTAATTGCTTAATTAACAGTCGATAAACATTTATTAGAAAGTTTTTAAAACACTAAAGTGGAATATAGATTTTTCGTAGTGTATCTGTAATGCAGTTTAATAAAACATTGTTGTTCGTAAAGTCAATAAAATAATCGAAATTACCTGCATTGTTTTATTATAAGTGGAGTTATGACTTGTGTATGTTTCCTTATAGTCAGTTTATCGAAAATCGTGGCAAGAAAATGATCGTCAGGGATACAATACTAAAATTAAAAATGTTAAGAACGTGTTTCGTTCGCTTTTCATGCACCTCTCTTTGTTCATTTTAATCGACATTGCAGATTTCCTCTTACAATGGGAGAAAACAAATAGCATTGTATCCACCCGAACTGTCTATCTCCCTGGAATAAATGACCAATGAAGTACCTTTTGAAGGATGTCTTGATTCGTAACAGGTTTCAACCTCGTTGCCGGATCAAGGTTGGAACTCGTCTAATTATAATCAATGACTGCATATAAAAGCAATGCACCAATGTCATTAATCCTATGGTAGCTTTGCGTTTGCAAAAGGGAGAGTTTGAGAATAGCTATGATTAATTCCATATTCCTCTGATTCTTGTCATTGTTTATCCCT
Source organism: Marthasterias glacialis (assembly GCA_911728455.2). Lineage (NCBI taxonomy): Eukaryota > Metazoa > Echinodermata > Asteroidea > Forcipulatida > Asteriidae > Marthasterias > Marthasterias glacialis. Next base: position 24,035,442 of record OU452222.1, on the reverse strand, counting down.
TTTCTATAAGCTTAGTGATTTTTTTTCTCAAGCTTGTGTTATTAATTAGACTAACCAGCGATAAATAATTGAAACTGGCACGTGGCTGACGCAATGGGAACCATTTGTTCGACCTGTCACACGATTTTATTATTCTTAATTGGTTTTTTGTTCAACATAATTTTTACTTTAAGTGAAACAGCGCAAAAAAAACAACAACAAAAACGCAAACAATCATAATAATAAAATAAAAACATATTAATTTAGATAAATTAATTTCCCAAAAATGCGATACTAGCCCCCCCCCCCCCCCCCCATAGGTGACTCAGTTATTAAATGAGGTTAAAATTATGTTTTTCATGTTAAAATGAAAATGTTTGCCAAGTCTCAAAATAGTTGGACAACAAATACATAACTTATGGGGAGGACATGATTTTTGACCAAAAAAAAAGGCAACAACGAAACAGTCAAATCGCCTTTTAGTGACAATTTTATGAAATTGGTTTGACGTCATCGTGTAGAACTCGTGAAATGAACAACTGTTGGAAGTTTCATCAAAATCGGTCGAATATCATTTTCCCCCTCCTGCCCCTCCCCCAACACCCGGTCCCTGCACATTTCCAAAAAGCCCAGTCCTGTTAGGATTTTAACCCTATCTGGACCGGGGGCACAATGTGTCCACTAATTTGGTTCCCATAACTGTTTAATGCTTGGTCTGGTCACCGCAAAATGTTCTGACTTTTCTCAAAATAATATATCTAGCATCATGTTTGCAAAAACTAATTGATAATGAAGCCTAGCTGTTGCCATGGCAACCATTTGTTTGACTATTTTGGTTTACGATTGTACTGTTTTGAGATTTTTTATTTTTTTTTTTACTTTTTGAACATAATTTCAACTTGTTTTTGCTTTTTTTTTTCGCCAGAAAAGTGTTAATGATGAGTCACGTGATTGCCTGAAATGTTTTTTTGAATTGAAAATGGCTCTTTTGACGGCCGGTCCTGATGATAAGGTTAACCAATGTTATTGCACACATTTTCTGGTGTTCCAATGACCAAATGTTTGATAAACCTATAACAGGAGGGAAAAAAATAAAATAAAATAAAAAATAATATAAAAAAATATATTATATAAATATATATATAATAATAACAATAAATAAATTTGCACTGGTCAAAACTCATGCATTGTGGGGTATCCGGAAACTTAGACAAACATAAGCGTTAAAAAATACCGTTTGATGTGACCAGGGTGCGTCTTGGTGACCCCGACATGCAAGAAAGACTGTTTGCGGATTGTCATTTTCGCCAGTTCAGTTTTGCCGCAGTGACGGTTTTTTTTTGGACCAACACGTAACCGAACTGTTGGCATGGTTAGTCTTAGTTCCAGGACGGCAGATTTTATAAGCTATAAAAGAAAGCGGAAAAAAAAAATGCGACGGAAAAAAAAATGCGACGGTAAAAAAAAATGCGACGGTATAAAATATTCTGAATAAAGGTGGCACATATGCCTTCACGTAGTGAGGTAAGGGGGTGTGGCAAGCAAGCAGGTTTTCTAATGTATTCTGCACCACTACTCCATAAGCCAGTATATGGTATTCAGCGTTGATATACGTTGCATGTTTACTTCTATGGAGAAGTGGAGCCAGGGACGACATGTCGTGTTCCAAGTAATTACGGTATCAACTCGGTTAGAATAGTGACAGACAGTCTTATGATAACCATGGTCACCCTCCACTACATGTATATCATCAAGGTGTTGACCCTTGTGTTTCACACAACAGCCATGCTTTCCGGTAAGTTACTTCTCAAACCTAACAAAACTCATTGATATGCTTTGGCTATGGTGTTCCATAATATCAACTCATGCTTATGTTCATTATAACCTTGCGGTTATAATGAACATATCATTGCATTATAATAATCAATAGAAGTGTTTAAAACTACGGAGAAAGGTTGGCATCCTCACCTGTGGAAGATTGTGCAGGCGGGGAGGATGGGGGGGGGGGGGGGGGGGGTCGCTAGACTTCAAAGGGCGTCAACACGCGTCCTCAGCGGAGAGAGAACAACTTTATATAATGTAAAACAATTAACTAATGTCCGAAAAACAGAGACTCTTCACACAAACATTTTTTTGCAAGCTCAAAGTTTAACAACCTCATCACGTGGGAGTCACGTGCGACCGTAAAAAAAAAATGCGACGGAAAAAAAAATGCGACGGAAAAAAAAATGCGACGGTAAAAAAAAATGCGACGGAAAAAAAAATGCGACGGGAAAAATAAAATGCGACGGGAAAAAAAATGCGACGGAAAAAAAAATGCGACGGAAAAAAAAATGCGACGGAAAAAAAAATGCGACGGTAAAAAAAAAATGCGACGGAAAAAAAAATGCAACGGTATAAAATATTCTGAATAAAGGTGGCACATATGGAACACCATATTTAGCTGGAACAAAATGCTCGTGACGGAAATTTCAGGGGTAGTGTTGTATTAGACCATCACCTTTTCATTCCAGGTGTTGATTAGAATGTTATCCCATAACAGTCTCGAAATCCTCACTCCGAATGGTACAATTTATAGTCGTTCTTTTGTCTTCAGAGGTATTATATTATTCATAACTAAAGTCCGCAAATTACATCCGAAACACAACATTGTATAAAAAATAATAAAATTATTACTAGTGACTTGGACGCACTCAAAGTAAACAGACATTGATAAATGGGTGCGCACCCGTTCTAAAAACCCTGCCGTATGGGATTGCGCAGCGGGCGACTGTACCATTGTAAACAAATTGTGTTTACTCATTAACGGTACGGTCAAAAATCGCGAAATTTCACAAGTTCCTCAATGGAACATAGCCGGATAATACTTTAACCAGCAAAATTAGCTTGGGGTGGGTGTTCGACCTACAGTCACCATTAACTTCGAAGCGCCCTAGGAAACCATTGACATTTGATATGCTCCAAGTTCTAAGATCTTAGCCGCTTTTACAAGCGGGCAATCAATCATCCTGTCAGTTGCAGACATAAGGGAGACACAAGATGACCAGCTGTTTGTTGAAGAAAGTCAAGCTGTGGTTTCAGGGTAGGCAAAGACAATCAGATACCTTGTTTCTCAGTAAACTGGTAAGCAGCGCAAACATTATTTTGTTTCTCAGTAGACTGGTAAGCCGTGGAAACATTATTGTAATTTTTTTTGGCCTTTTTTTTTTTTTTTTTTTTTTTTTTTTGGGGGGGGGGTTCTTGGGATTCATTGAACCTTTCTGAGTCTATTGATACCATGTTAGAAGAGTTTGTGAGCAGACAAAGACAGTTTTACCCGCAATTTGACCGCTACAGTCGCTGATTGCACGACTGTAAAAATCGTTGTTTTTTTTTTACGGCATACTACCTCGTAAGGAACAATAATGCGTATGAGAAATGTGCCACGAAGAACGCTAATAACAGAGACAAAGGATTGTACAATAGAAAAGCGAAACATTATTAATATTTTTAAACAGGGTGTGGGTGTGTTTTGTATAGTGTTTATTAGTTTTATACATTTTGTTATAATAATTATTGGACAGCCAATGGGTGGGGAGCTAACCACAAGTTAAGATTTCTACGGTTTCTAACCGACAACCCCCCCCCCCCCGCCCACTAAAGCCCAAAGTATATTCCCACAAGCAACTGCACACTGCCCGAAGAGAATAAGAGGCTTCAATGGCTGAGTGCCTCCATCGCTTCGTCGTGAATACTTAATATGAAAAGCATTAACAAAAATGCAATAAAATTATTGGGAAACAGCTTCCATAACCATGAAAAAATTGGGCATCTGATTAGTTCTTTATAAGGCTAACCCTCACGCTCATATCAATCGTGGCAGTCAAGCAGAACTAAAGAACAAATTATGTATACGACAATGCAGTTAAACATACAGAGACCGTTAAGTGACTTTTTTTTTCTTTTCTTTTTCGCTCCACAATGATTCGTTCCCTTGAATCAATATTATGCCTCCTCAAAATCCTACTTGGTCCCTCGAAATTATTATTTCGTTCCTTGGAAGTGTTATTTACGGTTGCCCACAACTGTCACGGCAACAGCAAAAGGGCCACGGCAAAAGCAAAAGCGCCACGGCAAAAGCAAAAGCGCCACGGCAAAAGCAAAAGCACCAAGGCAAAAGCAAAAGCGCGATGTAGATATGGGTTAAAGGTCGAATTTGGTTAGGGTGAACCATGTGATATGACTATGTTGTAAATATTTAACACGGACGGTGTGCAGTATCCTTGACCTGCATAATGTTCACACAAGTTCAGGTCCCATAGAGACCAAAGCGCCATATTACCATTGTTTAAAATCAAAACGGTTCTTAGATGTTCATTAAAACGGTTTACAAACAGTGACTATTAATTTATGGTTTATGAACAATGGACAATGATCAAGAATCTATTTTATGGGCAAGTGTATTTAGTAACTCAAGATTTACAAACAATATTAAAAAGCACAAAACATTTATTCTTTACTAGTATGTAATCCATAACAAAATTGGGCAACACTTTTAATAATAACATGCAAAACAATCAAATGAAAAATATCAATACCGAAGACAAAAGGCCTATCATTTACTTCTGCCCTGTAACATTTTTTATTGCACTGGGATTTGTTTAAAATTTCCCGCAGATCACCCACAAAACGCCAATTGCCAAAAGATTAATTGGGCAGAACAGCGTCCATAAGGCACCTAGGTTTCCACACCCTTGACCCCCCCCCCCAAAAAAAAAAAAAAAAAAAAAAAAAAAATGTTCCATTTATATTTTGGTCTCGTTTTGTACCCTTGCTCTCTTCCCCCGCCGGCCGAATATTACAATAAACTACTGTATTATTTCCTTCCCCCTTTCTTCTTTTGCTATCTCCCTCCGTTTCAACCCCCCTTTTCCAACTCTCTTTTTCTCTGCTCCTTCGTCCCTCCTACTGTCCTACATTCCCCAACCCGAACGTTAAAGAACGTTAATGACGCATTCAAAGTTTTTCGAAGCTTGACCTATATTCAATTCAATTTAATTCTTCTCGACATTTATTTCCAAATTGCAAAATGCACAACAAACAATCACTGCAGAAGGTCATTACGACAAACAAATTTAAAGAAAGCAACAGAAGGTTGTAGTGACACAAATAAGACAGAGGCAATTATGGAGGCATATTCAGAAGACAAAAAGTCTTGTTTAGAAATGCCTGTAAACAATCAGTGAACAAAGCTAAAATTACTCTAATCACACAGAGACGTCCCAGACAGGAAAACAGAGTCAGGACCTGAACTAATGTGTGAACATTATGCAGGTCAGGATCAACTGCACACCGTCCGTGTTAAATATTTACTACACCGTAACCAAATTCAACCTTTAACCTATATCTACATCGCGCTTTTGTTTTTGCCGTGGCCCTTTTGCTTTTGCCGTGGCGCTTTTGCTTTTGCCGTGGCGCTTTTGCTTTTGCCGTGGCCCTTTTGCTTTCGCCGTGGCCCTTTTGCTTTTGCCGTGGCGCTTTTGCTTTTGCCGTGGCGCTTTTGCTTTTGCCGTGGCCCTTTTGCTTTCGCCGTGGCCCTTTTGCTTTTGCCCTGGCCCTTTTGCTTTTGCCGTGGCGCTTTTGCTTTTGCCGTGGCCCTTTTGTTTTTGCCGTGGCGCTTTTGCTTTTGCCGTGGCACTTTTGCTTTTGCCGTGGCCCTTTTGCTTTTGCCGTGGCGCTTTTGCTTTTGCCGTGGCCCTTTTGCTTTTGCCGTGGCGCTTTTGCTTTTGCCGTGGCCCTTTTGCATTCGCCGTGGCCCTTTTGCTTTTGCCGTGGCCCTTTTGCTTTTGCCGTGGCGCTTTTGCTTTTGCCGTGGCACTTTTGCTTTTGCCGTGGCCCTTTTGCATTTGCCGTGGCGCTTTTGCTTTTGCCGTGGCCCTTTTGCTGTTGCCGTGACAGTGTGGGCCACCGTAGTTATTTGGTTCCCTCGAAGAGACATAATGTAGAATTGATGAGAGCCGTTCGATGTAAAAACAAAATTCATTCGTGTTTTCATACTATTGTTTTTTTTGTTTTTTTTTTTGTTTTTTTGAAGGGGCAAGAGTGGCAAGAGAGGTTGCCATCGGGTCTTCTATGAAAAACTTAACCCTACATCAGGACCTGGCGTTAAACATGATGACATAAAAAAAAAAAAAAAAAAAAAAAAAAAAAAAAAAAAAAAAAAAAACACGTCACTATAGGGCGTTTTTGACTGTTTTTTGCCCATTTTGGTCAAAAATCGTGTTTTCCTCACTTTTTCGTCTGAATGTTTTGAAACGACAAATGTATACATTTTTACAAGATCAATATAATTCAAACCTAATTTAGTTACTGGAGTCACTGTTGAGTGCGTTGTAATCCATTAATTTATCCCAATTTGGGGATTTTCTTTTATTTTTATTTTTTTCGTTTTTTCACTTAAAAATCAAAATGGCCGCCGCCAAGGGGCCCAGGGAGAAATATTAAGGCTTGGTTGACAAATCCAAATATTTGTTGGGTCTGAAAAGTAAGAAATTAGCTTGTTAAAAAAGTTATATTGTTAAACAAACTTGATTTAATTGGACCCCCTAATTACAGGCTGAAAACACTAAATCCAAGATGGCCGCAAAAAACGGCGGCTACTTTGAACTTCTAAAACCATTTCAGACTATTCACCTGACTCATTATCACTTTTCTGCCAAAGAAATAGAAAATAAGTGGTAATTATGTTCAAAAAGTTAAAAAAAAATCACTAAAAAACAGTAAAACCGTGTTACCCCATGGTCAAACAAATGGTTGTCATAGCAACAGCTAAACCCCGTTATCAGTTATTTTTTGCCAATATTATCCTAGATATATTTTGGAAAAAAGTCAGAAAATGTTGCAGTGATCTGGGCCCAATTTCATGGCTCTGCTTACCGCGGAATTCTGCGCTTACGCCCTGCCAGGGCCCAGAGGAGTACGCGGTTTAAGAGCGTCGTAAGCACATAATTTTTTGGTAACCAGTGCCATGAAATTGGGCCTAGCCTAAGTTTTAGAAAGTTACGGGGGAAATGGTAGGGGGCACATTGGGCCCCCCCCCCCCCCCCCAGTCCTGATAGGGTTAAGGTATTTTAACTTTAAACCATCGTCGAGACAAGTAAGTCAGTCCCCACGAGAAGAAAGTAGTCTGAAATATGTTATGTTTTTGCCCTCTTACGCTTGCGTATACAAACTGAGTGTCCTTCTTGTCCTACAATACTGAAATTCAGTTTACCTTTGGTTGTGCAATTCTCCAGAAAGTGTCATCTACATGTATTCACGATACTAAGAAATAAATGCTGAAAAAAACACAAACAAACGAACAAAGGTACTTTTAAATGTTAGACTAAAACTACGTTTACCATAACACTAAAATTCATGAAGCTCTGGAAAAGTGTAGTAGTGAGTCAGTTTGCGCATCAACTACTGTAAATAAAATTGCAGACTCATACAGCTTGTTTCATGATGGCCTGTTTTATATTTAGATTTTATTGAAAATCAATAATTTATTAAAAGAACCGTCCTTGGCAGCTCATTGGTATGGGTTTATTACAGCAGCGTTACAAACACCGACTTTGCAGACTCAATAACGATACGTGCATACAGTCAAGGCTTTCTGGACCGTGTCGTTTTAATACTGTTGAGTTCACAGCTTGTTTCATGCTGTTAATGTTAAGCTCTGGAAAATGTGTAGTCGTGAGTCAGTTTGCGCATACACTACTGTAAACAAAACTGTTGACTTATACAGCTTGTTTCATTTTAAAGGCCTGTTTTATACTATGATTGTATTGACATTCAATATTTTGTAAACGAAAGAAAAAAAAAACAACCTTGGCGGCTAACTGGTAACCATGGGTTTAATACAGCTGCGTTACAAATCCTGACTTTGCAGATTAAATAACGACACGTGCATACAGTCAAGGCTTCCTGGCCTCTGCCGTACGAGTAAGTTTTCTGAAACGCCATGTTTGTGCTTTTAATTATTTATTCTTTTTTTTGTACAGTGAATAAACAACTTGGTATTAAAGTTGCATGGCCTGATTTCACCGAAATTACTATTGTTTTTGATTATTATTATTATTTTTTTTCCTGTTCGTTGGAGACGTATTCTCCTTTTATTTCACTCCGTCAAAACAGTTCCTCCACAATACAACAACACTACATTAGAGATCAATGGTTAGCAACAATAGATACATATATATATATATATACAAAACTAAAAAAAAAACACTGAACAAGATGACTGAGAAAGAAAAAACGATCTTTTCAACAATCGTCTGGCACAAAGCCTGGTTTTTACAAAAAAAAAATTGACAAAATCATTATCTTTCAGCCTCTGTTTTTCTAAAAGAATCATTTGTTTGAGTTTGTGCTGGGAGACCTTCACCAATTTTGTATCAGAGACTGGATCTATTTCAGGGAGATTTTTGCATCTGGAATTCCAGATAGTTCTGTGAAGTTTGGCTATTAGGAACAAACACATGTTGTCAATTTGTGTACCGTATCCCAATAATTTGTTACTGTCATTAAGATAAAAGTGCTTGTTACACTTATATTTACGGAGAACATATTCCAAAAATAACCAAGAAGTCCAAGTACATTTACAATATTTAAAAACGTGTTCTATGGTCTCTTCCTCTTGTTTACATAAGCCACATTGATTGTCCTTAGGATCTATTTTTGTCATTTTCTGGAAAACTTCGTAAGTAGGAAGAATTCGATGTCGCAACCGAAACCAGAGATCCCTGTCGTCATAATCGATAACTTGATTGTTAGCTTTTTTCCAAACCTCTTTCCAATCAATTATGTTTTGACAAATGTTAAGTTTAATTGGCCAGGTCTTTTCAACAGTTGGCTGAACAAAACGGTCTATAACCATGCTCTTATAAATAGTTTTCACAGTAATATCTGATACATGAACAATCTTATTATTGGTTTCAAAATGTAACAGATTACTCACGTGACGTGCTGGGCCTTCCCTGTTTTCTTTTAACAATTCATTCCTGACATGTTTCCTTAAACCTGACATAATTTTGCCTGCATTAATAGGCTTGATTTACATTTCTTAGCCAATTCCTGGGCATTAAAAAAAATTGCCATTATTGAGGACATGCTTTAAACATAACATCCCATGCTGCTTCAGGATTTTAGTATCCAGTTTTTTGTCTGTGTTAGTAATGACCGTGTTGTTCCACAAAGGTACCTCAACTGCTTCATTGATACAAGTCACATTTGGTTTCATCACACCATTGGCCTTTTGGAATGCTTGCACCAGCTCTCTGTAAAAAAAGGTTAATTTGGAACCAATTAATTTAGCATTGTTGAATACAAACCAACCCGATGATTTATCAGTATTCACCTGTTCGATCCAAAATTGAAAAGGAATTTCCATTTCCCAGGTCCAGTGTTGTATTTTTGAAGCCACTTTAGTAATGAAGCATCAAGTTTACATGAAATGTTGATTAAACCAGTCCCACCTAAATCAGATGGACCTCTGATAGTGTCTCTTTTTATTTTGTTGGGTTTAGAAGACCAGTAGAAATCTAAAATACTGCTATCCAATTCGTTTTTCAATAACTTGGGGCAAGGTACCACTGAACCCATAGTACGCTAAGCTGCTACCTATAAGACTGTTAACAACAACTGATTTCCCTTTCATGGTCAGTGACCTTTCTTTCCATCTTTTCAGAACATTCTTCGTTTTGTTAACTCGTTCCAACCAATTGTCTTCTGGTTTGACTCCATTTCCAAAATAGATGCCAAGAATGTTAATCTTTTGGTTATTCCAATTGAAATTCCCTGGCTTATCTTTTCTGTTTTTCCACGCTCCTAACCACAAGCCTTGAGTTTTAGACAAATTTATTTTAGAGCCTGACCCTTCTCCATAAGTGTACAACAATCTATGTAAGGTATTGAACTCTGTGTTGTTGGTAATAAGAATACTGGTGTCGTCGGCGTGTTGAATAATTTGATATTTAACAATTTTCCCTGGAAGGACCACACCTTTAATACCATTGCTACCTCTGATCATGTTAGCCAGACCTTCAACACATATGGCGTATAATAGAGGGGAAAGTGGGCACCCCTGTCTTATGCCTCTGGTCGCTTGAAAAGGCTCAGTAATAAAATTATTGACATTTATAGTAACCGTGGGATTGCTGTATAAAATATCGATCCATCTTCTCAAAGCCAAGGGGATTCCCATTTTTTGCATAATGGCACGCATATATTTCCATTCAATACGATCAAAAGCCTTTTCCTGATCAATGCTAACAATGGCTGCTTTTTTGTTATGTAAATTAACATAATCGATGACATCTCTAAGAATCATTAAATTGTCTTGGATATTTCTCCCTTGTACCCCGCAAGTCTGGTCTTCGTTGATTAAGTTAGGAAGAATGATTCTAAGGCGTTTAGTGATGAGTTTGGAAATAACTTTGTAGTCGACGTTAAGAAGGCTGATGGGCCTCCAATTCTTCAGATCACTTCTTTCCCCTCTGTTTTTAAAAAGTAACCTAATTAAGGCTGTATTCATTGAGTGTGGTAATTGACCTTTTTTGTTGCAGTAATTCACCACGTCAAGAAAATCACTCTTTATGAGATTCCATTTGGCTAAGTAAAATTCGACTGTGAGGCCGTCTGGACCAGGCGCTTTGTCTTTCGCCATATCTTTGAGTGCTAAAAACAATTCTTCTTCAGTGATCGATTTCTCAGTTTCTCGTACAACGTCTTCTTCAAAATGATATGTCGAAACCGTTTTTAAAATTTTCTCTAAATGGAAATTGTTAGTTCCTTCCGATGAAAAGAGATTTTTGTAAAAGTTCCGGACAATACCAACCATTTGAGAGGGTTTATTAGTGATCTGTCCATCCGTGTTTTTCAATTCTTTAATGAGATTGTTTTTCTGCTGTTGTTTTTCAGTAGAAAGGAAGTATTTGCTCGGTTTTTCCATATCGCACTTATGTTTTATGTGAACTTTGACCTTAACCTTTTCCCATTTAGCAGTCTCGTATTGTTTTATTTTACGCTCTATTTCTTCAAGTTCACAAGAAACGTCTTCGGAGGTATTAGAAATGATTTGCTGGTACCTTTTTTTTAACTTCTCTTCTTCTTTACGTTCTGTGTACCTTTTTTCTCCGTCATAGTCTTTGATGATTTCCTTTAACCTATTCTTTCCTATGTCCCACCATGCAAGAGGGCAATAATGAATACTTTTCTGGGTTTTCCAAAAATTCCAGAACATATCAAGTCTTTGTTTACATTGGCTGTCTTCAAGAATTTTGTTATTACAGAACCATCTTCCTTTCCCGATGGGGACTGTTTGATAATCTAACCTGGCTATAACTGTACAATGGTCTGATAATCCGGATGAATCTATGTTAATCTCTTTCAGCTGGTTGCTAAGAGAGTTCGACATAAGGACATAGTCAATTCTACTGGGTCTTTTGATCCCCTTAATGTAAACCCGGGATTGTTACTCAGTAATCCCCCAGCGTCAATTAAATCATTTTCTTGAATAATGTTAAGAAGAGGCGTCCTGCTTTGATCATAATTATCAGCATTGATATCACAGTTAAAATCACCAGAGATTATACAGTTCTTCTCTTCAATAATATCCGAAAAAGATCCTCCAAGTTTCCTAAAAAAACATTTGCGACTAGTCGCATTATTTGGCGCATACAGTGAGATGAGACTGATCGTCTCGTTTCCCATAGCAATCTCACCTTTAACCCATCTGCCATTGGAGTCATTTTTAAAATTGATGAGATTGAGTCCGCTCTTTTTAGAAATAAGAATGGCAACTCCACAACAATTTGTTGTTCCGTGACTGAATGCTATTTGCCCATCCCACTGTCTGCGCCATGTTGACTCATCCCCAAACTCGCTATGAGTCTCCTGAAGGAACACAATAGCAACTTTTTTTCTTGAAAGGTATTCAAAAACAATTTCCCGCTTTTGTGGGTTTCTAAGCCCGTTAACATTGAGCGTTGCAATTGTGTATGCCATCAAGACACAAGCAGCGAGGCCAAAAAACAATTTATTAGAACATTGGTTGTCCATCATTTACAGATACAAAGAAATTCATTTTTGCTTCGCTTTTCCCTTCGTGTCATGTCTTGCTTGGCCAATCTGATATGGTTCTTTTCGGTGGTGGGAGTTTCCCCCGCTTCCGCGTTTCTTCCTAAAACGTTGCACACCTTTTCTGATATAAGGCACCCATTCTTCTTGAGTTTGATCCTGTTCAGTTTCTTGAGTTGTTTCATTCTCTTCTTCCAGGCTCTGGGTATCTTGGTTCGCGTCTTCCATTTCTTCACTTGCTGTTTGTTGGTTCTCTATCAAGTTCTTCTTGACAGCTTGAGCCCAATCAAAAATCCTCTTGGTCCCTTCTTGAGGCACTGTGGTGGACAGTATTTCAGTTTCTTGTGTAGTGTTAAGTTGATCGGATTGTTCCTGGTTGACCTGGTTGGTGTTTTTTGTGGCGTCCTCTTTAGCAATTTGCGTGATGGTTCTTTTCCGCTGTTTCTTCTCAATCTCGCCCCTTTTGACTGCTTCATCCCAAAACCCTTTTCTGACCTTTTTGGTGGGTGGGGTGTCTCCTTTTGCCTCGTCTCCCTTGCTGTGGTGTTTTTCTTTGTCTGTTTCCTCTTCGTCAGTGTATTGCTCTCTGCTTTCTGTGGCTTCTCCGGTGGTTGTTTTCTCTTTTTCAGTTGACTTTGCTCCCTTCTTTTGGTTTGGCATCTCTTTAATCAGGATTTCTTCGCTGTCCCAATCTTCTTCTGTGGTATGTGATTCGTTGTCTGCGATATCTTGGCTTTCTTCTTCAGCATCTTCTGTACTAGCATCATATTATTCGTCGTTTCCGTCGTCTATGGTGCTTGTTTGGTTCAAAACTTGGTCAACTGGAGGCATGTTTTGAAGTTGCTCCATTTTATCATGCGAGTCCGATGTGTGGTCTTTAGACCCGCAGATGACGCAACGTCTTCGCTGATTACAATCCCTGGCCATGTGTCCCGGTTGTTGACAAATTTTGCACGTTTTTTCTTGTCCCCGATGTCTTACAGGTAAGTTGAAGTTTCCAACCCTGATAAAACTTGGGATTGGTTTTCTCACGTGTTTGATGAGCAAACTTCGGACTCCATTTTCAATTTCTTTATCGAAATAGTGAAACTGTCTTCTGATGTTGACCACTGTTCCATATTGAATTAACGCATTTTGGACGATGCTGTCCGGCATTTCATAGGGAGCCTTCACATATACCACGACTGAGTTGATCAATTCAGCCCTTTCACATTCAATTAGCATTCCATTCACATGGAGTCCACTTGTTGCAATTCTTTCACATAGGTGCTCGTTAGTAAGGGTCACGTTAAACCAACTATTGTCCAGCTCTGCAATGCAAACCACTGCATTTTCCGTATTCAAATCCTTCTTTACTGCATCGAACACTTGCTTTGCTGTTGGCCTGTTGTGCTTGATAAAGAAGCGAACAGTATTTGGTCTCTTCAGGGTGCTGTGCAACATGGCGTCACCCTTTAAGGCTGGCGTTTATGGGCTTCCAGCCCCGCCGAAAACTAACAGTTCCAAAATAGTCCTCAGAGCAGGTCAGGAAATATCTCTTAAAAGGTAGGAAGAAACCCCCTACTTTGATGAACAATTATATTTACTCACAGTTATTACAGCTGCAGTAGAAACGATGAAAAGGTTGATTTTGCGGGAGCAAAATTGGCATACGTATTGCGACCTCAAACGCATTATTATTATTATTATTATTATTATTATTATTATTATAAGCTGTTCCGAACTTTCAGTCGGAACAGCTATTGTAATCGTCCAGATTTTTATTTTTTTTATTATTCTTTCTTTCACTAAAACCCTATTGACTTAGCATGTGACTTTTGTAACAGTCATATGTCTCTGTTAGAGTTATCAAAAGTAAACAAATCATATACCATATTAAAGCTTATGCCCTGACTTAAATATTAGATGTAATTAAATTAAACATTTTAATTAATTATTCATGTGACAGAGGTGTGAATATTTAATTAGCCAATCTTGTTCTAATCATATGTCAAGAAGTATACATCCGATCTTCATTTTTTTTTCAGTTCTAAACTTACTTCATAATGTAGATGTGCACTGTCGCATATATGTGTCTGTCACGTCATCATGACGACATTTATAACAGATTCAATATCTATGTACAAAACAAATGGAACAATTTCCTAAATTTGATCAAGTCTTAACCCCGTCTCTGCGTCCGACGTACTGTGTTTTTTGTATAGGCGGGGACTTTTCATGGTAAAAGACTTACACAAGTTTAATCAGGCCAGATTTCGACGGAGTATCACTACATTTTATTCCTAACCGAAGGTTGACATCGTTGCGTTTGCAGCCCGTGCGTGCTGACTGCATGAACTCCGCCAGAGAATTGAAGCCTCTGAACGGCCAAGCTTCTGTGGATATCTGGTACAGAGCTACGACATTTACGGACGTCAATGAGGGTGACACTTCAACTGTTGTAGCGATTTCGCGATTTGCCGGAAATATGTATTTTATGCCAAATAGTACAACTACTAACGTTTGAAGCAGCCTTTTTCCAGGCTCGTTATTTTTGTATTCTTTTTACAGCACTTTGGTAACTTCAACAGGTTAGATGAGAAGTAGCCTAAAATTATGGCAATGCAACTATAAAGCAACGTACGTAGTTTCAACAGAAATTTCCCACGTTAATGCATGACATTTTCCGGTAGTGAACGTGGTTTCAATCATGGCATAACTTGTAACTGTGATATTGCCTCAAACTTTCCCCAGTATTAGTCAATCGTCCTTGATCTGCGATCGTGCAGACGTTAGGTGATTTATGGCATAAAATATTAGTGGACAAGTTTACATTTAAACATACTACCTTTTTTTGTTTTTGTTTGGGTTGGCTCCCGAGGATTTGATGTTAGGGAAATAAAACTGAAATAACTTAGCTTATAGTTGAAAACATTTGGCCGACTTAGAATATTTTTCACTTACTCAAATAATTTTGGTTACGGAATCATTTCGGTTCCTCGGAATCATTGCCGTTACGCGGAATCATTGCGGTAAATGACCATTATTACATGAAATTCTTATGCAAGTTACTATTTTCGTTGAAAGGCATTTTGTGAAAGGATGAACGTTTTATTTTTGTCTGATCATCAGCGGTATGAAATCCGACCTGACGAAATTAAAAACGTTTTTCAATGTTTCTTTTCATTTTCTGCAGATTTAATAATGAGTTTAATCTTTCGACAAACTGAAGACTAGGAATTTACCACGAAAAGTGTAGCCTTTTTGTATTCCTATGCGAGCAAAGGACCCATACGCCTATAGTTTGTGTATGCCCATTCGATTTGTACATGACCAAAACATTAAATTCTTACACACGTTACGGTTTTTGTTAAAAGGCGTTATGCGATGGGATGACTGTTTTATTTTATTGTCCGATCATCAGCGGTATGAAATCCGACCTGACGAAATTAAAAACGTATTTAAATGTTTATTTTCATTTTCTCCAAATCTAATAATGAGTTTAATCTTTCCACAAAAATATGTTTCTTTTCTCGGTGACCCTCACATCTCCCCCCCCCCCCCCGGTATAATTACTGTATCATTGTTTGCTATTCTTTAGGCCTTTTTCAGAAATTAAAACTTCAGGCTGAATGAGTTCTTTTTTTACAATACTAAGAATGAGTAAAGTGCACTCTACTGTAGCTCATACTCTAAAACCCCAAGAAGATTTAGAAGCACCTCACAGGTTTTTATTTCATAAATTGGTTGAACAACTTCCATCACATTTATGTACATACTTCTCGCAGATACAGTCACAACTCTTGTATTTGGTCTTATTACATTTAATGACCTGCTTTCGAAACAAAAGTGTCATACACACAGCACACACAAATTCAGGTCCATTTGATATTTCTTTCTTGAAATCACTCAAAACATTATGGATATGATGTTTGTTCACCTTTTTCTGCTTTGCTCGACTGGTGTTCTTCTGTGCAATATTCTGCCTGAAACTTGCATCACTCTTGTACTTCTTTTTGTTGAAGTCAATAACATTCTTCTTAAAATGTTCATCCTCTTGATATTTAGATTTAGAAGCATCAATGAGTTTGTTCCTATAACAATCATCATTATGGTATTTATTCTTAACACTATCTATTGTTGCTTTCTTGTAATTGGGATTGTTACGGTATTTGAATTTGATGGTATTAATAACTTTATTCTTGAAAATTTCATCACTTTCATATTTCGTCTTACTTGAGTTCATCACTTCTTTTTTGAATTCAACATTATCCCTGTACTTTGTTTTGCTACTGTCAATTTTACTCAATCTGTTTTTCTTACTTTCATGATATAACAGTTTGCTAGCATGTTTCTTTGAGTCTTTGACTTGCGTTCTGTAACTCTCATCAGTTCTGTACTTTATCTTTTGGTGTTTCCTACACTTTGCTTTCCTGGCCTCTCTAAACTCAACATCAGTCTTATATTTATCACATTTTCTCATCTTAAACTCATTCCTTTTTTCTCTCGCCATTTCTCTCCTTAGTTTTGTTTGTTTTATTATATTAACACGTTTCTTTCTCTTTACTTCGCAACATTTTGGCTTTTCGGCACTATGTTTGCTGTTAATATCCTTAAGGTTCACAGTCTGCTTTGTAGATTGAACTTTTTGTGCAGCATATTCATCACATTCATCAGACATCTCTGAACAATAGTCACATACTTCATTAACATCCAACGTCTCTGGTGATAACTCATGGACTGATAAAACAACATCATAATGCACTCTGTGTCTATGATTCAAATAAATGCTCATACCACATGTCACAGCACTTCTCTCAACGTTACTTGCTGAAAAATGGTACCAACTGCAGGTTTCATCATATGTGTATATGTCAGTACCAAGCATATGTGCCATTGCCATAATTTCAATCTCTGTAGCCCAAGTACCAGAATCAAACATTCTCTGTCTCATTACATAATCCTCCACATTAGCAAATCCGTTTCTTAGAAAACATCTCAACTTATCAGCATTCTTCAACAAATGATCAACACAACCAATTCTCAATTGTACATGGTTACCTTCAGTCCCTGATACAGCAAATGAGACAGCTCTAAAGAAACAATTGCCATCACCTCTAATATGTGAAATGGCATCAGGTTTGCCCATTGGTTCACACTCTGCATAAAACGAATCCAATTTCGAATGTGATGTTTCCAAACCAAGTGTTTTACAAACAGCCTTCTTACATTCAAAACTTAATGGCCAAAACTTCATAACACCAGGTCCTGATTCTGCAACTATTTCAACATCATCACAATCACCATGTGTACTTTCATTACAGTCTTCTCTTCCAATACTACATGTACTTGTCATACTCAAACCAACTTCACTCTTACAAAACTCTTCACTGACATTGTCAACACTATTCTCACATGTAATATCTTTAACTATGTTGCTATGTTCATCTCCTACTACATTAGGCAGTCCACAGTCACTATAATCAATACACATTCCTGAGGTGCTCTGATTGTCAATTTCAATTTCTTCATGAGTACATGTACATGTGACAGCCTCACCATCAACACAGAGAGACATACCAGTTACTTCATACTGCTCAGTATTTGACAAATTCATAGATTGTGCTAACTTTGTACAATACCTGTGTACACCTTGCCATGTTGTTGCACGCATCACTATACTCAATCCACTTTCAACCATACAGCCTTGAATACTTCTGGAATGTGTTCACTTTGAGAAAACAGTTATTAAACCATACAACCATTTCCAAAGAAATTGCCAACTTCATGATTTAATGTTGATCTACATTCTTAATGTTATTTAACTGAAATTGATTTAGTCTTATTAAACCAAAATCATACAACAATGCTGCTATTTTGTTTGAATGTTGTTTTTTTTTTTTTATTTGGAAACAAAAACCAAGCTACTTAATTCGTATGTACTATACAAACAGTAGAAACACGGAACAGCTCTGTGATTGTTAGTTACAATCACTATCTCTAGTTATTATTATTATTATTATTATTATTATTATTATTATTATTATTATTATTATTATTATTATTATTATTATTATTATTATTATTATTATTATTATTATTATTATTATTATTATTATTATTATTATTATTATTATTACTATTATTATTATTATTATTATTATTATTAGTATTATTAGTATTATTAGTATTATTATTATTATTATTATTATTATTAGTATTATTATTATTATTATTATTATTATTATTATTATTATTATTATTATTATTATTATTATTATTATTATTATTATTATTATTATTATTATTATTATTATTATTATTATTATTATTATTATTATTATTATTATTATTATTATTATTATTATTATTATTATTATTATTTATTTATTTTATATTTTATTTTTTTTGGCAAAACGGTCTACCGGGACATACGCTATTTAGGTAAATCGACCAAAGAAAACACCATAGTAAACATATGATAGTAGATTGACTTATTTACTTAAACTTAAGAAGGATATATCTAGGACATACGCCATTGTGCCAGACAAACTAATCCATTACTCGGGGAAATATGCCAAAGATAGCATTTGCTATCTTCTAAACGATAACTCGTTTCGAAATGAAACTTGAATAATTGAAAAGAGCGCCCTCAAATTTGCCTGAGAGCAAAACAATCTTAAAACAGTTGAAATACAACCTTCAACCGACATACGGCCGGTGTGTGGTTGTTCATGTCCACACAGATCTGTTTGTGTACATGTACTAGGTGCGTGTGCGCTAGTCTTGGTGCAAGACGTCCCTGTTCATCATCATGGGTCGTGGAAATACAGAACAGGGACGTCTTGCACCAAGACTACGTGTGCGCTTGTGTGAAGATACAGTCACTACGTGATATCATCTTGCTGGCTGTCATTGTGCGGATATCAATTTATCAGTAAAAGCATATTTGAAATAGTGACACAGTGGAACAATTTGCAGACGTTATGTGCACATAAGAGACCACTTAGTCTGCAACAAACAGTCTTGGAAACTATTCATTTGCAACTTTAGTATAGACAACTTTGCAAATACTTTGTACTTTGTACGCGCAATACAGTTAAATGGGGACGCACGCGCTAAGCCGTCGTCGTTTGTTTGTGCATTGTTTTTTTTTTGTTTTTTTTAGCTAGACCATCATGCACCTCGTTCCCCGGCAGTTCGGTTTAGCGACCTCTCGTGGTCGCTTAGTTATTATTGTTGTGGGAAGCTATTTGCATAGGTGAGGCCGGTCCCATAAATTGTTAATATCCAAGATGAAGCCAAAGAAGAGTCAAGTGCAGCCTTGTTTCTTGTTTCTGTTTTATTCATCAACTCGTCATAGTCCAGACAAAAAACAACAACAAAAAAAAACACCATGTAGACATACATAGTACAATGTATAAACGACATCATTCATCATTTAACGTTGTTCATACGTCGGCACAATGTTAATACATGTTATGGAATAAACGTGCTACGTACACAAAAACAACTACATGTAACTGCATAGTGTACAACAGTGTGTAGTCGCCAAACGACAAACCTCGTCATTTATACCCATACGAATAGCTCGCAAATTACACTTTATAAAATCACAAAAACACAATAAAATCAACACTCACCCAATCCTGGGTAAAAGCAGAGCAGTATCCACCGAATGTGAAATCTTATCTCCTGACAAAAATACAAACTTCGAAGCATTTTTCACAAATTGTCACGGATATTAAAATGTACCTCGATCGCTCATTGCATACGGAAAAAAGGACCACCCCCCAAAAAAAACATGGCGACCGTTCATCCATTTAATATTGATACGCCTTAAAAAGACATTATATATGGCCGTGTCAGTACATTCTGGAGACCCACATATTATCACACGGCACTTAAATTCGATTGTGTTTCACTTCCTTTTGAAAACTTGCGAGTCTGTGACATCCAATAAGTCGTTGTTTAAATTTGTTTTATCTTTTTGTTTCCTTTCTTTTTCCAATTCTTTTCACAGTTTATCGGCAATACCGATGGTGATACTCACGTATACGCGAGATTCGTTGAAGTTATTCGCGCAAGATTTGTTCGCATTGTCCCAGTTACATGGACTGGCAATAATGATGATTGCTGCATGCGTTTTGAGGTTTTGGGTTGTAAGTAAGGGTCACCATGTGCTTACAGTGAACTAAGGACTTTCTCTGTTATTAGTCAACGTGAAAAAAAAGTATGTTTTATGAGGCAATTTGCATTTTCAGCACAAAAGTAATTTTTATTTAAATTTATAATCGTGTAATTATCAAAATCGTGTTGTATTTAACTAAACTTATAAGTTGTCTCTGTTTTAAATAAAGTGCAATTGAACCCATTAATTACTATCAATCCACGATCAAAGCGGGTGACCGCTTAACAAATTTACGCAAGGAAAATAAATATAAATTTAAAAAGTTATATAAGTTCGCGTCCTACTGCCAGGACTTTGATTCCGAACACACGGACAAAGCCATCAACTCGAATCCTGCATAACAGCGGTATTTTTTTGGAGGCTGACAAGTTCATTGAAGACAAATCGCAGTGATGCAACAAAGGAGAAAACCAATTCTTCATTTTGTTTTCATTTTTTTTTTTTTTTAGGTGTTCGGCCAGCAGCCGAAAACCTATTGTTATTGTTCTGGTTTTTTTTTAGGTGTTCGGCCAACAGCCGAACAACTATTGTTATTGTTCTGTTTTTTTTTTTTTTTTCCCTCGTGTTCTTCTTTCCCTGCAAACCTTCTCCAGCAATGATGACGTCATTGATGACGTCATGACAAGGTTTTTAATGTTGAAAAATGACCATTTGCTTGTTGCTGTATCTCAACGAATATACAAGCTATGATGTTCATACTTAGGCATCAAATAGATAAAGACTTGGACAACGATTGAAAAGTTAACGCCAAAATTGTACGACCTTAACTTCCGGGTCGTTACCCTGGGTCAAAGTTCACCTCCGTGTTTTTTCATCAAAAAACAACTTTCAAGCTTATCTACGGAATAACTCAAGATTGAGATTGATTTGAACGTTGAAACTCAACAGATAGGTGAACTTTGGTATCAAGACACCATATACCTAACTACGTCATAATGACGTCATCGGGCATTAAATCACAATGAATCAAAGTTTAAAATTTGTAAAACTCATATGGCGCGAATTTTTGGGGGAATACCCAACGGCGCTCTCTTTGGTCCAACGAAAGAGGGCGCTATTGGGAATAAAGATTTTAGAAACATTGAGCGCTATGTGCAGAGCGGAAAATCGCAATAGTTGAGTGATAACGTCTCGCACCAAAACCACCACTTTTTTGGACTGATGACGTCATTGATGACATAAAACCAAAAAACCTGATGCCAATGTAACAAAAACATAAACATTTGTCAAGAAACGGGAGTTGTTACAAAGTGTGGTACAAGTTTAACTATAAAAAACCAAACATTGTATAAAAATTAATCTTTTTATGTTCAATGTTTTTGAACTACGTCATCATGTAACGTTCAACCAAACACCGTATTTTTGTAATAAACAAAAATTCTATGTCTTGTTAGGTGTTCGGCTACCGGCCGAAGAACTATTGTTATTGTTCTGTTTTTTTAGGTGTTCGGCCATCAGCCGAACAACTATTGTTATTGTTATGTTTTTTTTTTTCTCTGGGTATTCTTCCCCCTGAACCTTGTCTGCAAAGTTTCTCAAAAAGTAAAGCTCCTATGAACTTGAAACTTACCATGTACAATGATCTTAGTGAGTAGATGAACCCGCAACTTTTTTGGAATAATGACGTCATTGATGACGTCATTATGCTAAATAAACGTTAAATAATTAAAAAAATTCATAACTCAAGAACGGCAAATGCTACATTTAAAATCTTTAGTGCATATGAAAGGTCTTGTAATGTTGGATAAATTGTATGCACACCGTGACCTCAGTTGACCTTTACTTCCGGTAGAAACCGGAAGTTCAAGTAACAAATCATGTTATTTTGGGCTCTAGAGCCTAAGTGAGTAAAAATATGAACAAACTTTTAATGAATAATATTTTATTTAGCCCAAGGGCATTCTAGAAATGTGATATATGACGTCATAGCTACGTCACAACGAAATTGGTACACAAGGGAGAAAAAAAAATATTTTGCTATCTCAAAAAATAAAGCATGTACGGACTTGAAACTTACTACTTACCTAGACCACAGTGTGTACATGACAAAAAAAATGTTTTGGAATGATGACGTCATCGATGACGTCATTACATTAAATTGAAGTTTTATATTAAAATACTCATATCTCCAGAATCAGATATGCTACATACATGATCTTTACACCATATAAAAGGTCATAAAGTATTAAATAAATCTTACACAGGGTGTGACCCCATTTGACCTTCACTTCCGGTCGAAACCGGAAGTAGTAGTTTTTTACATAAAAATGATCTTTGAATAACGTAATTTTGTGTATTAATATAATAACTTCATTTTAAAGCCCCTCAACGATTCTACAAATATTTACAACGTGTGACCTCATTTGACCTTCACTTCCGGTCGAAACCGGAAGTATAAGTTTGTACAACAAACATGTATTTAGTAACGAAACATGGTACATTAATAATCGTGACATCAATTTAAAGCTCTCTGACAATTCTAGATACCATGCACAAGGTGTGACCCCATTTGACCTTTAGTTCCTGTCAAACCGGAAGTTGAAGTTTCATATGACAAACCTTCATGCATAACGATAAAAAAGTACAAATGAATATTTCGCCCGTCAGCATAGCACAAATAAACAAAAAACTTGCACACAATATTGACCTTAAAATGTTCAATTACGTAATTAAGCCGAACACCGTGAGTTTGTTCACAAACTCTAAATTTCTAGTTTTTTAGGTGTTCGGCCATCAGCCGAACAACTATTGTTATTGTTAAGTTTTTTTTGTTTTTTTTTTAGGTGTTCGGCATTGAGCCGAAAACCTATTGTTATTGTTAAGTTTTTTTAGGTGTTCGGCATTGAGCCGAAAACCTATTGTTATTGTTAAGTTTTTTTTTTTTTTTTTTTTTTTTTTTTTTTCCTCGTATTCTTATCAGCGAACCTTCTCCGTCGATTTTTAACAAAAGTAAAGCTTATATGAACTTGAAACTTATCAGGAACATGAACCATAGTTAGTAGATGAAACCGCAACTTTTTTAGAATGATGACGTCATTGATGACGTCATTATGCTAAATAAACCATTAATAATTAGAAAATTCATATCTTGAGAACCAGAAAAGCTACGTACGAGATTCTTTCAAAACATAAAAGTTCTTGTAATGACCTTTAATTGTCGTGCACAACTTGACCTCATTTGACCTTTACTTCCGGTCGAAACCGGAAGTTCAAAATTTCAAAAATTCATAAGTCAAGAACTGCTAATGATATTGTCAAAATTTGAATGACAGTTTGAAGATCGGTTAGCCTGCTCAACTTTTGCACAGACATAATACCAGTTTGACATTGTCTTCTGGCCGTAAAAGATGACGTCATTGATTGCGTCATTATATTAAATCAACGTTTAATATTTAAAAAATCCATATCTGAAGAACCGTTTATGTTACATACAAGATCTTTGCACCATATGAAAGCTTTTTGATTACTCTACAAATCTTACAGTGTGTGACCCCATTTGACCTTGACTTCCGGTCGAAACCGGAAGTTAATATGTCATTTTTCCAAAAAAATCATATTTCAATAAAAAACAGGCTATAGTAATAACCATTACTTCATCTGAAAACACTTTAACCAGTCTACATGTTTTACAGAAAGTGTGACCCCATTTGACCTTGACTTCCGGTTGAAACCGGAAGTTGAAGTTTAAGTATAAAAAAATTCATAGGTCATTAACCAAACGAGGTACAGTCTTGAAACTTACTTTTACCTTCAACTTTACCGTGCAGTAAACTGCATTGTCTTTTCTGGATGATGACGTCATTGATGACGTCATTACAATAAATCAACGTTTAATATTTCAAAAATTCATATCTGAAGAACCGTAAATGATACATACAAGATATTTGCGCCATATAAAAGCTCTTCAATTACTCTGCACATCTTACACAGTTTGTGACCCCATTTGACCTTGACTTCCGGTCGAAACAGGAAGTTGATTTTTTTTTTCAAAAAGATTATTTTTCAATAACAAAACAGAATTCATTAATAATTATTACTTCATCTGAAAGCTCGTTAACAATTCTAAAATTGTGTTGAAGATGTGACCCCATTTGACCCTTACTTCCGGTTGAAACGGATGTTGAAATGTCACAGATAGTAAATTCATAATTCATCAACTGAACGTGATACAGACTTGAAACTTACTGTTGCCTTAGACATTACTGTGTAGATGAAACTGGATTATTTTCGGATTATGACATCATTGATGAAGTCATATTAAATCAACGTTTAATGTTTAAAAAAATCATTTGGGGATCATAAAAGTTACACACAAGATATTTGCTCCATATGCAAGCCCTTGAAATACTGTACAACTATCGCAGAGTGTGACCCCATTTGAACCATAGTTCATGTCAAAACCGGAAGTTGGAGTTTCATATGACTGACCTTCATGCCTAAAGATCAACACAAGGTACAAATATAAGCACAGCATACAATATTGACCTTGTTTTCAATGACGCAATCACTTTATTACGTTCCAGCCGAACACCGTGAGTTTGTTCACAAACTCTCATTTTTTCTGGGCTTTCTTAGTCGTCGAAACTTGTCCACAAATTTTCTCAAAAAGTTAAGCTTGTATGAACTTGAAACTTACCATGTACAAACATATTAGTGAGTGGATGATACAGAAACTTTTTTTGAAATGATGACGTCATTGATGACGTCATGACGTTAAATAAACGTTAAATAATTCAAAAATTTAATAACTCAAGAACGGCAAATGCTACATTCAAAATCTTTAATGCATATGAAAGGTCTTGTGATGTGGGACAAATTGTATGCACACCGTGACCCCATTTGACCTTTACTTCCGGTAGAAACCGGAAGTTAAAGTTAAAGTTCATGTTATTTGGGGCTCTAAAGCCTAAGTGATTAAAAATATCAACTAACTTCCAATGAATAATATTTTCTTTAGCTCAAGAGCAATCTAGAAATGTGATATATGACGTCATAGCTACGTCACAACGAAATTGATACACGAGGTCGAACAAAAAATTATTTTGCTATCTCAAAAACTCAAGCATGTACGGACTTGATACTTACTACATATTTAGACCACAGTGTGTATATGACAAAGCAAAATTTTGGGAATGATGACGTCATCGATGACGTCATTACATTAAATTGAAGTTTTATACTAAAATAATCATATCTTAAGAATAATACATGCTACATACATGATCTTTACACCATATGAAAGGTCTTGAAGTACTAAAAAAATCTTACACAGGGCATGACCCCATTTGACCTTCACTTCCGGTCGAAACCGGAAGTAGTAGTTTTGTTATGAAAAATCGATTCTGAATTACGTAAATTTGTATATTAATTGTATAACTTAAATTTAAAGCCCCTCGACGATTCTACAAATATTTACAAAGTGTGACCTCATTTGACCTTCACTTCCGGTCGAAACCGGAAGTATAAGTTTGTACTACAAAAATATGTACCTTATTAATGAAACGTGGTACATTAATAATCGTTACATCAATTTAAAGCTCTCTGACAATTCTAGATACCATGCACAAGGTGTGACCCCATTTGACCTTTAGTTCCTGTCAAACCGGAAGTTGAAGTTTCATATGACAAACCTTCATGAATAAAGATAAAAAAGTACAACTAAATATTTCGCCCGTCAGCATAGCACAAATAGACAAGAAACGTGCACACAATATTGAGCTTAAAATTTTCAATTACGTAATTAAGCCGAACACCGTGAGTTTGTCCACAAACTCTAAATCTCTAGTTTTTTTTTTTTTTTTTTTAGGTGTTCGGCCAACAGCCGAACAACTATTGTTATTGTTCTGTTTTTTTTTTTTTTTTTTTTTTTTTTTTTTTTTCCTCGTGTTCTTCTTTCCCTGCGAACCTTCTCCGCCAATTTAGAGAAAAACTGAAACTTGTATGAACTTGAAACTTCTCATGAACATCAACCTCGGTGAGTAGACGGCACCACCACTTTTTGGGAATGGTGACGTCATTAATGACGTCATTACGTTAAATAAACGTTAAAAAAACCTTAAATAATTTGAAAAATCATATCTTCAAAACCAAAACAGCTACGTTCAAGATTCTTTTTTTACATGAAACCTCTTATAAAGATCTACAAATGCGGTGCACAACGTGACCCCATTTGACCTTTACTTCCGGTCGAAACCGGAAGTTAAAGTAACAAATCATGTTATTTTGGGCTCTAGAGCCTAAGTGCATGAAAATATGAAAAAATGTTCAATGCATAATATTTTCTTTAACTCAAGAGCATTCTAAAAATATGATGTGTGACGTCATAGCTACGTCACAACGAAAATGGTACACGAGGTCGAAAAAAAAATTATTTTGCTATCTCAAAAAAAAGAGCATGTACGGACTTGAAACTTACCACGTACTTAGACCAAAGCGTGTACATGACAAAGAACAAAATTTGGAATGATGACGTCATCGATGACGTCATTATATTAAATTGAAGTTTTCTATTAAAATACTCATATCTCCAGAATAAGATATGCTACATACATGATCTTTACACCATATGAAAGGTCATGAAGTATTAAACAAATCTTACACAGGGTGTGACCCCATTTGACCTTTACTTCCGGTCGAAACCGGAAGTAGTAGTTTGTTTTATAAAAAATCGTATCTGAATAATATTATTTTGTGTATTAATATAATAACTTAATTTTAAGGCCCTTCGACGATTTTACAAATGTTTACAATGTGTGACCTCATTTGAATGTTGTTTATGACCTTTGAAAATATTACATTGATGACGTCATCAAATGTTACAGTTTGTTACGACGACGAGTTTAAAAATATATATATATATATATTTTTTTTTTTTTGGAGCAAACTACGTGTTGAATTTTTTGGTAATAGATAACGACTATAAAAGCCTAATTGTGAAATTTGAACAAAATTGGCCGTTGCATAACGAAGTTATATTAAGGTGAAAAGTGCCGTTTTTAGCGCGATCGGCGATAAAGTCTGTACAGTTCCCTCAATGTATTGCACCCCGTGCGTGTGCACTCTAGGCTTTTACTGCATGCTGTGTATATATACCTACACGCGACAAGTCAGGTCTTGTCACAGTTCATCGAACTTTGCTGTGTGTTGTTAAGTTCTCCGTGTGTGTGTGTGTGTGTGTGTGTGTGTGTGTGTGTGTGTGTGTGTAATAATGGCGACGCAAAGAAAAACATGTAAGTCATGCCAAGTTCAGTGTGGAAAGGTTTCCCTTGATGTCATTCTGGTGGCTTAATTGTGACAGGGAGAGGAAGAGGAGACTTTACTGAGACGATCACATGCTCACGTGAGTTGTTTGATGTATAATGGTGGAGAAAATGCAATTGACAAAATGATCGTCTTTCGTTCTATTTATACCGATCACGTACGTGCTTACATACGAGAGTCACAATGTGCAACAGCGGGGCCAGAGGCACTTTACCCCCGCGAGAGTTGTTGTCGGGATACGCTGAGTAAAACTGTTTAAAAGTAAAGTTTAAAAGTAAAGTCATCGCCTTTCAAAATGTCCGTGTATTTCTTTAGCCGTGCACACTTGTGTTTATGATGTTTATCAAAGTGGGGTAGTTTTTATAAAACTTTGGAACCTTTTAATACAGATAATGAGCTCGGAATTTGAATCTGTCAAATGTCAGATTGACTGTACAGTACACCAGTGTTCGTGATGTTACAAAATAAGACCGTTAATTTGATATAGCGCCACCAACGTCACTAGCGATACACACTTTGTTTTATTGACACCGCATAGATGCTGAACAAAACGGAGGGCAGCAAGGGTTAATGTTTTGATAAAAGGCAATATGAATACTATTTTGAACACACAACCTGGCGGCAGCCAATTGCACGGCGTGGAAAAGGAACACTTTGGAAAGCACGAAAACATTGTTTTTCCTGGCAGTTAAAACCAAAAAGGTAACTTGTTTTTCCTCCAGGAGTCGAGTTACAATAAATGTATGCGGTTCTTTATAATTCTTAGTGACCTGAGTTGACCTCGCTTCCTGCCCAAACCTGAAGTCCCCATGAAATACATATGATAAAGCTCTTTTTAATTATTTTCATATTCATATTTAAAGGTTTTATTTGATTTCACTTTCAATATATCAAACAAAATCAAAACCATGTGTTATACGGTGTCTCATAGAGACCATTATGTTGCTTTAAATGTTAATTCCTCCAAAATTTTCTTCAAATAAATAACTCAAAATTGAAATTAAACTGAACCTTGAAACTGTGCATATACTTGAACCTCAATATGAAGACGCGAAATAAAACAATGACGTCATGATGATGTCATCAGATGTTGAGTTACAATAAATCAAAGTTTAGTCATTAAATCAGAACTCCTGAAGTGCACAATGGATTTTTACAATCTACACATCATCGCAAAGGTCTTTTGGAAACAATTTAAATGTCTCAAAGAAATGACCCCAATTTGACCTTGTATTGCGGTTCCAACCGGAAGTTGAAGGAAATAATTGTTATAAAGCCATTCTTTTTTAGTTCTTTGGTCAGTATAAAACGAGCTTTGGACAGTGGTTTCAGTGTGTGAGTAGGTAAAGGACTCTGCGTTTTCAAGTTTAAAACTGATGACGTCATTAGATTAAACAGCGTCCTCTGGTAACAAGTTTCAAATCAATGGTGCTACGACACTAATTGTAACGGCTTTTTTTTTCCCTCGTGTTCTTTCCCTGCGAACCTTCTCCAGCAATTTTAAACAAAAGTAAAGCTTGTACAAACTTAAAACTTACTGTATACATAGGCAATAGTGAGTAGATGAAACCGCCGCTTTTTTGGAATGATGACATTTGTCAAGAAACGGGAGTTGTTACAAAGTGTGGTACAAGTTTAACTATGAAAACCAAACATTGTATACAAATTCATCTTTTTATGTTCAATGTTTTTGAACTACGTCATCATGTAACGTTCAACCGAACACCGTATTTTTGTAATAAACAAAAATTCTATGTCTAGTTTTTTTCCTCGTATTCTTATCAGCGAACCTTCTCCGTCGATTTTTAACAAAAGTAAAGCTTATATGAACTTGAAACTTATCAGGAACATGAACCATAGTTAGTAGATGAAACCGCAACTTTTTTAGAATGATGACGTCATTGATGACGTCATTATGCTAAATAAACCATTAATAATTAGAAAATTCATATCTTGAGAACCAGAAAAGCTACGTACGAGATTCTTTCAAAACATAAAAGTTCTTGTAATGACCTTTAATTGTCGTGCACAACTTGATCTCATTTGATCTTTACTTCCGGTCGAAACCGGAAGTTCAAAATTTCAAAAAATCATATCTCAAGAACTGCTAATGATATTGTCAAAATTTGAATCACAGTTTGAAGATCGGTTAGCCTGCTCAAACTTTTGCACAGACATAATACCAGTTTGACATTGTCTTCTGGCCGTAAAAGATGACGTCATTGATTGCGTCATTATATTAAATCAACGTTTAATATTTAAAAAATCCATATCTGAAGAACCGTATATGTTACATACAAGATCTTTGCACCATATGAAAGCTTTTCGATTACTCTACAAATCTTACACAGTGTGTGACCCCATTTGACCTTGACTTCCGGTCGAAACCGGAAGTTAAAATGTCATTTTTCCAAAAAATCCTATTTCAATAAAAAACAGGCTATAGTAATAACCATTACTTCATCTGCAAACACTTTAACCAGTCTACATGTCTTACAGAAAGTGTGACCCCATTTGACCTTTACTTCCGGTCGAAACCGGAAGTTGAAGTTAACATATAAAAAGATTCATAGGTCATTAACTAAACGAGGTACAGTCTTGAAACTTACTATTACCTTCAACTTTACTGTGCAGTAAACTGCACTGTTTTTTCTGGATGATGACGTCATCGATGACGTCATTACAATAAATCAACGTTTAATATTTCAAAAATTCATATCTGAAGAACCGTAAATGATACATACAAGATCTTTGCACTATATAAAAGATCTTCAATTACTCTGCACATCTTACACAGTTTGTGACCCCATTTGACCTTGACTTCCGGTCGAAAGAGGAAGTTGAAATTTTATTTTTCAAAAGATTATTTTTCAATAACAAAACAGAATTCATTAATAATCATTACTTCATCTGAAAGCTCGTTAACCATTCTAAAAATTGTGTTGAAGATGTGATCCTATTTGACCCTTACTTCCGGTTAAATAATTTGAAAAATCATATCTTCAAAACCATAGCTACGTCACAACGAAATTGTTACACGAGGTCGAAACAAAATTATTTTGCTATCTCAAAAACTAAAGCATCTACGGACTTGATACTTACTACATACTTAGACCACAGTGTGTATATGACAAAGCAAAATTTTGGGAATGATGACGTAATCGATGACGTCATTACATTAAATTGAAGTTTTATACTAAAATAATCATATCTTAAGAATAATACATGCTACATACATGATCTTTACACCATATGAAAGGTCTTGAAGTACTAAACAAATCTTACACAGGGTGTGACCCCATTTGACCTTCACTTCCGGTCGAAACCGGAAGTAGTAGTTTTGTTATGAAAAATCGATTCTGAATTACGTAAATTTGTATATTAATTGTATAACTTAATTTTAAAGCCCCTCGACGATTCTACAAATATTTACAAAGTGTGACCTCATTTGACCTTCACTTCCGGTCGAAACCGGAAGTATAAGTTTGTACTACAAAAATATGTACCTTATTAATGAAACGTGGTACATTAATAATCGTTACATCAATTTAAAGCTCTCTGACAATTCTAGATACCATGCACAAGGTGTGACCCCATTTGACCTTTAGTTCCTGTCAAACCGGAAGTTGAAGTTTCATATGACAAACCTTCATGAATAAAGATAAAAAAGTACAACTAAATATTTCGCCCGTCAGCATAGCACAAATAGACAAGAAACGTGCACACAATATTGACCTTAAAATTTTCAATTACGTAATTAAGCCGAACACCGTGAGTTTGTCCACAAACTCTAAATCTCTAGTTTTTTTTTTCTCGGTATTCTTCCCCTGAACCTTGTCTTCAAATTTTCTCAAAAAGTAAAGCTTGTATGAACCTGAAACTTACCATGTACAATGATCTTAGTGAGTAGATGAAACCGTGAATTTTTGGGAATGATGACGTCATTGATGACGTCATTATGTTAAATAAACGTTAAATAATTACAAAAATTCATAACTCAAGAACGGCAAAGGCTACATTCAAAATCTTTGGTGCATATGAAAGGTCTTGTAATGTTGAACAAATTGTATGCACACCATGACCCCATTTGACCTTTACTTCCGGTAAAAACCGGAAGTTAAAGTAACAAATCATGTTATTTGGGGCTCTAGAGCCTAAGTGAATAAAAATATGAACAAACTTTTAATGAATAATATTTTCTTTAGCTCAAGAGCATTCTAGAAATGTGATAAATTATATGACGTCATAGCTACGTCACAACGAAATTGATACACGAGGTCGAAAAAAAATTTATTTAGCTATCTCAAAAAATAAAGCATGTACGGACTTGACACTTACTATATACCTAGACCACAGTGTGTATATGACAAAACAAAATTTTTGGAATGATGACGTCATCGATGACGTCATTACATTAAATTGAAGTTTTATACTAAAATAATCATATCTTAGGAATAATACATGCTACATACATGGTCTTTACACCATATGAAAGGTCTTGAAGTACTAAACAAATCTTACACAGGGTGTGACCCCATTTGACCTTCACTTCCGGTCGAAATCGGAAGTAGTAGTTTTGTTATGAAAAATCGTTTCTGAATTACGTAAATTTGTGTATCAATATAATAACTTAATTTTAAAGCCCCTCGACGATTCTACAAATGTTTACAAAGTGTGACCTCATTTGACCCTCACTTTCGGTCGAAACCGGAAGTATAAGTTTGTACAACAAAAATATGTATCTCATTAATGAAACATGGTACATTAATAATCCTTACATCAATTTAAAGCTTTCTGACAATTCTACATACCATGCACAAGGTGTGACCCCATTTGACCTTTAGTTCCTGTCAAACCGGAAGTTGGTTTTTCATATGACAAACCTTCATGCATAAAGATAAAAAAGTATAAAAAAAATATTTCGCCAGTCAGCATAGCACAAATAGACAAAAAACCTGCACACAATATTGACCTTAAAATTACGTAATTAAGCCGAACACCGTGAGTTTGTCCACAAACTCTAAATTTCTAGTCTTTTTTCTGGGCTTTCTTAGTCGTCGAAACTTGTCCACAAATTTTCTCAAAAAGTTAAGCTTGTATGAACTTGAAACTTACCATGTACAAAGATATTAGTGAGTAGATGAAACCGTGATTTTTTTGGGAATGATGACGTCATTGATGACGTCATTATGTTAAATAAACGTTAAATAATTAAAAAAATTCATAACTCAAGAACGGCAAAGGCTACATTCAAAATCTTTGGTGCATATGAAAGGTCTTGTAATGTTGAACAAATTGTATGCACACCATGACCCCATTTGACCTTTACTTCCGGTAGAAACCGGAAGTTAAAGTAACAAATCATGTTATTTCGGGCTCTAGAGCCTAAGTGATTAAAAATATCGACAAACTTTTAATAAATAATATTTTCTTTAGCTCAAGAGCATTCTAGATATGTGATATATGACGTCATAGCTACGTCACAACGAAACTGATACACAAGGTCGAAAAAAAAATTATTTAGCTATCTCAAAAACTAAAGCATGTACGGACTTGAAACTTACCATGTACCTAGACCACAGTGTGTATATGACAAAGCAAAATTTTGGGAATGATGACGACATCGATGACGTCATTACATTAAATTGAAGTTTTATACTAAAATAATCATATCTTAAGAATAATACATGCTACATACATGATCTTTACACCATATAAAAGGTCTTGAAGTACTAAACAAATCTTACACAGAGTGTGACCCCATTTGATCTTCACTTCCGGTCGAAACCGGAAGTAGTAATTTTGTTTTAAAAAATCGTTTCTCAATTACGTAAATTTGAGTATTAATATAATAACTTATTTTTAAAGCCCTTCGACGATTCTACCGACGTTTACAAAGTGTGAACTCATTTTGACCTTCACTTCCGGTCGAAACCGGAAGTATAAGTTTGTACAACAAAAATATGTATCTTATTAATGACATATGGTACATTAATAATCCTTACAACAATTTAAAGCTCTCTGACAATTCTAGATACCATGCACAAGGTGTGACCCCATTTGACCTTTAGTTCCTGTCAAACCGGAAGTTAAAGATTCATATGACAAACCTTTATGCATAAAGATCAAAAAAGTACAAATAAATGTTTCGCCCGTCAGCATAGCACCAATAGACAAAAAACTTGCACACAATATTGAAATTAAAATTTTCAGTTACGTAATTAAGCCGAACACCGTGAGTTTGTTCACAAACTCTAAATTTCTATTTTTTTTTCTTTTTCTGGGCTTTCTTAGTCGTCGAAACTTGTCCGCAAATTTTCTCAAAAAGTTAAGCTTGTATGAACTTGAAACTTACCATGTACACATATATTAGTGAGTAGATGAAACCGTGACTTTTTTGGAATGATGACGTCATTGATGACGTCATGACATTAAATAAACGTTAAATAATTCAAAAAATTCATAACTCAAGAACGGCAATTGCTACATTCAAAATCTTTGGTGCATATGAACGTTCTTGTAATGTTGGACAAATTGTATGCACTCCGTGACCTCATTTGACCTTTACTTCCGGTAGAAACCGGAAGTTAAAGTAGAAAATCACGTTATTTGGGGCTCTAGAGCCTAAGTGATTAAAAATATCAACAAACTTTCAATGAATAATATTTCCTTTAGCTCAAGAGCATTCTAGAATTGTGATACATGACGTCATAGCTACGTCACAACGAAATTGATACACGAGGTCGAAAAAAAAATATTTTGCTATCTCAAAAAATAAAGCATGTACGGACTTGAAACTTACTATATATCTAGACCATAGTGTGTATATGACAAATCCAAATTTTTGGAATGATGACGTCATCGATGTCGTCATTACATTAACCCTATCAGGACCGGGCTTTTTTTGGTTGTACGGGGACCGGGGAGGGGCACATAGTGCCCCCCCCTCCGTATTTTCCAAAGTGTTCGACCGATTTTGATGAAACTTGCCACAAATGTGCATTTCACCGAATTCTACATGATGACGTCACAAAATTTCAAAAAATCGTCACTTGAGGGCGTTTTTGACTGTTTTTTGCCCATTTTTGGTCAAAAATTGTGTTTTTGCCATAACTTCTGTATTTTTTGTCCGAATGTTGTGAAACTTGGCATACTTGTACATTTTAACAAGATGAACATATTTTGAACCTAATTTAGTCACTGGAGTGATCTTTAGGGGGCATAATAATTCATTAATTCATCCCATTTTCGGGGAAAAAAAATGTTTTTTTGCGTTTTTTCACTTAACAATCAAAATGGCCGCCGCCAAGGGCACAGGAAGAAATAATAAGGCTTGATTGATAAATGTGAACATTTTTTGGTCTGAAAAGTAAGAAATTAGCAGGTTGAAAATGTTCCATTGTTAAAAACTTGATATAATTTGACCCCCTAATTACAGGCTGAAAACACAAAATCCAAGATGGCCGCCAAAAATGGCGACCATTTTGAATTCCCAAAACCGTTTAAGACTATCACGTGACTCACCACTATCACTTTTCTGGCAAAAAAATCTAAAATAAGTGGAAATCATGTCCAAAAAGTTTTAAAAATCATTAAAAAACAGTAAAATCGTGTGACCCAAGGTCAAACAAATGGTTGCCATGGCAACAGCTTACACCCGGTATCAATTGTTTTTTGCCAATATGATCCTAGATATATTTTAGGAAAAGTCAGAAAATTTCGCGGTGATCGGACTAAGCGTTAAAAAGTTACGGGGAAAAAATTGGTAGGGGGCACATTGTACCCCCCCCCCCCGGTCCTGATAGGGTTAAATTACATTTTAAACTAAAATAATCATATCTTAAGAATAATACATGCTACATACATTATCTTTACACCATATAAAAGGTTTTGAAGTACTTAACAAATCTTACACAGGGTGTGACCCCATTTGACCTTCACTTCCGGTCGAAACCGGAAGTAGTATTTTTTTATATAAAAAAATCGTTTCTGAATAACGTAAATTTGTGTATGAATATAATAACTTAAGTTTAAAGCCCTTCGACGATTCTAAAAATGTTTACAAAGTTTGACCTCATTTGACCTTCACTTCCGGTCGAAACTGGAAGTATAAGTTTGTACATACAAAAATATGTATCTTATTAATGACACATGGTACATTAATAATCGCTACATCAATTTAAAGCTTTCTGACAATTCTAAATAACATGCACAAGGTGTGACCCTATTTGACCTTTAGTTCCTGTCAAACCGGAAGTTGAAGTTTCATATGACAAACCTTCATGCATAAAGATAAAGTACAAATAAATATTTCGCCCGTCAGCATAGTACCAATATACAAAAAACTTGCACACAATATTGAAATTAAAATTTTCAATTACGTAATTAAGCCGAACACCGTGAGTTTGTTCACAAACTCTAAATTTCTAGTTTATTATTGTTTTTAATGTTGGTTATTAAGGAATGAACATATTTTTATAAGATGTATTGTTTTAAACACTATATGAAAATGATTGTGCAAGTAAATGTGCGTTGTATATACATTTGTAGTATAGACGTTAAATCACACTGTTGCTATTATTAGTAGTGTAATCACAACTGATTAAGTCCATGACTAACTTAAGGTACCGTAAGCCAGAGTATACGTGTCCAGGGTCTGGTTTTTGCTCAGTTGTGAACAGCACATTGAAGATAAGCAAAAATCACATTAGTTTACAATTTATTTTTCAAACTGTTGTCAAAAGAGAACAAAACAAATTTCGGGTTTTGAATCCAAAATTTGCAAAAGGTATTTGGCTTTTCTCCGTTGGAAAGAACTGGTCCACGTTGATATAGGTACAAAACACACGCAGTGAGAAAAGGAAAGATGGAAGAAGAT
The DNA here is from genome assembly GCA_911728455.2 of Marthasterias glacialis. Classification (NCBI taxonomy): domain Eukaryota; kingdom Metazoa; phylum Echinodermata; class Asteroidea; order Forcipulatida; family Asteriidae; genus Marthasterias; species Marthasterias glacialis. The sequence continues at coordinate 23,999,059 of OU452222.1, read as the reverse complement.
TATGAACGTGCTTTGCTATTACTGATATTGTTCATTGATCCGATCATCATCTGTTACAGTATCTGTTTATGTATCTACTTTGTTTCTTCTTCTTTATTAGTTGAAGTGATGCCAAACAAAATTACTTATATTCTTTCTTGTTAATACGGTAAAGTCTTTGGATTACCGTCAAACTGTAACACAGACTCAGTTTAAGAAATATTGAGCTTCAACGCTCCATAAAATGTTATCTTCAAAGCACCAATTAATCTAATCAAACAGTAGTAAAAATTAAACCATTTGTATCGCGGTAATATGTTAAATTATGCCATCTTTTAACCCGAATTTTAGTATAATAATGCTTTGACAAGCTTCGTATAAGTTAATGTAATCTAGGTGATCAATTTACGAAATTAACTGAATAAAAGAAAAGCACAGTAGTTTTTGCTAGGTTAAAAAAGAAAGTGTGTGGAGAGTTTTTAATTTGCGGTTTTCAGCAACTCACTTGTAATTTGAAACAAATCAAGGAAAATGCGCCATTCTCTATTACAAATTCAGTCTCAGCATTGTGTCAGATTGAAACAAAATTCTTTCTTGGTAATAAATAACACTGCATGTGGACATTCATTTCAAATAAGTCATCGAGTCTGACGTGAATTTCCGCAAATGTATTTATGTCCAACTGCACTCAGCAAATAAACCTTAACTTACTAAACTCCAAAATCGATATAGGTTGAGGTTACTTTATAATTAACGGGATAAAGACGTTGCAAACTCATTGCGTATGGCTTTCAGCAAAGCAAATACTCATCAAACAGTCTTCATTAAGAGCGATGTTGATCCATTACCACCCAAAACAAGATGTAATGCAAACATTGATTGGTATGCTTCACTCAACAAGATTTTAGCAACACACTCCAATATGTTAAAATTATCTTAAAAGACGGTGATGGGAAAGATAGTGGGAGTATGGAGCTCTGGAAATGCCACCCGATCTGTTGAGAATAATTATGAGTCAATTATCTTTGAATGGCGACATGACACAAGGGCACATTTTATATCGACTTCTCGAGATAAAACATATTAAGGTAAGGAGGTTGACTTCTCGGAATGAATCATTTGTATGTGGAAGTGGACGTCTCGAATGTAAAAATTGTCTCCCGTAGAAACATTTTCCAATGATCTTAAAGACTCGAGTGACACCTCCGGTACTCCGTAGGAGACAGTACAAAACGACGATCAAAAAGCTTCTCGACTTGAGTTGTGACGCTTCAGCCATAAGTATCACCCAACCGCTCTGAACTGCTGTATTGACGAGTCCCACTGATGGTGCAGATTGCATGGTGAACATGACCGACAATGTTAACTTGTTTCATACCGACACTTATAAGACAAACACATTGACATGAACCAATGATGTAAACCCGAGTAGGGCAAGTAGGACAGAGCAAGACGACGTGATGGAGGTTCAAATTGGAGGTGTCGTAACGACTGAAGATAACGGTGAGGAAATCTTGGTGAAAGAGACATGCATTGAAAACGATATCGAGGTTGTTTCCCTAGTTGACGACAAACAAACCAACCATGGTCGTCGTGTTGATAAAGTCGAGACTTTAAGTCTGAATGACGAGCAGAAAAGCATCAAGAACGCATCCATTGCAAAAATCTACTCTAGAAACGAAAGCACAATTTCTCCTGATGACAAAGGTATAGAGACGGAAGGAATGGACAACAAAGCTGATCTCAACGGCGAGAAGCGAGCTCTGCCGGCAAAGAGGCGACCACGACGTAGCCTGGTGAATCGATTTGTCATGCTGTGGACGTCGACTGTTTCAGATTCCGTTGGAGTTCCAGGCTTGAAGTATGTCGTCAGTAATCAGGAGGGTATCCTTCGAAGGTAAAGCATAGTCACTTTAAAAACGAGTTGTGTTTAGAAACCAGTCAACCCAATGCTGTGTTTTCATTGCAGCAATAAGTCGATTTGACGGAATGATTGTATGTTTCTTCATTTGTATCTGTTTCACGTTTTAAGTATATGTTTTCCCGCTCAGTTGCAGCAAAACGTCATTCAGTGTCATAAACACGCATTCAAATCAACGATTTTTTCCACGCATGGAACTAGGGTTTCTTTTAAGCAACTACTGCATTTCAACTTCGTTTTCTTGTACGCATGATTTAGTTCTTCTCATTCAGGCCCGTTACAGTTATTTTATTTAATTTGTAGACATTCTTGTCACTTTCACCAAACTACAGTTGAATTTATTTTACCTACTCACAATCGATGTCATTGAACAGTTGACAGCTCTTGCTGATGTCTGAGTTTGAGAGATCTTAAACCAGAGACTGCTAAGCTGTTGAAACTGGTTTACTCCTTTTTGACTATTGACTGTTGATGCGACGGAGTATTAATTTCCAAATGAAATTGAATGAGCCAGATTTTGTTTTTATTATTTCTTTTAATCGACATGGAAAAAAAACAGCATGTATCCATACTGTATGTAATTTGTTTTAAGTGCAATTTTATAAAGAGGGCATTTATTGTCCCTTAAAATTGCTTATCTGTCAATGGCCAATGTTTGAATCTCAATGAAGGCCTTTGAACTAGAGCATCTACGGCATCAACACCATATCATCTAGAACTAGTTGTTTTAGTTTATAAATATCTCATTGGAAATGTGCTTAATATTTCAACTGCCTCGCGAAGAGTTGATCTTAGAGAACATTTTGAGCAAAGATATTGAGGGCAGGCTGTTCTTCAATGGCAGCGTTAATCAGGATTTGATTTGGTTTATTTCCCCCCTCGATAATTCAAAGACGCTTACTTTGATCAGACACCAGACTTTGCAATCGACATTAGGCATTTTAAAGTAACTGCATCTGTTCTTATTTTGATGATACGTAACACAACATCAATGTTCTGGGTTACCAGGCTGCTCTGGGTCGTTGCCATCATTGGAGGACTGGCTGCGGCTGGGTACCAGATCTGTGAAAGAGCGACCGTCCTCTTCGGTAACCCAAAGACTGTTGACATCCGGGTTGCGTTCGTCGATAAGATAACCTTTCCCGCCGTTACTATCTGCAATTACAATACTTTCAGGTAAGGTTATATCTATGGCACGTTGTACAACCGTTGAGGTAAGTTTAAATCTACCTCATAGCACTCTCATTGCAAATATTTGCTTATGTGACGGCAAACATTAATGGTGCTTGTCTGATATTTGACTCCCATCGTTTGCACAGCATTAGTCATGACTCAATGGGAGACTTTTGGACGGTCCTTTGACGCAGTTCTTGCCCAGTAGTAGTACGCATGCTCAGAACTAAATACTCGCGCAATATTGAGCTTGTGCGAGCACGTTCAGAACAGTCAAACGGACCGTTGTGTCTGCTGCCGCCGGCATCTCAAAAGCCTCCCACTAATTAGAGTTACTGAAGCATGAAACAAGACCATCTACGCGCAAACAATATTGCTCTCCAGAATTAGGCGAACCAGAGGCTGGTTCCTGCCTACTAATTCGTAGCGGCAATTTTTCTGAAAATCTTATAAAGGCAAACCAGTGTACCAATACACTTCATTTTGTGGGTATCGTATTGTCCATGAATTTTCATATTATTGTAATTTGAATCAAATAGACCGATCCATTAAGCCCCGCCCACTCTGCACGCGCGCCATAAGCACCAATGTGTTTGTCGGACTTTTGGTTGTGCAATCACGTCTGTGATTGGTCAATACAGCACGGGCGGGGCTTAATGGATTGGTCTATTGAATGGCATGGCCATTTGGAATATTCACTTATCAGGATTATAACAATTATGAGGTAACCATTCCAAGAGGCTGATTTTGAATAAGGTAAATAAAGTCAGTTAATCTAAATGGTTACAAATGTTGTTTTCAATGTTTGTATTATTATTCTTCATATGATTAGTATTTATTGTTATTTTTGTTTGAACTGCCAAAAGGGTCTCCAGAAAACTCGAGACCCGCGTCTCCTAGATCTACACATCATGGCTTCACAATGGGATGCCGGATCCAAATTGTTGAACTTGCACTAAGAACCCCACAAAATAAACCCAATTGTAAAACGAAAATATATAATGTATGCTGATTGTTTCCATTGTACGGCTTACCGTATATAATTTCAGAAATGTCAACCTCGAGAGCCATTGTTTCGGTCAACTGTTGATGGACATAAACACGCTAGGACATGGTGGCACTGGTGTGAATTTTACGAAATATCAATTGGAATGTGGAGATCTCAACACAACCGAACTTTACCTTGACCTTGGACATCAAATGGAAGTAAATGAAATGTTCATACGGTAGGTTTCTTCAAGGCTTCCAGGTAATTCAACTTAAACAGCCCTCTTATTTAAAGACATCACTTTCTTTTCCAAAATGCCCGCATCCTTTTTAATACTGAAGGCGCTGGGTTTCCTGCAGGAACTGCAGAAGGATGCGTTCTTAAATGTTTACTGAAATTAAAAGTATTAATGCATTTATGTTACACCTTATAATTTTTATAAAACGATTCACTGTAAGAAATATTTTTTTTTTTTTTTTTTTTGCATTCCTGTGTATTTTCGCATAATTCATTTTCTTAAAAAAAAAAAAATAACAGTCTTCAGGGACGCCTACAAAGTAGGTCACTTGCCAACATGGTTGGATTCTCAACGTGACATCACATGCATTACAACCAAGAGTGATTTTTTTAATAGAAGAACACATGTGTTATTCCTTTGGCAGAACCAATCCCAGAACAACTGTTCTCTGGAATAGCTCAGGAAACATTATGTAATGCATGTGATGTCACGTGAGAATCCAGCCATGTTAGCAAAGTGACCTATTTTTGGGGGCGTTCCTGAAGACTGTTATTTTTTTAAGAAAACAAATTATGCGAAAAATACACAGGAATGTGAATCGAAAGTGAATCGTTTATAAAAATCATAAGGTGTAACATAAAAGCATTAATACTTTGTATTTCAGTAAACCTTCAATATTCGGTGGCCAAAAAAAATAATAATAAATAAACAAAATAATAATAAACAAAATGAATAGCCGAGACAAAGTTAAAAAAAAAATGATACAAATTATTGTTAAATATAAAAGACCCCCCAAAAATAAATAAACAAATAAATAGATAAAAAAAAACGTACACGATTCTAATGTGACTTCGATAAGGCTCCATCTAATAACGATCAATGGCGTAAATTTGTTGTGAAAGTGGGAAGGGAGATGGTCATAGAAAACAAGGAATAATGCTGAGATCACGAGCAAAGGGGGCATGGGGAAGGTTACATGTAAGTCCACAGCAGATGTTTGATTGCATTATGGATGCCCTCTGTGTTGTTAATGTTCTACCTAGTTTGTTCAAATGATTACAGAAAATATGTCTTTTCAGCTTTTCTGCACAGTACATTCATTGGGCATTGTCAAGTAGCCGATACCAACCTCTTATTACATCATTTTAGCACAGCGAAAGTGTAGTGCACAAAATGTTCCAAGCTCACTGGCAAAACGTAGACCCGTTGTAAAGGCAGGGTATAACATTGGCATCTATAACCATACATTTGTTGCAATCCTATATAATAACTAACCTCTGAAATTGTTGTTTCGGAAGATGTTAGCGTTCTTGAGACATCGGCGAAGATCTGGTACGGTTATTTCCACGTAAAAGGATCCAAAAAATGCTGAAACTGCATGCCGTTTATTGCGTAAAAAAAGGTTTCATGCCAAAATCCTTTTTAGCGAGATATAACCTCTTTCTCAAAAGCTACGTTTCTTCAAAAAGTCGGCCTAAGAATGCGTTCAAAAATGTCAATTGCGTTTTTTTTTGTTTTTTGTTTTGTTTTTTTTGTTGCCATTTACCCGGAACTGAAACAACGAAATGAACTGACAGTATTTACTGGTTGGTTTTTATTACATATATCTTCAATTGTACAAAAAATGGGAGCTTTTACAGACAGTTCACCAATGTTTAGCTGGAGCTTTAAACTGGAGTGTTGGATTGTAATGGTATATCGAACTGTCCTGTTAGTATGGAAATCAGTGGACTTATAATACGTGGTCCTATAACATTTTCCCAATACAAACAACATCATGATCACTGCAGAATCCGGGGTGTTAACATGATTCTCTTGGTATCTATATGTGACAAAACCAACATGGTGTTAATTGTACCAACGTTAAAGCAATGGGGATAACTAACACTATATGTCGGTATTGTCACATATAGATACCAAGAGAATCAATTTAACACCCCAGTTTTTTCAGGGATGCATCGATTAAAAAGGCGACGACGACCGTGCTTTTGGTTTGTGTGTACACTGCAATTTTAACATTGGAAAACCAACAGGCTGTTAGTTTTGATTATTTGGTACTGATTGGGATCGTTTCGTTTGTTGAACCCCATGACCAACCTTGTTCCACGCATGTACTTTTGCAGGGGTACGTGGAATGGCTTGGAAATAACACCCCTGAATTTCACCACGATCATAACGGACTTTGGCGTCTGTCACACATTTAATGGGGGGCATGATGGCCAAGAGCTGCAACACGTCTTAGTTGGTGGTAAGTCTCGCTCTACCTCATCTATAACAGCACCCATCTCTACCTATTTAAAAAAAACAAACAAACAAGTAAACAAACAAACAAGCAAACAAACAACCCAACAAACAAACAAACATCAACAATAACAACCAAACAAACAAACCAGCGAACAAACAACATTTTTTTCCAGCTATTTTCTCGTGACTCCAAAGACAGATCTTGCTTAAACTTCCACCAATTTGCTGATGTTTCACGTATTGGCTAAGTCGGGTAACAACAAAGTGCCGATACTGGTCAATGGCAATTACCGATGCTGTCCCTTGTCCTCGGTTCTGCTTCAGTGGTCATCACGTAAGCCATTTAGCTCGGCGCCTTTGCATGCAAGCATCTTGCTCACTATCGGAATGGAAAACAATCTTCATTATTAATAAGTGAAATTAATTATTAACACGCTGCTCCATAAACGCTGTTGTGGTTGTGCTGAATTATTGAAATGAATACCTTGTTGTCATCCTCGCAGGGAAACCGCATGGGTTCAGCCTCGTTTTTAATATTCAGCAAGAATACTACTTCTTCTCCAAGAGATCGCGTGGTGCAGCTGGGGCAATGGTCTCCGTTCACGACCAAGATGAAATACCCCGAGTCGAATCACTGGGAATCGCTGTATCGGCGGGAACCGAGGCAAGAATTGCTTTACAGAGGAAAGAGGTATACGTTGACTCATTCATTTCACCAATTAAATAAGATAATGCAACGGGGGTCCTAGTCTTCGATCGTCATAATTGCGCGTGCATTAGAACCATTTGTGTGCTTTCCTTTCGCAAACAGAGTCAATCGGCGAAAAACAATGGGGGTACACCCCTGAGATTTGCACAGTTCAGATAAGTATTGCTGCATGTCAGTATTTTCAATTTAAAACGAAACACACGTGAGGTACAAGGTACGTTTATTTCGCTTAGTATTGGCGTTTAGAAAGACGTCATAAATGACGCGCATTTCATGCTTATTTTGAAATTTGATTACTTCATTTTTCCCCCTTTTTATTCATTTATGTTTTTGAATTATTCATTTTGCGTTTTCATTCCCTTTTCATTAAAATTCCCTTTTCATTCCACTGGAAACAAAAATGGGTGGGAGTGTGGCTTAACTGAGATGTTATCACCACCCCGACCCCACCCATCCCCTCCGCGGCCCAACAAGTTGGGAAGGGGATCTCCCGATCCCCCGCGGGATCCACGTCCGTACCATAAGATCCAATTGGGACGTCATTGTTTTTTCTCCATCCTCAGACTAAAAATCTACCGCCTCCTTTGAGCGTCTGTGGGTCAACAGAACTGAAGTATTTCGACTCATACACCAACAATAAATGTCAGTTGGAATGTCTGATTGATCACATTCTGGAAGTTTGTGACTGCGTTGAACCATACATGGCAGGTAAACCAAACTAACTAGTATACCTCGTGGAGGGGGGGGGGTCTTGTTCTCAATGAAAATGAAAATATGCGTTATTTGGTTTCTTACACTGTCATTAAATTGACTGTACTTATGTGTGCTCGTAAGTCTAACATCATTTACGATCAAATGATCAATATGTATTGTTTTATCTGTATGGAAAGAATGTTCATTTTGACTCCAACACCATTGGGCTCAATGATTACAATATTCAATGTTATAATTATTATTTAGCGGCTGCTGTTGATGGGCATGACCACTGAGAGGTGCGCATGATCCAGTATACACTTGCAGTGGGCGGGTTTGCGCCCCTGACGCCAACTATGACGCGAACCGCTTTCTACCGGTGCCATCATTCTCATTGTCCCGCTGCGAAAGAAAAATGACGTTCAAATAACACAACTGGGAAGGCACGAGGATTCCTCCTACCTCGCTGTACCAAACAATTACAATAATGATAATGATTAAATGATGATGATGCGCACCACTGTTTTGTAACGTCTGATAACGATTTGTCTGCTCTTTTCTTTGTAGTATTTGCCGCCGACAAGAGAGTTTGCAGTGTGGTGGAAATTTTTGAGTGTTCCGAACCAAAAACACGTAAGAATTGAAGTTTATAAACAACACTCGTTTTACTATCTTTTTTCCACAATATACGGTACAATGTGTATCCTTACGTTAGAGAGTTATCGTGCTGAATAAATGCGTGGTTGGAAGTCAGGAAGCAGGGTTTTATTATGTAACCCTACATAATAACCATGGGCAAGGATTAAACCATTATTATGCTGCAACCATATTGGTCATGTTCCTGTATCCTATCACATTGTTTGATGCTAATATCAACTGCACAAGAAGAACCCAGACTATACTTCACCTTTCAGCCTCAGTTTGGTTACATTGGTATAAATGGGAGAAAAGCTATCTGACGTCCCAAAACGGGTTGTCTCTCTGTCGCGCTTTTCTGCCATACTCTGGATAACCACGAGTTCATTTCAAAAGAGGGCGATGTACGATTGAGCGCCCCTCTGACTCAACCTATTATTTATTATTAACTCGTCCACAGAGGGCTTCAATAATGGAGGAGAGTGCATCTGTCCAGTGCCATGCTCAGTGACTCAGTTCGTGCCCTACGTGTCAACTGCTTCATTCCCATCAGATGTTTACGCCAACAGCATTTTGCCTTATTTCGACAAAAACGAAACGAGTAGCTACTTTGGGTAATGCCTTTCTATTGAGTTGAATCCCCTTCACAATTTGGGTCTCGTGTTAAACCTTATTGAGCTGAACCCTGGCAAGGAGATTCCATTTCCAAAATAACTGTTAATGCAAAGATCGCGGTCACCATGAACATTGGTTGACTTTCCTTAGTTAAATAAGGGGACACTTTGAGACACTTCCTGCCACAACAGACACCTGGTAGATTTCAATTGCTGTTCATGTTCACACTTCCAAGGACTATGGATCTTACGTGGTCCATCTGCTGCCGCCTGGCGTCTGAAAAGTTGGTCATAGACCAACCTGTTAATGGTCTCTAATTCTAGTATAATCAAGCCAACAATATTTGCTGAAAACAAAACTGCTCGTTTATTGTCACTTTTGAGGTAAGCTGTTGAAGTGTTGATATGCTCGTCTAAAAGGAAAACATCCCTGAAAAGTAAACTGGTCATATTGTCACAAAACGGGCTCTAATAAATAAATGAATGAATAAATAAATACATACAGAACAATGTTTGGGTGATTAAAAGTGAACACGGAAACAGTTGTCCAAACCATACACCGTGTCTCAAAAAATATAGCCTCGACTGAGAAAACTAAAGGGGAAGGGAGTTCAGCAAAGGAAAAACTATAACGTTAACCATCGTAACATTGCTTTTTATTTAATTAATTGATGCACTGTCTATCGGAGTGAACTGACCTGTACAATCTCTGATTAATCTATGATTAACGATAAGTAGTGACAACGCAATAATCACCTTGCTTGAACCTATGCGTTTACAATTCCGGGCGGGAGCCAGATACACTTGATCCTAAGATGAATAAATATGGTGTCAAATTGTACAAAATGACTAATAACAAAACTCTTGCGAACAGACAATGTAAAAATCTCTTCTTGTGAGAAGTGCTGGCTCTGAAAAGAGCCGGTTGGTTTTGTCAGACCATTTTTGGGTGGTTTAAACTGTCAGTGACGAAACCTTCATGTTGAAAAGTCAATGCAGCTTTCCTTGATGAAACATTTCCCTCTTCACCAGACAGTTGTTCCTCAAGCAGAATGCTAACATGAAGCCAAATTCTCTTGCAACTATGTTCATATGAACACCCCACATCAGCATCAGACTTATGTCCAGCCCCGTCCATATTGTATTGTGATTTCCTGTGACTTGCTAATAAATGTACGAGAGTATGCCACACATTGCAATGTTTCCACGTGGGCCAATTTACCTCATCGTTGGTTACTTCTTACCACTTGTTGTGCAAATGTTACACCGTTTAATGGTAAAACAACTGTTGTTTTACCCACTTCTTGGGTAAACAGTTTGGATTCGAACCTCTGTGTTGTGCTAACTGATTTCTTACCCACTTTTGAGTACCGTATGACCTTTTCATTGTGTAATATGTTTTACACAAGTGAGGGGTAATACAGAAATCGTGGTTTCACCCAATATTGAGCAAATGTTACACATCATTTTTACCCAGCTGCTTTACCCAGCAAATATTTACACTTCTTTTTTTAGAGTGTAGTAGCTGTTTATGTAACTTAGCAACCATACATGTTGGGAAGATCCAGTGAGTATCTGCACACAGTTGTTCGAGGACTATGTGCAACTTGATATTCTGTGCAGTAAATCCAGAGGGCGCCCGACACCGTGACGTCTCGTAGGCCAAATCACGAGAATACACCTGTCTTTTATGAGCAGTTATGTGATTTATTTTTGCTTTAGTCATTTTTTACAAAAAAAGTTGGGTACAAACTCATAATCCCAAGAGCAGACGCTTTTAAAGCCCCAGCTCAACAATGGTGAAAAGAACAGCATAAATGTTCACATATTTACACATACCTTACATGGTATAAATATAATGATTGTAGAAAACTTTCCTTGAAATATTTCTGCCTGAAGCGTAGTTGTTGTTGTTGTTGTTGTTGTTTTAATAATAAATGAATTAAGCTCCAAAATTAGTTTTCGTCTCATTTGAGACGAAATACCTGCCAATGAATACGTACAAAAATGCAAAATGCATTCTTAACGTTTTCTCGCAACTGAAACAACGAAATGAGCTGAAAATCCACACAACCAGTAACCAGATAATCATTTTTTTTTTTTTTTTTTATGAATTACAGGACTAATTTTGTGTTGCTTGAAGTATACTACGAAGACACTACCATCGAGAAAAGCACTCAGTACCAGACCTACAATTTATTTGGATTTCTTTGTAAGTTCTTGCATCAATGGAAGACTTTTTGAAACATTAGCAGGCACCCCAAGTAAGCGGTCCTTTTCTATTATGAGAAGAATAGAAAAGGACCGTTTACTGGATGGGGCACCCGCTAACGTCTCAAAAAGTCTCTCTTTGAATAACATGGCTGTGATGAATTAAGTTATGATGAATTAAGTCCAGTAAACGGGAAATAAAAACTTGCTTATTGATCCCCAATGCAAGGAAGTCTCTGTGGAATATTTCAACATGCCATGATAATTCTTTTCTAAAATGAAGCCATGTCTCATCGTTGTTTGCGCAAAACCCTTCACCTCTCCAGTCGAAAAACCTCTTTTCAGGTTTCCAAACCCCATGTGTAGCCTTAACGTGACGTCCTTATCACTAGGACCCCTCCCCTTTTATGTTTCTTTTGGTGAGATTCTGAATTGTGTAAGTTGTTGCTAGTGCAATAAGGTAACCATCAATCCAATCATGCAACAGACTGATTAATTAAAAACCACGAGGCCATTATCTCTGCTTGATGGGCCTATTTCACGACGCAACGTCGCAAATCATGGTACATGTATGACGAAAACAGTTCAGCGGTTTCTTTCACTGTTTATCTATTAATGAGCGTATGAAAACTACTTATTTGTTTTCGTGATTTAATATAGTTGTTCAATTGTGCCCTCAGGTGACTTTGGAGGTGCAATTGGCTTGTGGCTTGGCGGTAGTATCCTTACACTGTTGGAGATCGTAGAACATGTGTACTACACTATGTTTGTCAACAGTGATGCATCCTCCATACGTCGATGAGGGATCCAGAGACACCGGCCTTAGATTAAAAAAAAACTCGCGCTCTATTATTTTGCTCAATTCCTATTCTGGGGGTAAATGATGTTACCAATGTGTTTGCTCAGTGCGTAGCAAAAACCAAATGCTATGGTTTGTGGGGCCAGTTAAGTGCGATCCTGGGATGAGACTTTATCCTGTTGGTAACTCATTACGTCACACGCGTGCACATCTGCTGCACGCTCAGAGTTTTCGGTTACAAACCTGGCCTATGTTATTGTGTTATTTTACCAAAACACCAATTCATTTGTTCAAAGACACTTCTTTTGAAACAAACTGATATTTTGACAATAGGCCTACCTTGAGTCTTTGCAAGACAATCGTTAAAGGCAAGTCTTAAATCATCAAAGACAAAAAAAGTCCAATGCACTTTATTTGAGCGTATGGCAATTGATGGAACCAGTTCGCGTGAAGTGGGCGTGACTTACAGCGGAATTACGTCACAACAAACAACTCGTCAACTTACGCTTATGTATGTGTAAATGTTATTTATTGGTAGTTTTTGTTTAAACTCTCACATGTTGTTGACTTCTGTTTTAGTTGAGGTAGCGGTGATATATTTTTCTAAACTCAGATAATTAGAGTTATCAGTACAATTGTGTGTACATGTGCATGTATCTAAAGAAAGTGTAAAAAAAAAACTTTGTTTAAATAAGACGAGATAAAGATGTGAATAATAATTATTTATTTTGTTATTTTTTTTTTTTTTTACTTCGATTGAAAATAATTGCTTGATTAATTTTAAATTCCAACATTTATGGCAAATTAGTCACAGATTAGGCGTAGGTGTTTATGTTATTTTAACATTGTACCTTTATATACCGATGTGTGATAAGTACTGTATTCTAATTGATTTATGAATCTTGCGAGAAAAAAAATAGATTACAAAGAAATTATAAAGCTTATAGATTGCATTAGTTATAATGTCCTTCCCTTGTGGCTATTACTCATCAGTGCGTTGCAACATAACGGGAAAAATGTGTCGTTTGTCATTTAAACTAAATGGGTTGAGAAATTGAAACCCAGAGGTCGCAACCACAGTTTCTAGACAGACGACTGGCTCAAGTCAGGGACAGGCTGAAATGTGCACTGGAAATCATTTGTTTTCAGCAAGATTTAGTAAGTCTTTTGATTTCTAGGTCAGTGCAGACAATGACCATTTCTATCAATGATGTAACGAACATTTGCTAGCTGAAATGGCGCCCATGCTTAATTCGCTGTGCAACAATATGGAGCTCAATGTCTGACCGGTAACGCATCTGGCCAGTGCCGTAACTAAGGCCAGCCCCCCCCCCCCCCCCCCCCGCGTTTGAAATCTGGACTTTTGAAAATAAAAATTACGAGAATAAAATGTTACATTAAGCTTTTATGTTAGTAATTTGAATGTTTTTAACACTATACTTTTTTTAATATTCATATATATTATTATTATTTACACGCAGAATGTTTTTTTTTTTGTTTTTTTTTAGCTCAACACGTTTGAAGACCGTTGAAAAGGGGGCTTGTTTAGGATTTACAAACAAAAACTACAGTTTGAATTAGCCAATAGTGCCCCCCTAGGAAAAATGTTCCCCCCCCCCTTGTGCCCCCTAAAATTTAACCCGTTACAAAAAGTTACGGCGCTGCATCTTGCGCCTTTGGCGCTCTATAATTTTTCGTCCCAATCTAGCACTGGTAGGTCGTCACTCCCCGTTGCACTACCACTGACGTCCGGGTATAAAGGTCCTCTGCAATGCAAAACATATTACAAGAGTTGTTTTTGTCTTTTCTCCTGTCCATATATTCCCGGTACTTTAAGATACACTTTGAACATCGTATAAATATCAGCGCTCACAAATATCAGCGTCCACAAACTTGCACAAATCGTACTGAACATAATGTGTGTAAGTTTCTTCTTGCACATGCGCCAAAAAAAATGCATTGCTCGCTGGCAATGTCGAGGGCGACGCACTTCGAAAGTTCAAGAGCAGAAATTACCTCGCCATAAATTGTAAGCATTACAGAACTCCACAGCTAGCTCAAAGTTGTGCGCGCATAAAAAAAGTTGCCTACTGCAATCGAACGCGCACGGTAGTAACTAGACAGCGCCCTCTTTCGTTGTTGCTCTGCTTCATATTCCGCGTGCCATGTTCGTTTCAACCGGAGTAAAATAAAACTGAAGTTTTCGCCGAATTTTGTTTTCGGACTAATTTTCTTTTTATTTCCGTTAATCAATAACAAGAAACAAATGATTTAAGAACCCACCAGTCTGCAAATAATGTACACAAGGAACAATATGTGAACTAAGTTTATGCTTGTTTAATCAGGTAAAACAGCGAAATAATTTTGTTATTATTATATTTCCCTTCTTACCCAGGATGTCAGTGACAGTGCAAGGAAAATTCACGTCCTACCAGGGCTAGTCACAACCTATCCTGAAACTTTAGCTTGATCATTAAGTGGACACGGGTTGTCCACTCATAACACGTTAAAACTACTTTTGAGTAAAGTGGATTTGACCATAAATCAAATAGCAAACAAAAATCTCTGACAGATGTTGAGTAAGGGCAGACAGTGTTTGTTCGAGTCTTCACACGTGAACTTTGACATATATATATATATATATTTTTTTTTTTCAAGAGTACTGTTATTTAGTGTAAGCTATTTTTCAACAATAACATTTAGGGATAACTGTACAGTCATCTTGATATTGGTTGGCAACACCATAACCATTTTAGTTTTGTACCGTAAGTGTTGGACACATGTTCAGGTTTTATAAGGAAATGGAATGGTAGCACTTAATGATAGCAAATGCATGATCGCCAAATAATTATAATGCTCTGAAGGTAGAGATACAAAACATGTGTTTCAAAAACCCATTTCGGAGGTGGATGGTTGGTTGGGGCGGGGTCATTTGAATATCCACCCTACCCCCCCCCCCCCCCACACACACACACACACACCTTTGGAATTATGAGTTCGACAATCAAAATAAATGTACTTAAATGCAAATCAACAAAATGTCTGTCTATAGTACCGTCTTTGAAAATAAAAGTAAAATATGATACGAAGTTTAGACGCGATTCAACCGTACGTATTTATCTATTACTTTAAGTATTGTTTATTCGTTCAAGCTTTGATGGGAAATGGTAAATGGTTTTATTCTGGTTTTGCTTTCATGAAAGAACTTTTCTGAACTGTTGAAACATTTTCCTGTTTGTACTCCATTGTTCCCTGTATTCTAATCGAAAAAAAATCGCCCTTCCCAAACACTGACATTGGCACCTTAAAAACCATTTCGATCCAGAATTGCAAGGTCCCCCGTGAGTTTAAACATGCAAAGTATTTTACGACTCACAACTAAAAGAATGGCGTTTTATGGCCACAAACACATTGTTAGAGTTGGGAATAAAAAAAAAAGCCTGCAATCAACGAAGTCAACATAACAGTGAAAGATTGCCCAATTACATCATTCCGATAAGTGATGTTTGAAGCTTAGCACGGTGCAGGAGAGTAAGAATAAACTATTGCTATTAAACTTGCGGGTACAACCACGTGTTTAGTTCTCTTTTGTGAGGAATGTTGGCTCTGAAAAGAACCGGAGTGGTCTAGACGTTTCAATCATCAGTATGCTCTGACCGTCTTCAGGAAAAAGGAAGACGGTCAAAGCTTACTGATTGAAGCAATAGTTTGTTCTTCAATTAATAATCCGATAATCTCTTGACAATAAAGGACATAGTTGCGGAAAGTGCCTAGTGTCCAGGGTGCAGTTAATCCCCGGGCTCGGTTTACAGGTATAGTATAATGAGACCAGAGCGGAGCTGGTTGAACTCGCGTGTATACGAGGAGATTCCACACCGTTTTGAAATGCAAACTGAGTGGAAAAATCGGTAAGCTGCCGGTATAACCTGGCGAATCGCCGGCAGTTCGATGTTGATGTCGTCCCTTAGCATTATTTCAATTGAAATCAGTGAAGTACAATTGCATTGGTTGATCATTCAATACTCGATTTTTTGTGTTTTCTGTCAAACGGTGAAAACTCTATAATTCGAGTTTTACATAGTCATGAAGCGCCCCTCTTGTTGAAATGTTGCAAAGTAGTGAAGCAGCCGCACGATTCACAAGGGCCCCAAACTATGTTATTTGCTTTATGAATGGGTTACCTTTTGATTTCTGCAGAACAGCAAGGCACTTTCTGTGTTTCTTTTTGTTTTATCTCTGTTTTAGAAATTGCCCTTGAACCAGAACCTTCTTGACAGAGGCCCGACTCAACTCGAGAATGAGAGTTGGAAGGGAATTCGTCAAGTCACCACGCCGTCGTCCAGTGCGTCCAATATGATACTGGTAAGAACATTGTAGAGTGTTACAATTCACAGTCAGCTTGGCTTTTCTCCACGTTGATAAAAGACTAGCAGCGGCAGCACTAAATTTGAGCAAAATTTTCCGAAATTTTCCTTGCAGGATTTTGCTCAGCAGAAGAAAAAAGAAACGGTTACCTAGTAACCTTGTTTCTGCTTGAATAACAGTTTAATAGGTTGGAAAGTTAACCATCGTTACTGGCAGCTGAGAAGCTGAATTGCGAAGGACGAGGTGTTTTGCCGGAGGGAGGAAAGGCAAGGCAAGGCAAGGCAAGGCAAGGCAAGGCAAGGCAAGGCAAGGCAAGGCAAGGCAAGGCAAGGCAAGGCAAGGCAAGGCAAGGCAAGGCAAGGCAAGGCAAGGCAAGGCAAGGCAAGGCAAGGCAAGGCAAGGCAAGGCAAGGCAAGGCAAGGCAAGGCAAGGCAAGGCAAGGCAAGGCAAGGCAAGGCAAGGCAAGGCAAGGCAAGGCAAGGCAAGGCAAGGCAAGGCAAGGCAAGGCAAGGCAAGGCAAGGCAAGGCAAGGCAAGGCAAGGCAAGGCAAGGCAAGGCAAGGCAAGGCAAGGCAAGGCAAGGCAAGGCAAGGCAAGGCAAGGCAAGGCAAGGCAAGGCAAGGCAAGGCAAGGCAAGGCAAGGCAAGGCAAGGCAAGGCAAGGCAAGGCAAGGCAAGGCAAGGCAAGGCAAGGCAAGGCAAGGCAAGGCAAGGCAAGGCAAGGCAAGGCAAGGCAAGGCAAGGCAAGGCAAGGCAAGGCAAGGCAAGGCAAGGCAAGGCAAGGCAAGGCAAGGCAAGGCAAGGCAAGGCAAGGCAAGGCAAGGCAAGGCAAGGCAAGGCAAGGCAAGGCAAGGCAAGGCAAGGCAAGGCAAGGCAAGGCAAGGCAAGGCAAGGCAAGGCAAGGCAAGGCAAGGCAAGGCAAGGCAAGGCAAGGCAAGGCAAGGCAAGGCAAGGCAAGGCAAGGCAAGGCAAGGCAAGGCAAGGCAAGGCAAGGCAAGGCAAGGCAAGGCAAGGCAAGGCAAGGCAAGGCAAGGCAAGGCAAGGCAAGGCAAGGCAAGGCAAGGCAAGGCAAGGCAAGGCAAGGCAAGGCAAGGCAAGGCAAGGCAAGGCAAGGCAAGGCAAGGCAAGGCAAGGCAAGGCAAGGCAAGGCAAGGCAAGGCAAGGCAAGGCAAGGCAAGGCAAGGCAAGGCAAGGCAAGGCAAGGCAAGGCAAGGCAAGGCAAGGCAAGGCAAGGCAAGGCAAGGCAAGGCAAGGCAAGGCAAGGCAAGGCAAGGCAAGGCAAGGCAAGGCAAGGCAAGGCAAGGCAAGGCAAGGCAAGGCAAGGCAAGGCAAGGCAAGGCAAGGCAAGGCAAGGCAAGGCAAGGCAAGGCAAGGCAAGGCAAGGCAATAAAAACAATGAACCAGTTGTTTTCACTTAATCTGACCCCCTGTTATAACTACGTTTTGCACAGTGTATCACCTTTTTTTCTTTCTTTTTTTTCAAAATTCAACGAAACAGTTTCCTCTCAATCATCATGGGGTCATGAACAAAATAAAGAGTTCAGAAAAAAGTTGGATGAGCCCGGTGGTTAGATATTGACTGGAAAAGAAAATCAAATCATGCAAAATTCTAAAGACTCAACACGCTCATAATTTAGATGCCTTAATTAAATAATGCTTTTTATCGTATGAACAAAATCAATTGACAACTGGATTTACAGCTATTTCCACATAAAGTCGCATGCAACACATCGGGTCTCTACTAATAGTTCTATCCGTGAGGACGGACAAGCTGTACCGAGAATGGTCTATAAATAATACATCTCGTCATAGGCTCTGACAACACCGTGTGGCGCAGTTCGTGCCAATGTCATTAGCCGGAGTAATTGCATCACCATGTCGCAACACTAGTGTTCAACAACTATGTTCATATTTTATATGAACAAAGGGCAACCCGAGGGTACTCAGAAGTATACCCAGCTAAACTTGACAGTGCTTGATGCTATCGACAAAACTATAAGGTAAACGTTGATTTTCAAAAATGGAGATGTTCGGTTTTGAGATTACACTCACTTGGATCCTGGTGGCAGGGCTGATCGTGGTGGCTATATGGTGAGTATTTTTAAAACAAATTGTTCAAACAGTTCGGGTAAACATGACATGACAGAATTTGACGGTCGTGACCTCATGTATATTGTGGAATGGATTTTAACGACTGTTGTGTTGGAAAATAAACACAACTTTGTGTGTGGGTGTGTGAGTTTGTATACACATTCAGACCGGGTACATAACAAAAGGGACAACAGGGTCCCCTCTGTTTGGTGAAGGTCCGCGGTTGGAAAGTCATGTACCAAACCAATGGAAGATGTTGGCAAAAAGTTGAAGTACAAATTACAAAAGGGTGACAATAGGAGGTTCCCGATCGCAGGTGTTTAAACATGTGTGTGTGGGTGTGGGTGTGTGTGGGTTGGGTTAATTCATTTTGCGTCATTTAGTTAAAGCTGTCCAAAAATGTGTAACAGTTTTTCTTTCTTTTTTGCGTTGCTTTTTCACTCACTCGATCGACTTTGTCGATGAAACTTTGACACGTGGATCTCAAATAGTTAGGCGCCCTGGAACCTCCTGTCTGAGCTGCGTTCTAACATGTCTGTCTCCCATGTTTGTAATTTTTTTTAATGTTTTTTTTTACGTTCGCGGTCCAGTTTTTAACTCAAAAGGAACAAATATATACATGTATATAATATATAAACATTGGATGTTCCTGGACCGCGGAACCGAGCACACACTAATTATTCTGATCGTTCCTGCATATACACTTCGTAAAACTGCGCAGAATGATTCCAATCACTGATTTTTATTTTTTATTTATTTATTTACTTTTTTTTTTTTTTTTTTTTTTAGTGTTTAACCCTGCCACGACTAACTCGTAGGCATACATAACAATTTCACGACATGCAGTATAATACATTCATGCCTAAACAAACAAACTGTAGTGTGTTTACAATAATCACGGTTGCATGATGTGTTTCCACAATACCTGGATAATGTGTGTGAATTGTCTGTTTCAAGGTTCATAATAATGTACGTTTGTAATTTTGTACAGTTAAATTCCCGTGTGAGTAATGTGGTGGTGGTGGTGGTGGTGGTGGTGATGGTGGTGGTGGTGGTGGTGGTGGTGCTGGTGGTGCTGGTGCTGGTGGTGCTGGTGGTGGTGGTGGTGCTGGTGGTGCTGGTGCTGGTGGTGCTGGTGGTGGTGGTGGTGCTGGTGCTGCTGCTGGTGGTGCTGGAAAACGTTTCTTCGAGATTCCAAAGAACGTAGTAAAAACATAAAGACAAACAATCCAAAGATGGTAAAACAAGTAAAAAATCTAAAAACACGAAAAACCCGATCAGAGCAACAAAAAAAACAGCAACAAACAAACAAACAAACATACAAAAACAAGAGTACCACACCACCACCATCAGACAATGTCCCACCATTGCGCAAACCAATGGTTAGTCGTCGTGAACATCAGAGTTGTTTAAAGAGTATTGCCGTCTTTATTATGTTCATTGACTACCTCCTTGATTGAAATAAATCCAGGTCTATCCACAATTCTATGCCATAAACCTGTCCATCAACATTCTGGCAAAGCGTATATCATTCACAGTATCAGCACGGTCACCGTCCGGTTAGTATATCCCTCATCGTCGGCCATCGTTTTAATTTACGTTTAACCAATGATTTTGCCAAGCGAGCTTCCCGTTGTCGTCGAGAAGAATTGGCCCTTCTCGAGCAGCTTTTGCGATGGATGTCACACGTTTTTCAGTTGAAGATTTTTCTGGACGGCCTGGGCCACCGACAGTTTTTTTTTTTTTTTTTTTTTTTTTTTTTTTTTTTTTATTTGGGGGGGGGGGGGGGAGGGGGGTGGGAGGAGTTGACACCGTGGTTTTCAACGCAAGAGCGTGTCATATATCGAGACCACCTCTACGTCAAGTGGTACAAAGAGCTAAGTGTACAGACTAAAACTATTGATAACGAAACGTACTTTATGGTCTGGTTGGGTCGTGGGGGAGAGTTCTTGCCTGCGGAAATATGCGCCTTGCAAGCCCCGCGAGCCACGGCGCTGACCGTGGGATAATGCGATGGGGTATGAGTTTTGCAAGCCCCACGCTCGTACACTGTGGAGCACGCTTCCATTGGCAGGACTCTCTAGGTTAAGATTTTACGCACGATTTTTCATAATAATGTATAATTTGTATACATAATGTGAATACATGCTCTCTTTTGTCAAAAAATAATTATTTATGAGTATTTAATACTCATGAATAATTATTTTTAAATCACAGTTGAATTTGATGCAGTAATTAACGTTTATACAGCTTGAAGTAAAACTAACTCCAAAGATCACGTGATTTATCCGAACAAAAAAATATGTTCGGAAAAACCACGTGACCGTACTTTTTCGAAAAATGCTCAAAAAGGCCAAATTTGGTGGTTTCTTTTCAAGATGTTTCATCTCTACTCCTCAAGACCATTCAAGTCCTTTATTTTCTAGTTTGTAGCCCAAAATAGCCCAACGAAGCCGGTGTGTACCTTTAAGACTACATCCAGCAATATTTTGTGATAATGAATAAAGGAGGTCGCAGTTATGTATTTTGTATGTTTATTTCCCCCATTGTATTACAATGCAATGTAAAAAGAACGACTGTAATATAAATGTCCCCAATAGGTATGATCGATGGTGTCATCAGTACTTCCAGAGAAGAGGTATCCCTGTTGCCAGCAGCTACATTCCATTCTTTGGAAACATTCTGCAATGGCGTCATGTAAGTTATTTTAAATTCAATTCTACTTAATTTCTTTGAAAAAAAAATACAAAAATGACTTAGTGAACGGAAAGTAAACATGTTTTAATCCACGAGGTTAAGAGTTTGGGTAAAAACTCGTTCTACCCTGTGCAGCTATTGTCTTGTGTGGAAATTTAAATTATGCCCAGGTGATGAGCACTAATTTTTTACCCCGTCCCCATAAAAAAAACTAAAACTAAAACAAAATAATAAAACAAAACAAAACAACAAACAAACAACCCAACAAACAATCCAACAAACAAACAAACAGACAGACAGACAGACAGACAAACAAAACAAACAAACAAACAAACAAACAAACCAACCAACCAACCAACCAACCAACCAACCAACCAACCAACCAACCAACCAGCCAACCAGCCAGACAGCCAGCCAGCCAGCCAGCAGACAAACAGACAAACAAACCAACAAACAAACAAACAACATTATCCATATCAAACAGCCACAGCAACAGCAACAGCAACAAATAACATCGACAACAGCAGCAGCAGCATTAACAGAAACAACATTTTCAATAATAAACAAGGGATGATAGTAATACTGACAATAGCAGCAGCAGCGCAGCAACAGAAAGCAGCGGCATGAACAACAACACCAACAACAACAACAACAACAGCAACAACAATGATAATTTGAACTGTGATTTCTTGCAAATAAGACATGTCAATCATTAGAATAATGTGACTTTGAGGATTTTAGTGAGTACTAAAATGATAACGGGCTGCATTTGGGTTATTTATAACTTGTCTCAATAATGTATTGTATAAATCATAATTTATACAGGGAATTCACGACGTGTTCACTGGCTATGTAAGGACATATGGAAAAGTCGTCGGGTAAGAGACCAATGAAAATAATGTTTCTCAAAAGACAACGCACAGGTTTGGTTGTCATCATTTCAATCTGAAAGCTCACTGCTTAAACCAGAACCAATCCCCAGGGAATCTATTTCGCCTGAAAAGCAGTCCCAAGTTGAGCATGTATATCGCCGCTGCATAGGAACGTGATGAAATAGTTCCAAAATGACAAAGCATAAAACGTTTTAAAAGTTGATTTTGACTAAACAGGGGTAACTTATAATCATGTGATTTGCACAGGTTATTTGAATGATGGGTTGATCAAGAACTTGAGGATCTTCCAAAAACCAGTTGTTCAATAAATCTCTGGAGTGGTTTGTACTATACTGGTTGGTTGCTTGATGGAGAATGATTCAATTATACACTTAAATTTCCATGAATTTTCTTCTCATTCAGGATGTATGATTTCAGAAATCCAATCTTAATTATATCAGATGCTAAGATTCTGAAGAATGTGCTGGTCAAGAACTTTTCCAACTTCTACAACCGCAGGGTAGGCTGCTATGATTTCTAATATTTACTTATCCAAATACAGTGTTTCAACAAATGCCGTGTTGTTTGATTGTGCCCTAATGACTTCTTTCGGGGAAGGTGCCATTGTGGAACGATAAGAAAACATCACTAAAATGCACCTATCTTTGTTCAAATCGTTGACTTATTTTGGGAGCCTGTTTACACAACTCCTATGTCTTTTGTAACATTTGATCTGTCCCATCTATTTCATCCTTTTTTTACCACACAACACAACTAAAACGTTAGGAATAGGTTACCGCTATCACTAAATGCAAGACTACACTGGCTATCCTGTCCGCAATTCCACTGTAAGCAATGCCCACATTACCAGAAGCACATAGGAATTATGCTAAACAGAAACATGTTTTCGATACTTATGTATGAAACAAAAGTATTTTGGACTCGCCTTTAATATACGATTCATGCAAAAAAAGTGGACTTAACCTTTTCGGGACGTTTGTTTTGTGAACACGCTAGATCTAAACCATATTCGTTTCTGTCAAAGGAAATTAGTTTGAACGATGATTTAAGTGTCTTGCGCCCGTAATCGTCACTTTTTTGTTTGATATGCCAGCTTTGAAGAGAGCAGATGAGAACGTGTGTGACGTAATGACTTTACCAAGATGCTTGCTGCTCCAGTTCGAGTAGAACACAAACTTTCCAGATACCCTTTGAAGTTCACTGGACTTGAGCCTGATAATTTTAACTTCGTTGATATCACACTCTGGACATATTGATCTCAACAATTATAACACCTCTTCCTTTGATTCTATCTGTTGATTGGCCGAACGTGCGTCACGTGGTGTTGTGCATTTTTACTATCACACTGCTCACCGATCAAAAGAACTATTAAATGGTACTATCCAACGACAACCTCGAACCCGGTGAAACGATCGAATAATACGTGCATTTGAAAAACGATACGAGAACGAAGGCAGTGTGGTACCCCCTCTTTCTTTTTGTCAAGATTTCCTGTCAGATTTTATATAGTTGTTTGAAGACTGATATACGCACAGCGAATATTAGCACAAAATGGTTGAAATTGAGGTGTTATAAAACAAATATTGACTGCTTTATCTCGTGGCGTAGTAAAACTAGTCACTCTCGGTGATCCCCGGAGCCGCCTATCTTCCCTCGGCTCCGCCTCGGGAAGATAGGTTGCTCCGGGGATCACCTCGAGTGACTAGTTTTACTACGCCACTCGAAGCAGTCAATATTTGTATACTAAAACATGCAACGTTAGTAGTAAGCAATTTGTGTTTATATGCCAACATGTACAGTGATCTTTGTTTTGATTCCTTTAAAGATTTTCCCCCTAAACACAAAACCTTTAAGCCGTGGTTTGAGTCAGCTTGAGAACGAGGAATGGAAGGAAGTTCGTAACGTCATCACACCGTCATTCAGTGCTTCCAAGATGAGACTTGTGAGTGTTGAAGTTTTTCGTTATTTGAACATAGCAAACTTAAACTCAAAGTCTGAAAAATTACATTATTTTTCGTATTTCCAGTATGTCCTTATCTTTCCAGGAGCTTCACGCAATGAAACATTTAAAAACTGGCTATGTGCGTTGTAATTAGTGAGTAGTGATTAAAAAAAAAAAAAACTAAACATTACTTCATGTCTAGAAATACAACCAGCAAAAAATGGTAAAAAAACTTAGTACTACTAATTTGTGGACGGCGTTCAGTTAAGCAAAAAACAAACAATTTCAAGGAATTTTTCCGCCTTTGACTTCCAACCATGTTTATGTCATAACAAGTGTTTTTTATAGCCTAAAGCGCCCAATCCAAAGGCAACGTGACTCTGCAAGTGCGCATTTATTACTACTCTTCTGATAATTGATAATGTGAATTATTTGTTGATTAGTTGTACCTGCAGATAGTATTATGGAGAAAAAGACAATCATTCACAATAAATTCATTTCTAAAATCACTCATAGCATTTAAATCTTATGAAAGAAAAAGGGAACCATACTGTTCAAATAGATGTCAAACAATGACAAATGCATATTTTGTATTTATTATTATTATTTTATTTATTTATTTAGGGCTGTTAGTTTGTTAGGCCTGAAGATACCTGTGCAGAGAAGATGTTGAGGAAATGTCAGTTTTAGATGTGGGTGGGGGCCAAATAGGGGAAAATGAAACTGGTAAAGCTTTGGAGTGATTGTTGATGTGCTACACTTTAATCGTACTATTTATTTCATTTTTCATTTTTTTTTCTTCTTCAGATGTCTGCTACTATCAACGAAGTTTGTGATTCCCTAGTGACTAGTATCAGCAAATCCCAAGAAGACGGCAAAGTTGCGGATTTTAGAAAGTACGGGCTGGTGGTGTTACAAATATTGGAGAAACAGTTTAAACCCAAGCCCCTCACTCTCAAGTCCCGTATCAGAACTGACCAAGAGTCTGATCCAGTACGAAACGATGAATCAAATGAATTGAAGTTTGTATTGAATGCTTTAACGACAACTGGCCATTTCAGTATCTTTATGTAGAATTGAAGTCCAAAACCTGCCTCCGGCCCAATGTCTATTCAGTGTGACCCGGATTACAGGTCAGACCGAATCCCTAGGCCATCATTTGACCCAGAACAATGACTCGAATGGAAAGTAAAGTTTGTATTACATGCCTTAACGGAGATCCGCTATTCCAATAGCTTTATGCTGGCAGTTTCTTAGTGATGCATCGTTCAAGAGGCGTTGTTTTTATTCTTACATAGGCTGTACGGTGCTTTTACTATGGACGCCATCGCCAGATGTGGTTTCGGATTGAACATAGACGCCCAGCAAAATCCAGACGATCCATTTGTGAAGAACGCAAAGACAGCATTTGAATTTAGCCTGTTCAACCCGGCATTACTGCTTGCGTGTGAGTCTGCTCCCATCTTTATGTTTAGATGTGCTACTACTATTCGATAATACGTGACATCTTGTCAAATTCAAATGAGAAAACATACATCAATGTATGTTACGAAGTCACAGGCCAAAAAATGAAACAACATAACAGAACATTAACGGGAAAGACCAACAATGGAAATGAATGTAAATGGAGTCAAGTTGGGGAACAAACAAAAATATACATATTATAATATGAAATTAGCAATGAAATGCATACAAATGACGGAAAGGGGAGTTTAAGTAAATACATCTCAAGATGAATATTATTGTGGTGAGAAAATGAAACGATAGGCAGACAGATGAGGGGAGGTACCTCCAATAGCTTCTCAACCTCTAGGGAAGGAAGGGCAAACAAAAAATGACAATCGAAAGAGGTTTCCTGAATAATATATGAGTGCATTCCGGTTTTATTATAATTTCCTGTGTGTCCCCCTATAAAAGTACCTTAATGACACTTTTTTTTAAAACATAGACTTGCAAGTTTGTATTGGTGTCTAAAAATATTACCCTATCATGGTTTTAACTTCACACGGCTACATGTATGATTCGCTTTTCCCTTAACAGACATCTTCCAAAGCTTGCACGCGCACGTCCCCCACATCGGTTTACAGCGATCGACGCCCTTGTCGGTGACACCGCCGTAAGCGTTCACAATGCTAACGGTATCGACAAAGACACACTTAAAATATTTTCTCCCCGTAAAGCACACTTCTATAGTTTACCGAAGATACACAAACCTAACAACCCGGGCCAACCCATTGTATTTGGCAATGGTAGCCCCACAGAACGTATCTCTGAATTTGTTGAAAGTTTTCTAAACCCCCTAGTGCCTCGTATTCCCTCCTTCATAAAGGATACCACGGACTTCCTCCGTAAGCTAGAGGGCATCAAACACCGAATACCCGACTCTGCTTTTCTAGTGACTCTAGATGTATCATCACTGTGTACTAACATACCCCACAGAGAAGGAATTAATGCATGTGGTTCTGCACTCAGAGCCATTAAACAAACCCGCCCCTCTGTGAGACACCTTAAAGAACTCATCAGCCACATCCTAACTAAGAATAACTTTTCTTTCACAGAAAGGCATTTCTTACAGACACAAGGTACCGCCATGTATGAAATGAAGCCCTGATACGTCAAGAATGTCTGACTTAGAAGACAAACGTGTCTTCTGCCCATAACCGCTCACTCGTTTGATGGAGATTTATCGTTGATATTTTCTATAGCTGGTGTGGTAGTCAAGATAACTTGGAAGAATTTATTGATCATGTCAACTCATTCCACCCCACCATAAAGTTCACCGCTGATTTCTCTCTTACAAGTGTGAATTTTCTGGATGTGACTGGAACTTAATCCCCCAATGGCATTGTGACAGCAACCCCCCGGACACCACCAATATCTTCTCTCTGTAGTTGCCACCCCAACCATTGCAAAGAGACAATTGCCTACAGTCAGGCCTTGCATATAAGACGTATCTGCTCCTCAAATACTCTGTACAAAAGGCGGTCATCTGACCTAAGGCACCACCTTGTTTCCAGGGGCCATAGCAAATGAAGGGTCCAACTTTCATCAACAGAGTCCTTGGTATACATCGCCATACTTCGTCTTACAAATATAAAAACGGATCCATTTATAGAACAAGAAAAAAAGACTAAAATTGTAGGAAGAAATCCAGAAATAGGTGGGAAAATGATAGCCAATCAAAGTGAATACATTACAGGCAAGGGGA
Source organism: Marthasterias glacialis (assembly GCA_911728455.2). NCBI lineage: Eukaryota > Metazoa > Echinodermata > Asteroidea > Forcipulatida > Asteriidae > Marthasterias > Marthasterias glacialis. Next base: position 23,971,660 of record OU452222.1, on the reverse strand, counting down.
TTTCTTCACTGTGATTAAATTTTATTTGACGTATATCTATTTCATTATAGCTGCCTTCCCATCCCTCGCGCCTTTGCTGAGGTATTTCAAGTTCGCGGTCTTAGATCCTAAAATTGTGAAATTTTTCACTGACGTGACTGGAGCAGCTTGTAGTATGCGCAAAGAGGAAGGCGAAGGTGCATCTAAGGTAGGAACAGCGTATGAATACATGTGTCAAAATTGTTCGCATCGTACATACAGTTGGTCCAGGTGTTACAACCGTGGAGAAGCACCGACTATACGCTCTCCAATTTACGTGACCTGTAGAGGGTGTCAAACGTAAACAAACACGGTGGAAAGTGCGGCACGGTACACGGTTGTTGCGTCTGTTTATTTTACAGAGGCTTTTCTTTCTCGAAATATGTGAACGATATTCCAGAGTTTGTACTAGAGACCTTGAGTGGCTGAATAAAGCTAGTAAGGACAGTTCGAGCAAGTCTTGGAAATCCTACAAGGAGCGTTATGTTCTAGATGCGGTAGTACAAGTTCCTTGACAACGTTCGGGCAAGACGACCGCGATCACACACCTTTCCTCAAAAAAATCTGTTCACAAAAAATTAAAGCCGAAATCAGTTATCTACGACAAAAAAAGCTTTCCAAACTGTGATGAATAGGTTTTAAAGAATAATGAATCCCTCGTGGTTTAAGTTGGAATGTTTTATTATGCAATCGAATTCCTTCCTGTGTATAAAAACCCACTGGGCACACGCCCTCGTGGTCTGTTGTCCAGAGGCGTGTGTGCCGATCAACATCGCTATTCTATAATTGAGTCGAACGCTTTACCGGTCAGCGTTTGGTCTCATCACTATATCATGAGTTGAGATTTAGCTACAGTTGTAACTATGTTTAGTCATTGGTGTGAGTAATAAAGTATTGAACACGAACTTGCTGATTTAAAACGTGTATCATTCTTAGTCATGTACGTTAGTAAGATTCCGGGATGGTTGGTCAAAAGAAAACCCCAACCATCATATATGGTGGAAGATCCGCAGTTTAGCCTGACCGGCACACACGCGGACACAGCCCCGCTGGCTTGATGTTTTGGTATGTATTATATTATGTTGCCAGTGTATTTTATTGATGTATTTTGCATATACAAATTTCGTGTTCAGATTCTGTTTTATTTTGTGGTGTGGTAGTCAAAAATGGCTGGTAAATATGAGTGTCATTTTAAGGACACATACTCTGGAATTGAGGATTTAGATCTCTTCCTGGGTAGATTTGAAACTTATGCCAAATTGCGTGATTTTGCTAATGACAAAAGAGTTTTAGCATTGGCACTACGCTTAATAGGGCCCGCTGCCGTTTGGTATTCTGGTTTGCCAGACAGCGATAAAAATGACTACTCAAAATTAGTCATTGCACTTAGACAAGTTTATGAAGGTGACAGCGCCCGTTGGGTACGCGAGGCAAAACTCGCTGATCGTTCACAAGGTGAAACAGAATCAATTGATGCTTATTTGACTGATATTATTCGATGGAGTCGACAATTAAATCGATCAGAAGATGAACAAATAGCCAGATTTGTTCGAGGATTAAGATCCTCATTAAGAGCATTTGTCATTTCAAAACAGCCAACAAGTTTGGCTGAAGCGATTGATTTTGCCAGATTGGGTGAGAGCATTGAAAAAATTTCTACTCCAGTGAATCGGGTTGAACTAATTGTAAACCGAGATGAACCATTCCTAAAGATGGAAGACAATTTGGAAAAAATGCAATGTCAGTTGAACAAAATTGAACAACAAGTCAAACCAGAGCGGAACTACTCTAAACAACGATTTGAATCTAACTATAACCGTCCAAGTCAATACAATAGACGAGCACCATTTTCACAGGTTGATCGATTTAACGGTGTATGTCATAGATGTGGGAAGTATGGTCACAGAAAATCTGTATGTTTTTCCAAACTTCACAAAGACGGACATTCTTTAAACGAATACAGCCGTCTGCATGCCAAAACGGGATGTCACAAAATGTAGATGGCAAAACTTTCCAAGCGAATGACCCCATTGAAATTGACCTGAGCAGTAGGAGTACTATTGTGATTTCTATCGGCCAAGACACCGTAAATTGCTTAATCGATACTGGTGCTACCATGAACTTGATTTCTGAACAGTTTTTCCAGAAAAGTAAATTTTTGAAAAAGCAATATGTTAGTAATTCTGGAGTTACATCGGCAAAAGTAGCCAATGGAGAGAATCTTCAGATTATGGGTTGTGTACATGCCCCAATTGTCATTGCTAACATGAAGTTAACTGTACCATTGTATATTGCCAGAGGACTCGATTGTTCCATAATTCTTGGTGTAGAATTTCTTAACAACCAAAAGGCAACAATCGATTTTGGAAGGTCAAAAATGAAGTTTCACAGAAAAAATCAGTTGCGTACGTCAAAACAAATTGAAATTCCTGCACGATCACAAACTGTTTTTCATGTAAGAGTTAAGAACGATTTACCTGCTGGTATATATGGTCATTGTCGTGCAGGACGTACTGTCCAAAATTTGGGCATACTGGTTGCTAATACAATTTCTACTACACAAAAATCGAAAGTGGGAACTGAAATGATAGTTATGGCAATGAATCCATCAGAATATCCTGTGGTATTGTATCCTCGTACAAAGATTGGAACTTTTTCCATTGTTAGTGGAAATGACATAGGCCTAACTAAGTTTTCAGATTTCAATGATTTGAAACAAGAGGAGCTACAAACAAAAAACGAAGCTACTTATCATTCAAAAGAAACTGATGAAATTCTTAGTAGGGTAGACATAGCAGAGAATTTGAAACCAAATCAAAAAGTTCAACTAGAAACTCTCATTGACGAGTATTCCGATATATTCCATACTAAAGGTAACAAAATCGGTTACTATGACAAAGTAAAACATGATATCAATACTGGTGATAATTATGCAGTCAGATCTCGACCTTACAAGCACTCTCCTTTGTTACAAGAAACCATACGGAACAATGTTGAGAAAATGCTCAAAGATAACATTATTTCTAAATCCACTTCACCATTTTCAAGTCCAATCGTCATGGTAAAAAAAGAAAACAGGAGATTATAGATTTTGTGTTGATTTTAGAGCACTGAACCGAATCACAGAGCGAGACACATTTCCCTTGCCAAATATAGGGGAAACGTTTGACAATCTTGGAATGAAAAAGCCATCATTCTTTTCTACTTTAGATATGGCATCCGGCTATTGGCAAATAGCCCTGGAAGAAAATGCCAAAAAGAAAACGGCATTCATTACGCAAGATGGGTTGTTTGAATTTAATGTGATGCCTTTCGGTCTCCATAATGCACCGTGTACTTTCCAAAGGACAATGCAAGAGGTATTAAGAGGCTTACATTGGAAAATATGCCTCGTATATCTGGATGATGTGATCATTTATAGTCACTCATTTAACGATCACATTGGACATTTGAGGCAGGTATTTGACAAATTCAGAGAAGCCAATTTAAAACTTAGTTCTCACAAATGTGCATTTGCTAAAGACAGAATCAAATACCTTGGTCACATTGTCAGTAAAGACGGGGTCGCCACTGACCCAGATAAAGTGAAAGCCATCAATGAATATCCTACTCCCAAGAACATTGCTGAGTTACGTACCTTCCTAGGTTTTTCAGGATATTATAGACGCTATATTAAGAACTATAGTAAAATAGCTTATCCACTGACAATGTTAACTCGTAAAGGTGTAACATTTGAATGGACTAAAGAATGTGACAATGCATTTCAGCTATTGAAGCAACATCTCCTCCAGCCACCCATTTTGGCTTATCCACAGTTTGATGGTTCTCAATTCATTGTACAAACTGATGCTAGTTCTAAGGGTCTTGGATTTGTTTTGTCACAAGAACAGGATGGTAAAACAAGAGTAATTGCGTATGGTGGTCGATCGTTAACTTCAGCAGAGAGAAATTATACAATTACTGAGTTAGAAGCATTAGCTGTTGTAGAAGGAGTGAAGAAATTTTCGTCATATCTAATTGGTTCTCGGAAATTTAAAATCCTCACCGACCACCAGGCATTGAAGTGGTTAATTAATGAGAAACATTCATCTGGTCGTTTAGCCCGTTGGACATTGTACTTACAGTCATTCAATTATGATGTAGAGTATAGACCAGGAAAGAAACAAGCTAATGTTGATGCATTAAGTAGAATTCAGAACCACAAAACCCAAGCTAACAAGCGGAGTGATGACATAGATTATGACACCTCAAAACCGACTGAGTATTTACTTACATGTTTTTCTGAGATTTCAGAGGACTTGGTAACAAGTTATAATGCCGATCATCCAAGTCAGACAAAAGAACCTCGGAATATTAAGTATCAGTATGGTAAACGTAGGTATTCACAGACAGATAAAAATGTCAAGAATATACCACAAGTGCATGAAAGTATTGATATGAATGACATCAGAAAAGAGCAACGCAATGATGATTTTGCTAAATCACTCATAGACTTGCTCGAAAACAATGTAATTCCAGATAATGACAAAGAAGCACGAAAACTGTTGTTGGAAGCTAATCAGTATATGACGTATGATGAAATTTTGTATCATGTATGGCATATTCCCCGTAAAGGAAAAATGTCAGAGCAAGACATTATTCAGTTGTATATACCAGAAACTTTGGTAGACACTATTCTCTATCACTGTCATGACAATGTATTGTCAGCTCATTTTGGATTCCATAAAACTTACAGTAAGGTGAAACAAAGGTACTTTTGGAAATACATGCACAGAGATATCGATAATTGGGTTAGGTCATGTGATTCATGTTCTAAAAGGAAAACGCCCAAACATAAGGTCATTGCACCCTTGCTAAATATGAATGTTGTTGGACCATTTGAAAGAGTGAGTGTCGATATCCTAGGACCACTTCCGGTCACAACATCCGGAAATCGATATGTGTTGTGTTTTACAGACCATTGTACTAGGTGGCCCATGTTAGTTCCCATACCAGTGATGGATGCTGCCACCATTGCCACTGCATTTTTCAGAGATGTTATATGTAACCATGGTTGCCCCCGTGTGCTACTTAGTGACAGAGGCACGAATTTTCTCAGTAAAATTGTTAGTGAAGTTTGTAACATCATGAAAACGGACAAAGTTAATACAAGTCCTTATCACCCTCAGTGTAACGCTGTACAGGAACGATTCAATTCTGTTATTCTCGATACAATCAGCCACTATGTGAACAAATTCCAGACTAATTGGGATAATTTTATTCCGGCAATTCAATTTGCATACCGTAGTACACCAACAGATAACTCTGTAGGGTTCAGCCCATTTTTCTTGCTTTATGGTCGTGAAGCAGTGTTACCTATCGATGTATCATTATGTCCAAAACCTGAATATAAAGATCGTAATGTCAGAGATTATTTACATGATCTTATTTCACAGTTGGAAGTAACTAGAGAGATCTCGAAACAACATCTTGAAACTAACCAAATGTCAAGGAAGAGACGTTATGATACGCGCACTCAAAGTGTTCCGTATCAAGTAGGTGATGTTGTGTATGTGTACATTCCTGCTACTCAGAAAGGGCTGTCAAGAAAACTTCAACAATTTTGGTGTGGCCCGTATTTGTTGATAGAAAAGACAGGCCCGGTCAATTTCAGAATCAGGAATCTTGAAAATCACAAACTGGTAAAAACACCTATCCATGTGAATCGATTTAAATTTGCTTACGACAGGTTTCTACGACCACCAAACAGTCAAAAACCAGAAGATCCTACTCAACAAAACCCAATTGAGGATCTAGGGGACGCAGATTGTCCTACAACCTCCTTTGAACCACTCAAAGCAACCCAAAGCGTGAAAGATAAACCCCCTTTGGTACCAGGATTGCATAATCCAACTATGGAGTACGAAGTACAAAAAGTACTACGAGGAAAGTTTGTAAAAAACAAACTTTATTATCTGATCAAGTGGAAAGGTTTTGACAATACAAAGAATACATGGGAACCAGCAGAAAACTTAAATCAAACTCTTCGAGATTATTTGCAAGAGAATCCAGTAAGGATTTCCGGTAAAACAAGACGATAGTAATTTGTCATTGTATTAAATTGATATTGTATTATTTTAATAAAGTAATTAATGAAACCTTCCATGGAAGCGATGTCCGTCTCCCCAAGTAGCTACAAAAACATCGGATCCGGAGCAGCGCCCGAGCCAATCACATCTTTGAAGTTGGACGATGAACTGATGTTACGCGCGGCATCCAGTTTTCCCCGAATGCTTCAGAATGATGTCCTGTGGCCCGATGAGCAACTATTGGACAACTCATTAATTAATTACAGACTTTACATTGTATTAAGAAAAGCCCTACAATTGGCAGGGGCCAATTTTAAAGGGAGGGCATATGTGACATAAATATTTTTGATTATCATTAATTGATTATTATTTATTTGATTATTACTGTTAAAATGTCCTACGATTGGCAGGGGCCAATCTTTAAAGGAAGGGCATATGTGATGAATAGGTTTTAAAGAATAATGAATCCCTCGTGGTTTAAGTTGGAATGTTTTATTATGCAATCGAATTCCTTCCTGTGTATAAAAACCCACTGGGCACACGCCCTCGTGGTCTGTTGTCCAGAGGCGTGTGTGCCGATCAACATCGCTATTCTATAATTGAGTCGAACGCTTTACCGGTCAGCGTTTGGTCTCATCACTATATCATGAGTTGAGATTTAGCTACAGTTGTAACTATGTTTAGTCATTGGTGTGAGTAATAAAGTATTGAACACGAACTTGCTGATTTAAAACGTGTATCATTCTTAGTCATGTACGTTAGTAAGATTCCGGGATGGTTGGTCAAAAGAAAACCCCAACCATCATAAAACTTATGTGAATCCTTGGTCTATTTGAAATTCAAAGGCTTAAAATATACGACGGAGATTCTTTTTCCAACGTTCATTGCCATCAGCTGAGATGACGTATTACACACTGCAGGTTACATGATAATTGGTCTATTGTAACTCAAGGTAGGCTTGTGGTAACAACTAGTAAACAATCATAGTGAACAGTTACCACTGAGTATTTTAGCCAAAATTGGCACAGTGTGGTAATTACGTCTTCCATGCAATAATGTTGTGCTATGTTTGTTCACGTGAAGCGTATCGATATGCTCCAGTTGATGCTGAATGCACATGCCGATAACGAGCACGGAGATGGGGCTACAGGCAAACGTCGACCGTTGTCAACTGATGAAGTTACGGCACAGGTAACATACATACTTTGCATGTAAAAAATATTACATACTTTTCAAACTGTAAAAACAAATAATGTAAAATTGTTATTGTCTACTTTGTAAATCTGCTGGATACAAATGTTAATGTTGTGAAACATTTTGGAATCAAAGCGTTATCCCCCGGCAGTGAAAAATTTCCAGAGGAAGAGGTAAGAACGAAAACTAGTCCACGTGGAAACATTTTTCCCCAATGCAATGTGTGGCATACACTCGACTATTCGCAAGCTGCAGGCGCAAATCACAACCCAAATGGACGGGGTTGGTCAAAACGTTGATGCTGCCGGGCGTTGATGCTTGGTGTTCATGTGAACAAAGTTGCAAGACAGAATTTGGCCCTCCTGTACTCATTGCTTATTGTAGTTTTTTTGTTGAAGGAGGAATAAAGGCCTGACTCAGGAAATCCATGAATTGCTATATGCATTGACTTTTCGAGAAACGTCAAGATAAAGGTCTGACAAAACCAACCGGCTCTTGTTAGAGAGCTACCACTTCTTCCCAGGGGAGATGATTACAGTGTCTTGTTTTCAAAAGTTTTGTTGATGTTTATTTGCACCATTTAACACCCTGATTATTGTGTGATTGTTACTGTACCATTGTTAATCAGTCGGTAAGGGCTCAAATGGTTAAAGGATCACTTTTGTCATTTCAGCTCGTTCACATACTGGTCTTTGATCAAAGTCAACGTGAAATAAAACCAAAAATACCATATGAGGTGAAAAAAACCACTACTTATAAATATGATCTATTTATCTGAGACCTCACAGCACTGTATAATTTTGTTTTGCCCGAAAAAAAAAACGGTTTTGGGCAACATAATATTACCCAGTATGTCGGTAAGATTGCTATACAACCCTTGGGTTAAGTGTGGTTTGAGTTAGTTCTACCCAATAAATGTGTAATTTAGGGAACATGTTTTTTTCTGGATAAAGCCTATACAAAACGTTGGGTACACAAATCACACTGTGAAGAGTAAATCCTTACCCTTTTCGTCATTTGATGGGTAATGTTTTTACCCAACCTGACAACCATGTTCTCTTTGTAACCTCGAAACTCAAAAAGCTCGGAATTTTACCAAGTATCCTTCGGGGTGCTTATAAAATTATACAGCAATTTACACAAAATAACATTCGATATGGTGTACAGTATTTTTTATAAATCTTCACCATCAACATAAATAGAGTTTGTTGTATATTTAAAATTAGTTTTAAGAGAGTTTTCTGTTTAGCAAATGTAAAATAAAATCATCTGTGTGATTTCAGGCTATCTTATTCTTCTTGGCTGGATATGAGACAACCAACACCCTGCTTTCTTTCGCATCATACGTGCTGGCCACCAACCCAGAAGTGCAAGACAAACTCCTCGCTGAGATTGACAACCTCGCTCCAACAAGAGATAACCTTGGTTATGACATCATTTCTAAGATGGAGTACCTGGACATGGTGGTGAATGAAACACTGCGCATGTATCCGCCAGCGGTCATGTAAGCAGATTGTTTAGATAGACAATTTGTTAATGGGTAACAACCTTGCTAAGCAATATCTTCTATTAGCCTAATGGTTCATAGTAGAACTGGGGTTTATTTAACGTAGGTCGACGTTTCGAACGGTATACTTTGCTCGTCTTCAAGGGAAGACGAACAGAGTCTCGTGTTTGAAACGTGGAAGCCTACTTTATATCAACTCCAGTTCTTCTCAGAAACTTCAATTATATAGAAGAGATTGTATCTACACATACATGTGACGGCTCAATTACTTTCTCAGGATTTTCTTACTTCCCTCACCTTGCAGCACTTCAAATCTCACTTTTCTGATTGTTGCCGCAAAACTCACAGCCCAAAGTTCATTGATTGTTGAGTGACGTGTCGTGGCCGAGCGGTCAAGCGAACTGGACTCAAGCTCTGGTGTTTCTGATCACCAGAGTGTGGGTTCGAGTCCCGGTCAAGAAGTTTGTGTCCTTAAGCAAGACGTTTACTACGTCCTTCGGATGGGACGTAAAGCCATAGGCGTAGAAGCACCCAGTTACACTTATTGGAAAGAGAAGGGGTTTGCCCCAGTGTTTCTGGCAGTGGCTGCTGAATGCGCCGCAGCACCATGTCAACCATTATAAGGTGCTACATAAATGGGTCTGATGATTCAAAAAATTCAAAATCATGTCTTAATTTAAAACAGTATAACAAGGGCCTTGAGTACCTAATATATAGGGCACATATACCTACCAACAAGTGTGCGCTACAAGACTCTGGTAGTATTACCAAGGACTCAAAAGCCTACCCGTAATCCAGAATCTTCAGCTGAAATTATCCGGGACAATTAAGACTTGAATTCAGAAATTAGAACTGAGTGCACGGTATGTATGTATTATGTTTGGAGCGATGTCATTGTCCAATTTCCCCCAAGGAAAATGTGTTGATAGTGCCCTGACGATGATCACCCAGTGAATACACTATGTGATTTTCTCTTCTAATAAACATAGTATATTAATCAGATTTAAAATATCGGACTCTTATTGTTTTTATAGTTTTGATCGTAAGTGTAATGAGACCATAACCTATGACGGACTGACCATCGAGAAGGGACTTACTGTGCTTGTCAGTCTCTGGACCCTCCACTACGACGAAGACTATTGGACCAACCCAACCAAGTTCGACCCAGAAAGGTATAATTATTCTATATTATTATTTCCGTTATTTGTTCTTAAAGCCGCGAATTCCAAAATTAGACTGTTGCACTTGTATTGACCAAGTAAAAAAAAAATCACTTTCTTGAATATGTTTTATAACCACACTATTTGCTATACTTGTGGCCTGTTGTTCTTCACAGTTTCATATTATCAGTTCTTTAAAACCACACGAATAACAGACAACCCCGGCTTTTACAAATAAGAACTCGCTCAAAACAATGCACAAACTTAATTTGATTATTTTGTATTATTATCCATATTTTTTATTTGATTTGATTTAATTTGATGTTTTCTTAATATGTTTTGTTTACTGTTGCCATTGATCTTTACTTGATCTCTAGACCGTATATATAGTTGTATTATTATTAGCACTAATAATATTTAGATACGTGTTCATGCGCTCTGTGTCCTTTATGGCTGTATCATCTCATCATGTTTTTTTATGATTATATTTAACCCCCAGGTTCAGTGCTGATAATAAGGACTCCATCGTCCCATGTTCTTACATGCCGTTTGGCTTCGGACCTCGTAACTGCATCGGCATGCGCTTCGCTCTGTTGGAAGCCAAGATGGCGTTGGTGCGCGTGTTGCAGCAATATCGCTTTGACGTCTGCGCAGAGACAGAGGTAATGTATTGCCCAGTTTTAATGATCAATTAAAAGCCTTTTCTAGTTGCCTTATCTGATTCATGGCTCTACTTTCTCTATTCATTTTGTAACCAGCAGTTTCTTACTCGTTTATTTGGATTGTTTGGGATACTGTTCTCCAGTTGTGTTTATTTGGGGTTTCAATATCGTTTGTTTACTAGTGTATGGCCCCCCGTAGTTCTATAGTATGTTTGAGTTTTAATATTTTTTAGGATTTTATATTATGGGTAGTTAGAGGTTTTATTTGGTCTGACACATCTAGGCCTATGATTTGTCATTTTTATTGTTGTTGTGGTTTTTTTTATTTATTTTTAATGTGAGAACCAATATGTAATTTATTGTCCAAAAAAAATAAATAAATAGATAAATAAATAGATAAATAAATAACATTTGGAGATATGGTGGACATCATATGAGTGCACTAATCGGTTTGGGTGTATACAGACGAACTTTACCCGAACCTCATAGTGTCACACTCTTCGTTATAAAATGCATTAGTAAGCCAGTGGGTTGATTTCTGATAAAAAAACTTGGAAACTTACGGAGCTTATCATAGACATTAAGGCACAAGGCAGCAATTATCTTCAATCTCACAGGTTCCTGATTTGCTTCGCCTGTGTCAAACTGTGATGTTTATAGTGATTGATCACCTTCTGGAAAGTTTGGTATAAGTTTGCCATAAGTTTGCCATTTGTTGTGTCACCTTTTCTCCACAGATCCCACCTGTGTTTGGAAAAATGGGATTTCTGGCTCCCAAATATCTTAAACTGAGGGCTCATCAGAGGAAGTAAGACGATTGCTGCCCGATAAAGATAATCATCACACCACATCGATGCTGCCCAATAAAGATAATCATCACACCACATCGATGCTGCCCAATAAAGATAATCATCACACCACATCGATGCTGCCCAATAAAGATAATCATCACACCACATCGAAGGCCAAAGCATGTGCCTTGAACCCTTTCAGTCCCGTACCTGGGATATCCCGGTTTACGCAGCGTGCACTCAGATCCTGCTCCCGGGATATTTGCCTCTATCACGCTCGCACCAAATACGCTGCGAAAACAAAAATACAGCCTCAACTACCTGTTGAATGTCGCCCTCTTTCGGTGTGTTTTAAGTCAGAATTTGTGGTTGTTTACTCCTTTTGTTGAATGGGTTTTAGCTCAAAAATTACGTCAAATTTGTCTTCACAATGTGGCTCGTTTTCCCTCTGTGATTTCCCTTCTGGACTACTGGTGACCTTGCAGAGTTTGTACTAGTTATTCGGGTGTGTATAGAGCAATAAATCAATGAAGTTATCTTATGTTGGTAGCCGTTAGCACCATGTTCTGTGTCCTTTATGGAACTGTGAACGTCCTACATTTGAGCACACGATGTACGGACGATCGACGATGCACAAGTGACCGGAAGTCACAGGTCGCGGAGGTCACAGACGTCAACAAAACCTACTGAGAAATAAAACAACGAAGTGAAGAACATACAAAAATATTGAATCAAAACAATTTACAGTAATGTTTTAATGTATTTTTGTTTTTAATGTAAACACACAATAACTTGTTGTGTTTGAAAAAGTATGCAGGATGTGGGGGGTAAATGCGTGCAAAGTATAATGGGACTGAAAGGGTTCGAGCGACTCGGATTAGATCGATGTAACGCATAAGAACGATGCAATTCTGAAACAGACAAGTAAAGAGTGGTGTTTCCCCCATTCTTATTGTAGATGAATGTTCCATGATTGTCCCAAACAGTGAAAACATTCATTGATATGAAAGAATGAATGAATTTATTTAGTTATTTCACCACATTGCAACTAGTACAAAATCAATGTAATCAGCCAAGAACACTTATGCTAACTATATATAATGGGTAGGGTACCGGAGACTACAAAATATGTTCTCTTGATGTAAAATAGTGAAATACCACTCTTTTTGTCCGCCATACCACTTTTGCAAGGAGCCATATGGCGGACATCTCTTTTTTAGAGTGAAAAACGTGTTCTCACTAGATTCAGAGTGAAATTCACTACACCTTCACTCAGAAGAAGGTGATGAAGAGTGCGCTTCACACTCAAAAGAGCCAAACTGACACCATTCTGGCAAGCGAGTGAACTTTCACTCTTTTACATTTATAGAGAACTTTCGAAGCCGATCCCCCATCAGCAGCCAAGGATGAAGCAGGCCTAGGCCTATTATAAATATTAACCTAATAAACGTGGGACCGAAAATAATTGAAATAAGCGACGAAACTAAAGATTCAATTCAATTCATCTCACCTTTTATTTCCAAATTGCAAAATGCACAACAAATAATTAAGAACTATGCAATTCTGATGCGTAAAGCGTACGGTTGTTTTTCCCCTTGCATTGCAATAAACCTTTTTCCTGTATTATTGATTAATATTAAAGAAAATGGAGGGAATTGGGGAAATTTTCATTTTGTCACAATGTAGTTGTGGCTGGCTTCGATAAGCTTGTCCTCGTTTCTTTTTTTATGCCATCATTCATTCACTGACAGACACTGCGTATTCGCATCCGACAAAATGTTAGAATATTTCAATATTGTCAGACTACGCATCCGATTAGTGTGTACGACCTCATTTTCATGTTTTAGCGACGATGAAGCCACTCGTTGTACCGGTATACTGTTCATTTTCCCACAGTATGGCTACGACAGGCAGACAACATGGTGGTACGACTGTTCATTTTAAGGATTGCTGCAGGAGCTTGGGATACGCATGTACAACCTGAAGTGATAGGCGCATTAAAAATTATTACACTTGATTATTCAAAAGACAATTCTTTTTTCTTTTTCTTTTTTTGTTACACATGAAGAAACGTAAAGCTTTGAGATACATCTTTACATATCGCTAAGAATAAAGCATGTACAATTTAAAAGCTAGATGACTGCAGGTGAAAAGCTAACTCACAGAAGAGTTAAAGATATCAGGAAGCTCGAGGATGACTGCGTATTAAGGAAGATTGTTCCATATTTGTTTTGATCTTGTTGTTTTGTCGTGCCCCGAGCGGTTTAGTGCACCGGATTCAACATCTGGTTGTTAAGTAATCAGGGTGTGGGTTCGAATCCCGGTCATAACACTTGTGTCCTTGAGTAAGATGCTTTGTTACAATAGCTTCTCACCCAAGGGTATAAATGGTTACCTGCGAGGGTAGATGTTGATATTGTTTTGAAAAAGCCTTCGGAGCGACTTTTTGTTAATTATAGAACATACACAAGTTTACATTTACCACCGTATGTGACAGCCAAGTCCCACGAAAAAGACAGTTACCTGGTCATTAAATATCAGCGTTCACTTTCGGAAAATTATTTCGGTGTCATTAAATGTCAGCGTTCACTTTCGGTGAAATCTATACTTTACATAAAAAACGCAAACTTGTACAATCATACCACACATATTGCACTTTCCGTGTGGAAGTTTCTATACGTACATGCGCCCAAAAATGCATTGCTCACTCGCAGTGGCGAGGGCGATGCACTTCGAAAAGTTGCAGAGGAGAAATTAGCTCCTGCAGTGCAGCAAGTTCAAAGATGTGCACGCATAATTGTATGCTTACTGCAATCGCACGCGCATGCTTACTGCAATCGCACCCGCATGGTAGGAACTAGACGGCGCCCTCGTTGTTGCTCTTCATAATATTCCGCGCGTCCGGAGTAACAAACTTTAGTTTTATTTTGTTTCTGAATTAGTCTGCATTTTATTTTCGTCAATAATAATAACAACGTTTTAAAGATGTATGTTAACCCAACCGTCTGCAAGAATTGTACACAATGAATGTATTAACAAATTCATGTTTGCTTTATGAGGTAAAACAATGAACTACTGTTATTATTTGTGTTTTTTTTTGTGTGTGTGTAATATGTATACTTTATAGCGCCCCCTTCTTACCCAGGATGTCAGGGCAGTGCAACGGAGACTGACGTCCTACCAGGGCTCGTCAGAACCTATCATGACCTACCTAAACACATAATGATAAAGTATAATGCGTATTCATTAGTTATTGCATCACCAACGGCGCAGTGTTTGTTCTTCTGCTTCAGAAGTGTTTATAATTGTTCTTTAGCCTGACCATTACGGGACGTTCAGGCATAGCATGTTGAAACCCTTTTTAAGTAAAGTGGATTTGACCATAAATCAAATCAAAACAAATAAGCTTTGATAGATGTTGAGTAATGGCAGATAGTGTATGTTCGAGTCTTCACACTTCAATTTTTGGGGGCATAATTTTATAAAGATTAGGTTCATCAAGTGCATATTAAGTGTAAGTTGGTTTCCAACAAATGGAGATTTGGTGTCTTGGGGTTACATTCACCTGGATAGTGGTTGATAGACTGGTTCACTTTAGTGATTTTGGGGACTTTTTGAAGTCCACTTGCACAGACTTTTGACCAAAAATGGGGGAAAACATGCAGTCCAAAACGCCCTCTAGTGACGTGTGCTGAATATTTTGTCATCTTGTCATTTTACGTCATCTTGTAGAACTCAGTGAAATGATCTTTTGTGGCAAGTTTCATCAAAATCGGTCGAACCCTTAGGAAAATAAAGAGGCGGGGCACTATGTGCCTCCCCCCCCCCCAGGTCCCCGTACATCGCAAAAAACGGTCATGGTAGGAACAAACAAAACATCAAGGCCACATTTCACACAAACAGTCACACTTCTTAAAAATGCAAAGCTAAATTAATGTGATGTCACTACAAATTGCTGTGGTGATCCAGACAACTCAATCCCGAGTCGAGTCTTAGCTCTGCTGTGACATCACTGATGGAGCCCCAGCTGGACTAGCAAGTTTTCTTTCACAAGGATAACATAATGGCTTGGTATAGTTATTCAAGCTAGACGACTGAAATGGGGAAAACACAGATAAAATGCATTGTCTACAAAACAGGACATGACATTTTTATAAAGAAAACTAGCCAAGATGTAAAACATAATTGCTCAACACAACATGCAACAAAATACGGAAGGGCAGACAGCTCAATGAGAAAGTATAATTGCGGAGTGAGATAAGACCATTATATAGTTATACATAACTCTATGGATAAGACCCCATTCAAAGTTCCTTCATCAATGTCCAGTGTAGCGCTGATTTGAAAGAGGGTCGTGTGTTCTTGCATAACAAAATAATCACCTTATCAATTGTCCCCTCGTAATTCGTTAAGGACAACACGTCAGATTCATGGCGATGTCCACCAAGTACGATGGGCTCCGTGGGTTAAAACAAAATGTGTTTGGTGTCAGATTTCAGCAAACATGAACAACCAGGATTACCCTACCCCTCTTAAACTTAGAAATAAAAATACCGCTGAAGAACAACAAACACACAAACAAACAAAAAACAACAACGAAGTTCACAAACACAAAAGGCGAAGATCCCTTCCAGAGTTGTTAAAATAAGGTTGCTGGGTCAGTCTTGAGTGGCAACACCATCCAGCAGTGGTCATTGTTAAACGCACATTTGAAGTCATTATGGGCTTAGTTCAATGCTCTCTCCATTCATTCGCAAAGAAAAAAAGAGAAAACATCTCTTTGAAATTTTACCTAGTTTAGTTGACATGTGGCTAAGTTTAATCGACCTATTTATTTTTGTATTTGTATATATTTCTTTCTTTATTTATTTATTTATTTATATAATATAGATATCTGTTTACCGTTTTACGGGCCACTGTCTCCACTTTGACCCTTCTAGAAATGAACAAAAGTGAGCGTTGTATTATGTTGCTTTTGTGTGAAAAAGAAGAAAACAAAACGGAAGGTTTTGAATGACTTCAAAAAGACCACATTAATATTATTAGCCCTAATCTATGAAAACGTGCTAAAAAAATTATAAAATAAAACAACAACAAATAACCCAACAAACATAAACCAGTTGTCGTT
Organism: Marthasterias glacialis; assembly: GCA_911728455.2. Taxonomy (NCBI): domain Eukaryota; kingdom Metazoa; phylum Echinodermata; class Asteroidea; order Forcipulatida; family Asteriidae; genus Marthasterias; species Marthasterias glacialis. Next base: position 23,955,132 of record OU452222.1, on the reverse strand, counting down.
TTCAGTCAAAAGTTAACACCAAATCTGACGACATTGTGCACAGCATTGCGTAAGTATGACTTAAAAAAAAAAATAAATAAAAAAAAAAATAACCCAACAAACATAACCAGTTGTCGTTTTCAGTCAAAAGTTAACACCAAATCTGACGACATTGTATACAGCATTGCGTAAATATGACTTCGTTTTAATATTATTATTTTTTTTTTTTTTGAATTTAGATTTTTTACATTTCCAGGAAACAGATTCCTTTCAACCATCATGGGGCTATGACAAAATAACTGCTTTGTTCAGACGGAAGGATGTGATCGGTGGCAATTTTCTCCCGCACCACACGTTGAATAGGAGGCCACGGCAAAGTGTCCCGATTGGTCGGTTGCTAATGTATAATGCATGTTCGGTCACAGGAGTTCGTTTTATGTGCTACAACGAGTAGTTATAGTACGCATACAAGTACAGTACATTTACGTGTACTACCAAACACACAGGATGGTATTTGTATGTTCCAGGTTTAACCATGGAGCATTTTCTTCCCCCATGGTTTAACTAACAACGATCAACCAGGGTCAAAACGCGAGCAAATGCATGAAAAACAACAACAACAGACAACAAACAACAACAACTATAAACAAACAAACAAACAAACACACAGATACAAAAACCGTGGGGGACAGGGGGCAGGTACCTGTTTTTTTTTTATGAATTACATGTATCTACATTTTTAGTTGTTTCGAATTTGTGGGGGGCACGTGCATCAGGCCATGCCTTAATAGGGTATTGTGTTCTAGCGTATGAACTAAATTAAGTCGATAACTGGATTTACTGATAGTCTGTACTATCAGTAAGCAGCTGTACCTATAATGGTCTATAAATAATACATCTCGTCATAGGCTCTGACAACACCGTGTGGCGTTGTATGTTCCAACGTCATTGGCTGTAGTAGTTGCATCACCATTTCGCAAGAGTATATATGAACACCGGGCAATCCTGGGATACTCACAAGTATATACCCAGCCAAACTTGGCAGAGCTTGATACTATCGACTGAACGATAAGGTAAAGGTTGATTTTCAAAAATGGAGATGTTCGGTTTTGAGATTACACTCACTTGGATCCTGGTGGCAGGGCTGATCATGATGGCTTTGTGGTGAGTAATTTTAAACCAAGTTGTTCGTGTAAACATGACTTGACAGAATTTAACCATCCGTGACCTGGATCACCTGTATTGTGGAATGAATTTGTTTATACCTCCATGGTATGACTGCGTTGGAATATGAACATATTGATGGTGGTTGGGGGAGGGGGAGGGGGGGGTCATAACACAAAATTTGACAATTGATCCACACATTCGTCTCTTAAAACTGTCGCGTCCATTCCGACCTGTCTTATTGTGATTCAACTTAAACGGTCTTTAACTATTATGTATTTATTAATTTATGCATTTGGTTAACATTCTGCGTCATTTAATTAAAGCCGTCAAAACGTGTAACACTAACAGGGTTTCTTTTTTTCACACACTCTCAATCTACTTTGCCGATGAAAACAACTTTGTAACTTTGGCACGTAGACCAGGCGCCCTGGAACCACCGGTCTGAGTTGCGTTCTACTTCTAACTTGTTTGTCTCTTGTTTGTTCCCCATGTTTGTAATCGCATCGTTTTGTTTGACCTTCGTGGTTCAGTCTTTAGCTTTATATAAAGAGAAGAAAAGAAGAAGAAAAAAAAACCCACAAAAAACATTGGATATAGTGTTCGAGGAGATGATAAACATTGTGATCATTCATACTTGAATATCTGACCACGATACTTCGTGAAACTGCCTATCATGACTCCAACTCCTGTGTGTGGTTTTCTGAGTTTTCAAACCTCAAATTAAATCGTAGCATGACCGTATGCACGTACTACTTGTACTACATGTACTACAGTACAATGCACTCATACCTGTGTAAACACACTGTATTATGTTTCACTAAGCACGCTTGTTTACTTCCACAATGCCTGGGCAGTGTGTGTGAATCGTCTGTGAATAATAAGGTTCAAGGGTCAAGGAAAGATGGGCGTTGGGGCGAGGGGTGGTAGGTCTATACCAATTTATGATCGAACAATGTAACGTACATCTACGTTTGTCGTATAAACTGTTGTGCCAGTGTGAGTGATACCATAGAGCAAGGGGGATGGGGGGGGGGGGGGGGTGCCAACAAACCAATAGTTCGTATGGCTGTGTGACAGCATAGTGACAGTAACCATCAGAAAATACTGGCTCTCAAAATGGAGTCTGTATTTAAAGGCCTTTTTATCAACGCAGTGTAGATCCCTGGGGGGGGGGGTATAGCCTTCACCTCCAACAAGAACCATGGGGCATGACTTTGTATTGCATAATAAATGGGTTAATGAATCAAATGAGAGAACAGTTTTGTGTCGTTTGTTAATTTTTTCCCCTTAATATTACCAGTATCCCTGTGATGTGTAACATAAGTTCTATAAAAAACAAAAACGTTTTGGTTTGTTCCCCTCCCCCTATTTGTTCTTATTTGATGTTTCACTGGCCCTAATAGGTATGATCGATGGTGTCATCAGTACTTCCAGAGAAGAGGTATCCCTGTTGCCAGCAGCTACATTCCATTATTTGGAAACATTCTCCAATGGCGTCATGTGAGTTATTTTGATTTCAATTTATATTTAATTTCATAGAAAAAAAAACTATATAAATGGTTTAGTGAATGATCCTCGTGGGAAAGTAAACATTGTTTAATATACGAAGTTAAGGTTGTGTGCATAAACTAGACACTGTACTGCCCTGTGAACTGTTCATATGCAGCTGTTGTCCTATGAGGAAATATTCACAGGTTGTGAGTACTTATTTTGCGCCCCCCCCCAAAAAAAAAAAAAAAAAAAAAGAAAGAAAAAAAAGATTGAACTGTGATTTTTTCCAAATAAGAAATGTCAATCATCAGTACAATGTAATTGTATTCATTTTAAGGAAAGGGGGGGGGGGTATAAAATGAGTACTTGCTCTTGTCCAAAACTATTAATAAACGACATTTATCAGTAAAATCATGACGGGCTGTATTTGGATTATTTATAACTTATCTATATAATTTATTGTGTCAATTATATACAGGGAGTTCAGAAGGTGTTCACTGACTATGTGAAGAAATATGGAAAAGTCGTCGGGTAAGAAACCAATGAAAATAATTTTCTCAAAAGACAAAGCACAGTATCGGTCATCATGGAAAACAATTAAACAGTTTCAATCTGAAAGCTCACTGCTTAGACCAGAACCAATGACCATGGAATATATTCCGCCTGAAAAAAAAAAAAAAAAAAAAAAACAGTCCAGAGTTGAGCATGTATATCGCCGCTGCTAGGAATGTGGTCAAATAATTCCAAATGACAAAACATAAGACGTTTTAAGTTGATTTGACTTAACAGGGGCAACTTAATCATGCGATTTGCACAGTTTTTTTTTATGGATGGGTTGATTGAGAACTTGAGGATACAAATAATAATCTCTTCCAAAAATCAGTTGTTCAATAAATCTGTTGGGTGGTTTACACTATACTGGTTGGTCACTTAATGGAGAATGCTTCGATTATACACTTAAATTGCCATGAATTGTCTTTGCCTACAGGATGTATGATTTTAGACGTCCAGTCTTAATCATCTCAGATGCTAACATTCTCAAGAATGTGCTGGTGAAGAACTTTTCCAACTTCTACAACCGTAGGGTAAGTTGCTTTGCATTTCGACTTTACATATCCAAATGAAATTGTTCAAGGCTTACCTGATGTTAATGCAAGCAAATGCCTTGCTGTTTCCTGTGCCCGAATGACTTATTTCGTGGAAGGTGCCATTGTGGAAAGATCAGGAAACATCACTTTTTTTCAATCTGTTACTATTTCGGGGAGTCTGTTTGCACAACCCCGTGTCTTTTGTAACATTTAATATGTCCATCTATCAATTGTTTTCCTTGTTTACCAGCACTATACGCAACAAAACTAAAACGTTATGATTAGGTTACCAGTATTTCTAAATATAAAACCACACTGGTATCCTGTACGTCATTCTGCTGCCAGCAATGCCCACTTCACCAAAAGCAAATAGGAATTGTGTTGAGCTAAACCATGTTTTCGATATACTTGTGCATGAAAACAAAAGTGTTTTGGACTCGCCTTTTTGTGACTTATACGAAAAGAAGCGGACTTACTTTTTCACGTATGTTTTGCGAACACGCGCAGTCTGAACGATATTCGTTGCTGTCACAGCAACTGTGTTTGAACGATGATTTAAGTGGGTTTTTTTGCCCGTAGTCGTAACGTTTTGTTTGATATGCCAGCTTTGGGAAAGAGCAGATACGCATGTGTGTGACGTCTATTGACTTGACCAAGATGCTTGGTGCTCCAATTCGAGTAGTACAACGAACTTTCCAAAAACCTTTGAAGTTCACTGAACTTGAACTTGTGAAGTTTAACCTCATTGGTCTCCCACTCTGGAGATATTGATCTCGACAACTAAAAACATGCACAGTAATCAGTTAGCAATTCGTGTTTATATGTCAAAAAGTACAATGATCATTGTTTTGTTTTCTTTCAAGATTTTCCCCCTAAACCCCAAGCCTTTAAGCCGTGGTTTGACCCAGCTTGAGAATGAGGATTGGAAGGAAGTTCGTAACGTTATCACACCGTCATTCAGTGCATCCAAGATGAGACTTGTGAGTATGGAAGTTTTCTTTATTTGAAAATAGCAATCTTTAAGTGAAAAAGAACATTGTTTTCTCCTTTGTTGCGTTCCTTGATTGGGCTTCCAGTCTGATCTTGTTAGATGGGCACATTGCCTTCAAGTTTATTAACTTTCTGCTGTTTGGAATTTATCCTGCTTATCTATGTGTTAAGAATGGCACACAATAAAACAGTGTGTTTCAATTGGTGAGTATAGTGATGTAAAATAGACACACAAATGCGTCCCTTGAATATACGGTCCGCAATTTTGCCGAGTCCAACATTTGTTTCTACAAATTGGTGGACGATGAACTGTCGCGAAATTAAACAAAAAACAAACAATTTCAAGGGATATTTCTACTGTTAAAATATATTTCCAACCACTTCATAACAAACGCTTTTTTATAGCACAAAGTGCCCAATTTTGTTTCAACCCCAACAGTGGAAATAGTGTACTTGTACACCTTTTGTCGGCAATGTATGTATGCGTTATTGTCATTTCTTGTATATCTCAGTTTATAAAATGAACTGATAAAGCTTTGTTGTGATTGTGCTTTACTTAAATCGTACTATTGTTTAGTTTGTATTATTATCATTTTTTTCTTTTCTTTTAGATGTCTGCTACTATCAACGAAATTTGTGACTCATTAGTGGCTAGTATCGGCAAGTCCCAAGAAGACGGCAAAGTTGGAGATTATAGAGAGTACGTGTGGTCTTATAAATATTGGAGATATAAATTAAACCCCTGGCCTACACTCTAACAAGTTCCAGGTTGGCATGGAGCCAAGCAGGGTTCCAGTGACGGGCTAGGAGTCGAAAACACGTCATTGGCCTGATCTCTAGTCGGTGCGACCCGGATATAAACGGGTGAGACTTACCCCGATTTGGGCAACGTCTGATCCAGGACTGATAGATTACACGGCGTCCGAAACATTGATTCGAATGAACAGTTAAATTTTTATTTACACGCCTAACCGAAAATTCATAATTGTGATATTTTTTATGCTGGTTGTATATGAGTGATGCATAGCACAAGAGGTGTTGTTTTTATTCATACATAGGCTGTACGGTGCTTTCACTATGGACGCTATCGCCAGATGTGGTTTCGGATTGAACGTAGACGCCCAGCATAATCAAGACGACACATTCGTGAAGAACGCAAAGAAAGCGTTTGATTTTAGCCTGTTCAACCCGGCATTCATGCTGGCATGTGAGTCTGCTCTCATTTCTGTATTTGCATATGCTGCTATTATTCGGTAATACGTGACATCTTGTAAAATTCAAATGATAAAACACAGAACCAGGGATCTCGACCGGCAAAATGACAAGTAATGATCTGTTGCTGTACCTTCATACCTCAACGAGTACAATAGACTGCGGATAAAGATACGAACTTCCTGACGTGTACCAAAAAAAAAACTGCAATAGTTGCTCTGCAGCCAACAGACGTCCTTGCGATTATAATGTGAAATTGGGTAGATCGCATCAGGGATTGGCAGGGATGCTGCTGGTGCGGAAACGAACACGCTGTTTGACCGGAAGTAGGTTCACATTGTATTCAGTATGCTCATTTGAAATTGGAACCGATATATTAGATCAAGTCGTTTTCTTAGCGTGTTCGTATTTATTATTATCATTTTTTTATTATTATTTTTGTTGTTATCTCTAAATCAAGTATATTGACCGCTTGTTATTCCAGCATTAATGAAAGTGTATACATCAAAGGAAAGGAGTTTTACTTGTTTGTTTCACTTTGATTTCTATTTAATCGACGTACATCTATTTCATTATAGCTGCCTTCCCATCCCTCGGGCCATTGATGACGTATTTGAATTTTGGCGCCTTTGATCCTAAAATTGTGAAATTTTTCAGTGACGTGACTGATGCAGCTTGTAGTATGCGCAAAGAGGAGGGCGTAGGTGCATCTAAGGTAGGAGCAGCGTATGAATACATGTGTCAAAATTGTTTGCATCGTACATACACTTGGTCCAGGTGTTACAACCGTAGTGAAGCACCGATTACGCTCTCCAATTCACGTGACCTGTAGAGGGTGTCAAACGTAAACAAAAACGGTGCCCTCGAAAAAGGAAAGTGCGGAACGGTACATGATTGTTGCATTTGTATATTCGATCGCGGCTTTTCTTTCTCGAAATCTTTAAAAACATTCCAGAGTTTATACCAGAGACCTTCGAGAGGCTGACTAAAGCCAGTAAGAGCAGTTCCAGCAAGTCTTGGAAATTGTACAAGGAACATTATGTTTACGATGCGGTTGTACAACTTGCACGATGGAACGTGTGGCCCAGACGACCGCGATCAAACACTTGTCATCACAATATTTTGAAGCTGAAATCATCCAAAGAAAAGGCTTTCCACAACTGTGTGATTCCTTAATCTATTTGAAATTCCGTTTGGCTGTGTATAAAATGCTCATTTCCAACGTTCTTTGCCAACAGCTGATGTGACGTAGTACCCACTACAGGTCATCTGATGATTGGTCGCGCAATCGGTCTATTTTACCTCAATACATACAGGCTTGCGGTAACTACTTGTGAACAATCATAGTGAACAATTACATCTGAGTATTTTGCCAAAATTTGCACAGTGTGATAATTAAGTCTTCCATGCAAAATAATGTTGTACTTTTGTTGTTGTTTATATGAAGCATATTGATATGCTCCAGTTGATGCTGAATGCGCATTCCGATAACGAGCACGAAAATGGGGCTACAGACAAACGTCGACCATTGTCAGCCGATGACGTTACGGCACAGGTAACGTACAAACTTCCGTGTAAAGATTAAATACTTTCTTCACTCTGAAAAGGAAACGTAAAACTGTTCTTTACTTTTAATTCTGTGAAACTGCTGGATAATTATGTGTAACTTTATGTTCAATAGTGGGTAAAACGACAAATTTTGAAGTGCCCCTCAATCGTGTCAGTAATAAAACATTTGACGTGTAATTTCAGGCTATCTTATTCTTCTTGGCTGGATATGAGACAACCAACACCCTGCTGTGTTTCGCATCCTACTTGCTGGCCACCAACCAAGACGTGCAAGAAAAACTTCTCACTGAGATTGACAACCTCGCTCCAACGAGAGATAACCTTGGTTATGACATCATTTCCAAGATGGAATACCTGGACATGGTGGTGAATGAGACACTGCGCATGTATCCGCCAGCGGTCATGTAAGCAGACTGTTTAGATAGACAATTTGTTAATGGGTAACAACCGTGTGAAATAATCTCTTCTATACAGTATACTTCCAGGGAAGCCGAGCAGAGTCTCGTTTTTGACACGTGGAAGCCTACTTTATCTCAAATCTAGCTCTTTTTAGAAACTGTATTCGCAGCCCAAGTTTCATTGATTTTTGAGTAGCGTGTGGAGTTTGAGCGGTCCAGCGCACTGGACTCAAGCTCTGGTGTTTCTCATGATCAGCAGAGTGTGGGTTCGAGACCCAGTCTTGACACTTTACCCTTAAGGAAGACACTTTACCGTTATTACCACGTCCTTCGGATAGGACTTAAAGCCATAGGTCCCGTGCGTTGTGTATATGTACGTAGAAGAGAAGGGGTTTGCCCCGGTGTTTCTGGCAGTGGCTGCTGAATAGGCCACAGAACCCTGTAAACCCTTATACAGGTGCAACATGAATGGGTCATATAATTAAAAACAGTATACATACATGTAATGAGCGCCTTGAAAGCCTAATTATGACCTAATTGTTCGTGGGTATGTGCGCTATTTAAGACTCTGGTGGCGTTACTACAATGACTCAAAGGCCCTACCGGGAATTTTTAGCTGAAACTAGCCCGGACAATTAAGACTTTAAACCAGAAGTTGACAACCGAATGTACGTATTTCATATGTTCGGAGCGTTTGACAATCACATTTTAAGAATACTATCAAAAGAATTGCTTTCCAATTCTCCGACTGTTTAAAACCCAATGTCACCCCGAAGAAAATGTGTTGTTAATGTCCTCACCATGACCAACCAACCAACCAGTGAACACACTGTGGTATTTATGTGACATTTTGTTAAATGAAGATATTGCCATAGTTAGATGTCAAATTACCAGACTCTATAATTGTTTTTATAGATTTGATCGTATGTGTAATGAGACCATTACCTATGACGGACTGACCATCGAGAAGGGACTCAATGTGTTTGTCAGTCTCTGGACCCTCCACTATGACGAAGACTATTGGACCAACCCAACCAAGTTCGACCCAGAAAGGTGATTATTGTATGCAATTATTAAGCAGCGTTTTACAAAATTAGAATTTATAAACGTTATTAAAGTATTCAATGACTGCTGTACCTGCATATGTCCAAGTTCAATTCACCCTTTCTCGAATATATTTTTATGACCACACTATTTGCTATACTTGTGGCCTGTTGTTCTTCAGAGTTGCATATTTCCAACTGCTTTAAAACCACACAAATAACAGACAACCCCGGGTTTTACAAAAATAGAATTCGCCCACAACACTACAGAAACCCAGTTTGATTAGTTTGTATTATTATCCATGTTTCTAGTTGATTTAATTTGATGTTTTCTAATGAATGTTTGCACTGTTTTAATTTATCTTTACATGATCTCCGGACCGTAGTTAAATTATTCTTATTATTACTCTTATCATTAATGTGTTCATGCGCAGTTTTGTCTTAATTCTTGTTTATACTAACCCCCAGATTCAGTGCTGAGAATAAGGACTCCATCGTCCCATGTTCTTACATGCCGTTTGGCTTTGGACCTCGTAACTGCATCGGCATGCGCTTCGCTCTGTTGGAATCCAAGATGGCGTTGGTGCGCGTGTTGCAGCAATATCGCTTTGATGTCTGCTCAGAGACGGAGGTAATGTAGCTTTTACTTGTCTGCCCTGCTTTATTGTTCAATTATTAATAGCCTTTTCTAGTTGCCTGTTTTGGGGTTGGTGGCTCTTCTTTGTCTTTTCTTGTTTCTTTGGATTAGTAACTGTTCTCCAGTTCTTTGTTATGGGTTTCAGTATTATGTGTTTACTAGTGTATAGCTTCCCGTAGTTCTGTACATCATGTATTTGTATTTTGTTTGTAACTTGACATTTTAGGATTTCATAAATGGGTATTTTTGAGGTTTCATTGGGTCTGACACGTCTGTTTTGATTTTTTGTTCTTTTTTTTTTGTCTTGATCTGTAATTTATCTTCGAAAGAAAAAAAGGGAAAAGGAAGAAAAAAAAACCGTCACCCCTACGACATTAGCCTTGTTGAGATGTGGTGGAGGGTAGGAGTGCACTGTTCGGTTTGGGTGTATATATACAGACGAACTTTACCCAAACCTAATAGCGTCATACTATTGGGTCCATCATATCTCAACATGGCTTACTACCATCACACTGTTCGTTATAAAATGCAAAAGTAAACTGTTGGGTTGATTTCTGATAACAATTTAAAACCTTACGAGAGTTAACATAAACAGCAAGGCACATCGATGATCCAAAATCTCACAGGTTCCCGATTTGCTGCGTCTGTGTCAAACTGTGATTTTTGTTTTGACTGATGACCTTCTGGAGAGTTTGACAGACGATGAAAGTTTGATCTATTAACAGTTCGCCTTTGATTGTGTTTCTTTTTCTCCTCAGATCCCACCTGTGCTGGGAAAAATGGGATTTCTGGCTCCCAAACATCTTAAACTGAGGGCTCATCCGAGGAAGTAAGACGATTGCTACCCGATAAAGATAATCAACATCAAATTCATCACACCACACCGAAGGCCAAAGCATGTGCCTTGAAGGACTCGGATTGGATCGATGTAACACACATTAAGAACGATACAATATTGATACAGACAAGTAAAGAGTTTAGTTTTTGTTTTCCAATTGTAGATGTATTTTCCATGTTCCAAACATTGAAAACATTCATTGATATGAATGAATGAATTTATTTCACCACATTGCAACACCAGTACAAAATCAATGCAAACAGCCAATAACACTTATCTATATAAAATGGGAATGGGACCGGTGAGTACAAAAGAAAACATTGAACCTGGTCCCCCAATCATTGGTCAAGGGAGAAGTAGTACATGTATAACTATAAACTTAATAAACGTGACACAGAGAGTAAATGAGACTAGAGATAAAATACAAAAAAATCGAAGAATTTATATACAGAGATGAACATACTTATGACAAAAAAGAAAAACAAACTAATAAACATTTTGATACATTACATTAGATAAACAATTAGTGCATACGTTTATGTTTAAATGGGTGAGGTTTTATGTATCGTTTTATCTGTATAAATTCTCTTCTATATTTAAAGGCTCCAAAATAGCTACGCAGTTTTAAACTTAAATTGTGAACATGGGTCTCCAATTTCAGTTATCATTAACTACCAGACCTAAGTAAGTGATATAAATAGTTTGGCACACTATCTTAATGTTTCCAAGAATCTGCTACAAAACATGTGGTTTTGCAAGATTTTTTTTTAATTTGTTTTAATGGTTATTTGTGTACCTACTTTCCTGCCCTGTGACAATCTGTAATTGCTCTCCAACCCCTTTTCGTAAATGAGCGCTGTGTAAAATAGCATGTATAGACGTAAACACACGTTAGACTACCCGAGGCTGAGCGTTAGTTTGTTAACATTAAGCCGTTATTGTAGACCACATAACTGGGTTTGGACAATTGTTTTTAATTTATGACAGTCTTATAACTGTGAATGGACAGCAGCGTCGTCAGCAAAGAGTCCGATATTCATCCCCTTATGAATCTCATTAATAAACAGTAAAAATAACAATGGGCCATGAACTGAGCCTTGGGGTACACCATAACCAATGTACAATTTCACCAAATGCAGTGCTAATATTAACAAAAAGAATTGTTTGTGTGTTTCTGTCACCAATGTAACTGTGCGCCACATTAACCCCGACACACGCACACCGATTGCGTACACGCACACAGCTCGCGCTGTGTGTGTGTTTTTTTTTTTTTTTTTTTTTTTTTTAACCCATTATATAAAACGTCTTGTACTTCCATTATAGAGAGGTTGCTTTTCAGACTTGTACATTTGTGTCAGTCTTTTATATTATTGCTTTTGATCGTTTATATATTTGCTCTGGATCATTTATAAATGTTTTATCTTTTATACATTATTTTGTTTGGGCCATTATATATTTGATTGTAACCCCATTGTTTTTTTTTTTTTTTTTTACATAGATACATGTATATGGCTTTGCCATTATATATGGTTATGGGTTTGCTCTTTAAAATGTTTAGTTTAGTAATAAACGTTTAGAAGTGGTGAAATCCTTTTGTTACTGTATCGTTTGTATTGTTATATACGTATTAAAGGCATTGCATACGTTTGGTAATGACTCTGAAAATTTATGGCAATAAAAACTTACTTGGTAAGAAGTACAGCTGCTTTGGATAGTATAATGCATATTGAGAAACGTTCACTTAGAAGTACCGCGGTTATGGAAAAATATATCACTTTTTATCTCCAAAAATTTGAATCTGAGAAGCGTTATGGCCGTAACGCTTCTCAGATTTCTAACGTTCGAATTGACTAACGCCCTCAAGTGTCTAAGATTAACTGCTTTGTAAATTGATTCCTAATTGGTCGTTTTCGCCGATCGATGTCTGAATGGGCAGTTCGCCCCTGGTTCGATCGCCCTTACACGGAATCGCCGTCTTGGAAAAATGACAGCGAGTCAACACCAATGCGAATTTACTTTCCAACAGTAGATAAAGGCCCAGTTCCCCATCTTGCGCCTACGGTGCTGTACATGTATAATCTTTGGTCACCACTGACTGCTGATCTCTATTGCACGAATGACGTAATTCATAAACATGTCACATTGCTGTGTGCCTGACGGATGAGTTGTCGTTTGATAATGATATGTTCCCAAATTATAACTCTCTGAGAAAGATATGGATTAGGAATATACGCACAGATCCTGGATGAAGTTTCAAGGTAAGTCTCAGACATTCATTGTCAAAAATGTTTATTTAAAACCATACCATGGAGGTACGTTTCGTAACTAGAGTAGGCTGTAACTCGCTCTTATCTTATTACTAAATACTATTTTATTTACTAAGTATTACTAAACAGTGAGTAACGTTCAGACGTTAGTGCACGCATACCGTCGAAGAAGGAAGTGTACTCCATGTCTGCTCTCTTCTATGTTCTAAGTAAGGTCAGACTGCACGAACATGTGGCTCATGGAGTCGAGTGTACATAGTATACAATAAAAAGCCTGTACAAATAAGTTATAGGACTCAACTAATTAGTCTGGTGGAATCCCTGAGGGTTTTCCTGATTTCACTGGACAATTTTGTAAATTTATGATGTTGAATTGCTTCTTATCTTGAATTGAACCATGGGCATAGACGAAGGACGAACTAAACTGACAAACTCAAAACTGCTTATGTTAAAGTCTTTATATAATGTCCTCAGAAGTTACATGAATGGAGGACTCTAACTCTGAATATTCTAAGGTCTTTCAGGGATTTTCTTGGTGCTTTACTGATTTTCTTAATTTGTTTTTATTTTTGATGTTTTGAATTTCAGATAACAAGATGCACACATGTTTGTTCGACTCACTTTAAAGAAAATGAGTTTAAAAACCACAATGACTGGGAAAAGGCTTCTTAAATGCTCCAAGCATTTTTCCTTGGACTGTGGAAACTCCTAAAAGGCGGCAACTTAAAAGAAACAGAGAGTAAGTATTTTATTTATATCAACTGAACACAATTAACTCTTTCTAGGGATGTGTTGACTTACAACTTAGTTATGCATAGCATCTGTTCATTCGAAATCTTCATTGTGCTGAAAGCACTAGCTAAATTGTATGTTTGGCATTGTACAACTTTTTAAGGCCTCTCCCCCACCCCACCCCACCCCTTAAACAAGGGTTAGTGGGTGGTTGCTACTAAACCTGGGAAAATGAAGATATAACATGAAGTCCCTCCTGATCCATTTTTTTTAAAGCTTTGCTATCATTACTCTACAATGCAAAGCTTGAAATCCTATAAATGTACGGGTAAGTTTCATTATTAAAATTGTCAAAATTATGTGTCATATTGACAAATTTCTTTACAATTAACAGGTGTCCAGCAACAGCTGTGAAACATGGAGAGTGACTGTGGTGTGGAGAAGCATTACCAAGTTACCGGACCATGATTATCTGGATCACATCCCCTGTAGAAGACAAACTTTTAGGCCACGCAGGAACGAATTGAACAACTGGAAAGCAACTTGATAAACAATGCCGTCCAGAAAGACATTTTTCGGAAAGGTATTCCAAAGATCCTGCATAGATTTACACGGCATTTCCAACATACACACTGTTGGTGGAATTTTTTAATTTTGTTTTTCCTCATGCATCAACGATGACCCGATGGAGCCAAGTGGTGTGTTCAAAAAGAGGAGAAAGTTCATCAATGCGTGCTGGCTTTCGGTCTGAACTGCCACTTATTGACCAGTTTTTTCTTTTCCTGAATAAGGTCAAATAAGGTTCATTCGATGAGGACTTAGGAGATAAATTTGGCATATCTATAGTTCAACAGTCAGCAGATTTGGTATTACTTGGGCTAACTTTCTGTATGCAGTGCTTGGGAGTATTCCTTTGTGGCCAACAAGAGAGATGGTCGACCGACATATTCCAGATGCCTTCAAACAGTTTTCAAAATCTTGTGTTATTTTAGACTGTACTGAACTGTTTGTGCCAGCACCGTCAAGTTTGAATTTAAATTCAGAATTTTTTTTCGCATTACAAACGTCATGAAACATTTAAATGCCTTATTGGAATATCACCAGGAGCAGGAGGCCTTGTTACATTTGTAAGTAACCTCTATGCTGGTGGAATTTCAGACAAAGAGATCACCAAGCAGTCTTGTATATTGAATTTACTTGAATCCGGAGAAGAGGTAATTGTAGATAAGGGATTTGTAACAGAGTACCTGCTTTGTCCTGTTGAATGTAGCTTGGTTATTCCACCATTCCTTACTGCTGAAAGTGGTCAATTTTCCAAAGAAGAAACTGAATATACGCAGACCATTGCAAGACTCTATGTGCATGTAGAGTGAGCTTTTCGTAAAGAAATTTCATCTGTTTGATTGCCTCTACCAATTTCCCTTGCTGGTACGGATAATCAAATGTGGACAGTCTGTTGTAATGTAACAAATTTTCAAGGGCCATTATTCTAAGTCAGTGTAGAAGTCTAACAGTCAAGTGTATAATTTTAAATTTATGCATGAACCACTGAACATCATTTTATGAAGTAATCCTGTAAAAAAGGCCGTTTGCATCATTATTGGAGACAGCCTAGAATCAGTTGCCTGTAAATTGCATCATGTGACATGACTCTTACGAGTGACAGCAGGCATAGATTGAAGGAACCATACCTCTGTATCTTCTCCAAGAAATGGCTTTCTGTGGCATTTCCCCTACATATTTAAAACAGGTGCTGGTCAGCACAAACTTTGACCTAATATGTGCATGTATTATAAAATAAACTAATTATGCCATTGCACCCCAAAATACTAAAAAAAGGACTTAGTTTCTGCAGTAGCACCATGTAAATTATCGAGCCCTGTGGACATTTTAGATTCCTTAATTGTTTCTTGAAGGATCTGCGACACACTCAAAAGCAATTTACTGTATGTGGTTCTTCATTGTTTTATGTCAATAAACAGTGTGTTAAAAAAAAAAAAAAAAAAAAATCCCGTATATTGATTTTGTTTTGTTTTCTTTTATAAATAATGGTTTTCAGGAACGCAAACAAAAATCACATGCATTACACAATATACTTTGTGGCTACTTTTGTGAAAGAAACAACACTCTCCTTGGACTTACAATGTATGTGGCTAAGATTATTGTCCTCTGAAATGCCCATGAATAGCTCCAGAATGAATTACTCAATGATAACGGGAACCACAATGTTTAGAGTGGGAAAAAAAGAAAAGTTTGACTAAAGGACAAGAACTATTTTATGTTTCAGTCTTTTTTAACCATCAATTCGGTATAAAATCAGGAGATGCATCTTCAAGTAATTACAACTTGTTATCACACAAAGCTGGCAGCAAGTACTGGAAACAAAACGCGCCAGTTATGAATAGTCCATCATCAATGAATGTTCCTTCTACATGAAAGTCATTTGTTTTCCACACAAAGAAATCACACCATTTTGATCCAGTTAAACCCATCATCTGTCCCATAACCTGGACATAGTAGTTATGGGGCTTTCTCAGTTTATAATCATAACCATGGAGGTAGGAATTAAACTCATGATATAAACCATTCACACAAGATTGGTACTGAACTTCCGTGAATGAACCCTTCATTTGGGCATTTATTTCGAGGTGTTTCTCTGGGGTCGCAGGCCCTTTTCGAAACCACGGCTTCGGCTCCGGATTCGGCTCAGGCTAGCTTGGCCCCGCGGCTGTTATGAAAATTGCACGTGCTTTGAGAACGCGCTCAGGGCCAGCTTCAGACGAGAGGACGGACCCTGAAGCCGAATCCAAAGCCAAAGCCGTGGATTCGAAAAGGGCCATAAATCCTTCCGTCTGGGGAACATGCCAGATGTACGCATGATGGGTTGATTACTATTTTCCTTGTGCCGGTAACTACTCCGGTCGACGGGCTACGTCCCGTAGCCATAGATTATTTTTTTTTTTTTGGGGGGGGGGTCAAGTTTGTTTTCGGTTTGAAACATATTCAAAAAGGAGTCAACATGATTCTTGTAAATATTAGCACAGAGCAATAAACTGATTTATTGCTTCATGATAACCACAAGTCGGGCATGGGCAAAGATTATTTACCAAACAGTACATAGCAAATGATTTGATTGAGCTTGGATTTCCTCGGTGATAACATCAGTGAGCACAATGTGTAGGCCTACTATACATGACACTGCGTTGTTTATTACATGTCCATTTCGATTACAAAAGCTACCGAGCGACCAAATTGGCCTAGATACTCTCAGTTCACAATTTCACCACAGTATACGCATATGTACTGTACATGTACATAGTGGTACCTAAAACACAGTACAATGTACATGTACACTGTACATGATGTGGTGTAGCTTACTCCATCCACCACGTCCGCTTGCGGTCAGTCGGCTCTGCTGCATATATTATTATCATAATGTTATGGGACCTGCCAAGTCGGCCACAGTGGAGAGTTCGTGACCCCGTTTCGGGTTACACGAAGCCGTTCCACGGCTGGCACATGGACCCCCGGGCTGGCCGAACGAACCAATTTCAAACGGCCCATATTGGTATTCTTAAGATAACGACCACAGGAGGGCGGTAGTACTTTTTCAACGAACTACAATAGGAAATGTCGAAACTATTTACTAACTGTTCTCCGGCGTGAAATAACCGTTCTAGTTTGTCGCCGAAATCTCAAATCGCTACTACCTTTTGAAATGAAACTTTCACAGGTTAGTTTTATGGTATATATCTACAATTATATTGGTTTGAAACAAACAGTAGGCTCAAATTACCAAACGTATGCAATGCCTTTAACACATTATTAAGGAAGCCATTTCAATTTCCCCGAGAGAGATAATAAAGTTTTAATGTAATCTAATGTTTGTAATGTTTTACCCATACACCGATTTGTGTTAAGCACTGTATACTCAGTACTTTCCCGAGTGCTGTTAAAAAAAAGAGATCACAGGCATTTTCCTCGGGTAGGATTCGAACCCACGACCCCCGCCTTTCTTGAGCAGATGTCTTACCAACTAGACTACCGAGACTGCCCGGTAGCCATACATGTATTAGCAGCGGGTGCCGCAACCATTATGTCGACGTATGGGTAAAACATTACAAACAATATTCTTTATCCCCGATGCAAAAATTAATTATCTTATTTTAATCTAATCTCACAAAATGATGTCCACATTGTGTATGAACTTGAAACACTGTGTGGACTTACACAAGTCCACACAGTGTTTTCACGAGTAAGGTATTCTCGTTTTACAAAAAAAGTAATAAAATAAAATAAAAACAGTTTTATATTAATAGGATAGGGTGTCCAAAGCCAGTTCTCCAAACACTGCCTAATAAAAATGTTGGTGGTTTGAAAGATGTCTTGCTAACTATACCATATGAATATCCACATATACATTCTCAAATATGCATCCCTGGGGAGTCCTCTATTGTTCTTTCCTTTGTTCGTGTCCTTAATAGGTTCTCATCCCTCTTGGTTCTCTTAATAGGTTCTCTTCCCTTTTGTGATATAAACCCACAAGGGAGGGCGTTCGAGCCCAGTGTGAGTCACACAATCATGTGTTCATGTGTGAGGGCGGGCTTACGCCTCTGTACTTGCGGGGTCCTGAACAAAAGAACAATGGACCTCATAAGGTAAATTCAACAGAACAAAAGGACCCCACTAGGAATTCTTTAGAAAAGGGACACCAAGTTGAACAATGAAGTACCCTGCAACTGGCTGTGTGTAAGGATGCCTGTGGACAGGCATAACACACACCGTTGTGGGGACTTTTATACAATGGACCAAAGGTCCCCACAACGGTTTTTTTCTTTGTCAAAACACTGTCCCAACAGACAGACTCTTTAAAAAAGGGAATAGTATAACAACAATACGTAGTCCACACAACTGGTAGTTATAAAGATTACGCTCACCAAGTAAAACCCAATGGCTTCCGTTGACACATAATTTTTATTAGCAAGATCCACAAATAGTAGAAGGGAATCTGAAATCGAAATCAGAAAGAATACATCAAATTGTAGGATGTAGCAAGACCGGATTTCTCAGACACTATGATTCATTGTTCGATTTCATTCATTATGATCTGTCAATTTTGGCCAAAATTGTATTTACTTACATTAGGATAAAGCCACTCGTTGTACTGCTCACTTTCCCATAGTCTGGCTATACGACAAGGCAAAGAGACAACATGCTGGTGCAACTGTAAAACATTGCTGCAGGAGCTGTAGATACCCATGTACAACCTGAAGTGATAGGCGCATTAAAAAATTATTACACTTGATTCTTCCAAAGACGATTCTCCTTCTTTGTTACACATGGAAAAAAACGTAAAGCTTTGAGATACATCTGTACATGTCGCTAAGAATAAAGCATGTACAATTTAAAAGCTAGATGACTGCAGGTGAAAAGCTGACTCACAGAAGAGTTGAAAACGTCAAGAAGCTCAAGGATGACTGCATATTAAGGAAGACGGTTCCATATTTGTTTTGTGCTTGGTATAAAGGGAACAGTTGTGGGTAGCCAGTGCCAGGCGTCTTGTTGAAATTTTATTATTGCCAGTCATCACTGCTGTTAAAGGCATTCAAACTTGCTGGACAAAAGTTTTTATCTATTCTTTAACAGAGTGTTGGTTTTGTGTTTTTTGTCTTCTTGCTATAAGTAGTCAACTCCGTATGTGACAACCAAGTCACACTAAATAAGAAAGTTACCTGGTCATTAAGACAGACATCCGTTTCCAGGCACTTGAGATCCGTTTTCGTCAACGTAAAGGCTCCCATCAAGATGCTGTCAACAGTTGCCACAGTTTGGGATCTATCTATCTCTGCTATCCAGTGCAACTCAAGAGAGTGGCTTCAAAGTGTCAACAGGATTCTGCGCTCTGCAACCTGTGACATAAGCATAATGTCAGAAGAGCACAAAGTATTTGGCACATTTCTCTCTCCTCTACAATGGTGTTTCCCTTTAAGTTCATGATGAAATGAGAGCGTCGATAATTTGCAGCAGTTCCTCCAACACATGCTCATGGCTCTCGGCGTGTCCATGCATATTGAAATCACGGGGTCGTGTTTTGACATATGCAGACACTCTTGAGAAGATGCTGGCTTTGACATTTTGAAAATGCCCATCATTTTGATGAAACAGAGCTCGAACTGTATCTGACTGCTGCTGCAAGTTGTTCAGGAACTCATCCAGAGGTAGATTGCTCTCCTGTTGTGTTTTCCCTAACCATTGGAAGTAAAGACAGAAAGCATTAAAAATATATATGAACAGGAGGGGAATAGCAATTAATTTGTGTTTATTAGTCAACGGACAGTACAATGACGTACAAATACCGTACACACATACCTGCAGGATGGCCTTGATTGGTTTAGTGTGTCTTCGTTGGATTGTCTTTTTTCTTGACCACGGTACCTGAACAAAACATAAATTTGGCATTCCTGATCGAGTTCATGAGTCTTGAACTTTACTTTCAAGGGTGTTTTAAAATGTATTTCCTTTCAATTTCAACACAGGACACTTCATTATTTTAGTGATTTTACAAGATCATATTAAGTGTAAAGGCAAAACAAAGTTCAATTCATTTGAATGCATTTATGTCAAAAATACATTAAATTGTAATAAAAAGAACTTAGTATCACAAACATTGAGGTTAAGGAATAATTAAACAATGAAATAAATATTGACAAAATACTGAACATATTGAACAACATAACTATTTAAAATATAAAACAGACCTTTGTTAAAAGAAACATTCTTACAAATAACACACATGAAACAAGGTTAAAATGAAATGTTCAAAGCATTCAAATAAACATAAACAAACATACGGACAAAGACATACCGACTAACAAACAAAATAAACAAACACCCCAACAAACAAATAAAAAACAGCAACCAACATTTTTTAAATAAAGATGAACTACAGAAAAATAAATCTTTAAAATGTAGTGGCAGTAGCTCATAGTCTTGAATAAATGAATATGCTTAGCATGAACAACAACTCCTGCGAGTTAAGAATATGAGGTTAGTGAGTCACTTTTAATTATCAAAGTTTTTATCAGTACAAAATACACACTTGGCCACAACAGTGGTCACAAACGCGAGGTCAGTCATGCATGCGTGAGGGAACGCGTAATTTATCAATTAATGCTAATATGCAGTATTTTATTTTTATTTCCGTTTTTGATAAACTGTAAAAAGGCTAAAATAAACTTGTTGCTTAACCAGGCAAAAAAAATAAAAAGACAGAAAATATGTTCTTGTATACTGTGTGTATAGGGACGAAGCTGATCATAGGGGAATTTCTGTGTGCAATTCATGCCCAGCACAATTCCGCAGTGTCACACGCTGATTGCATTCCATGTCTAAACTGCCGCGAGAAGAAACAAGAAAAAACTAATCCTGCATTGTTAAAGCACACACAGTTAAACGATAACTGAGCAAAAATAAAGCACAGGGGACAAAAATTAGACGAGCCATGGCAATCAAAGTCTTTGTGAGCTCTTCAATGTGTTAGTTGGCAGAGTAGAAACACCTTGATATGCCTAGGTCCCTGGCCCGATTGTGTCTGAACTACTCTGCCAATATCCCGATCCAGTGTGTCGTTCAAGTGATGATGTTATGTTACTGAAACTATACCTGTATGGTGCTGTCAATGGTGGTTCCATCTTTCCACCTTTGCGACCAACATTCTTGCATCTGCCACGATTTACTGAATCACCAATACTGAACTGGAAAGTTTGTATTCCCTTCAACTTCCGGCGCTGGGAAGCCTTGTTTTGCTTGCTCTGGGAAGCTTCAATGTTCCTCCTCACCTGTATTTGGGAATAGGATGTGAACTACACAGGAACTGACATAAACCACCTACATATTCAGTTAACTGAATCCACAACGATCTCTAGGAATAGGGCTCGAATTCATATTTATACTTCTTCGAGTTCAATAGGGAGACAAATCTTGTACGAGTCTTTTACCTCTGAGTTTGTAGCGGCCATCACCTCTTCTCTCTTGGAGACAGCTTTATCAGTTTCTTCAATATCCATTTCAACACTCAATGGTGGAGTAACCTCATTATCTGCAGGTTCCATCTGAAGACAAATTGAAGGATGTTAGTGTTAAGGCCCCAGCTCACATTGGTAAACTGACTGTAAATGCTTCCATTCTTCGCACAAATCAAGATATTTGTAATGAAACCAACCTGTGAAAATGTCAGCTCATTTCGTTGTTTCATTTGCGAGAAAAAGGGAAAAAATGCATTCAGCAATTTTGTACGCATGCCTATAGGCAGAGTTTTCGTCTCACTAAGACGTAAACTAATTTTGGATATTATTTCATTTTTTATTTAAAAACGATACCACTTCAGGCAGAGATATTTCAAGGAACGTTTTCTACCATCATTGTCTTTAAACAACGTAAGGCACATGTAAATCTGTGAAGATTTACATTTTTCTTCTTACCAATGTTGAGCTGGGGCTTTAAGCGTATCTTAGTAAAAAAAAAAAGCGTCAACACTGAAATTAAATCTCAAGAAATAGTCTCAAAAAAATCGGAATACCTGTACTTTTGTATCAAAACAATCTACAAGTCTGTGCACCAAGTGATAATAAATGAGGATATTCAATTAAAAGAATCAACAAGAGCAAGACAAACTTACTTCCAGAACTGTTCTGGGGTGACGTCCAAACATCAGGAAAAATGGGGTGTACTTAGTTGAGGCCTGCTTCTGCGTTCGGATTGAAAAGGCCACCCCATCTAAGTAGTCCGCCCAATCAGTCTGATGATCATTTACGAGTTTACTTAGACGAACTCGCAAAGTCTGGTTGCTGCGCTTACCAAGTCCTTTCGTCTGCGGATGACATGCGCTTGTTACAGAATGATCGATCCCAAGTTTCTTGCACAGATCAGCATTTATCTAATGGACAAGGTTGATTAATACAGAGTAGTGTGTGTGTGTGTGTGTGTGTGTTCTAACAGAGACCAACTGTGTGTGAAAGGTATCAAGTGCTCAGATTGCACCTTCAACACCTTTACTGTTAAAGCCTCAGCTCAACATTGGTAAGAAGAAAAATGTAAATGTTCACAGATTTACATATACCTTACATGGTATAAAGATAATGATGGTAGAAAACTTAAAAATATCAAAATATTTCTGCCTGAAGTGTTATTGTTTTTAAATAATAAATGAAATAAGATCCCAAATTAGTTTTCTAAATGCTGAATGCCTTTTTACTGTTTTCTCGAAATGAGCTGAAATTTTCAAAGGTTGGTTATACTATCTTGGTTTGTGCAAAGATTGAAAGCATGTTCAGTCCGTTTACCAATGTTGATCTGGGGCTCAAAGCTACATGAAAACAACATGTCCCTTCTCACTCCTACTAGTCTCCAACACTGATGTTCAGAATTCAATTTCTTGCTACTACCAAGAAATCCTATGCAAAATAACTGAGATCATGTGTCGAATCGAACAACTCACCTTTGCAACAAATTCTTGCCCCAGGTCTGACAGAAGTCTCTTTGGAGCACCCCATCGCCAAACAAATGTTTGGATACAGGATGCCATACCAGCAGCATCTTTACTCTTTAGTGGGAAGAATTCCACAAATTTCGTATAATAATCGGTGAAGGTGAGAACATACTGGAAACCTTCCTCTGTAGTTGGCAAAGGTCCTGGGCAAAAGTAAAAGGCAAACAGAAGCCATGGAGTAACAACAAATTTGTCTGCTATATATAATGTAAGTGAAATGCTGGTGATTACAACTTTCAAGCAAGATCAAAAAGCCATTTAAAGGGCCTATGAAGAGCAATTTTTTTATCAAATATCCATGCTTAAGGACAGTTTAAGGAAAATGAACAATTGTTTTTTGTACTAAAACTAAGGTTTAATGTACTAATTGAATTTTCAAAAATGACCTGTCTTAAACTGGACACATGAGGGCTCTGATGCATGACTCATAATAGGAACAAAGTCTCGCAGCAGCATTAAAAATGTACAAAATAAAAAACCCTAATTTTGCAAAAGAAAACAGCGGTCACCCCAAACATACATACTGACAAGTTTAAATGCTCATCAATAAGACAACGTCCAAATATTAGTGGAGTTGCCATTTGAAAAACAGACAAATAATCTGTTACTTTTTGTGCACTAAACCAACCATGTTGCAGCTTCGCCTTTGATGACATCACACATTTGCTTATAAATATGCAAAATTCAATTTGCATAAAACACAAAATCCAGAAAAAAAGTGTCAAAACACCCCAAATTTGACAATCAAAATGTGAAATTATTTTATCAGAATGAATGTAGAGTTGTTTCAAGTAATAAAAAATCCTACTTCATAGGACCTTTAAAGGATTAAAGATAAACACACAAGGTACAACTAAGATCCATATTTGAAATAACACCATAAAGAACATTTTTAAACCTACCAGTTAAATCCATCCCCACAAGCTCTAGCGGTTCCGATGTTTTTAGTACTTTCACCTCTGGAGCCTGTGTTTTAGGTTTGTCACACCGCTGGCATCGATCACAGGCTTTGATCTGTTCCAGATTAAAAAATAACATTTTTTTTATAGCAAGAAACCACTAACAATGTTGCACATGTGTATGTAGTGCTACTGTATCGACCAGCCACAATAAAGTATTACAAAACTAAAGTAATATCAAAAGGTTTATCTTGCTATTTTTTACGAGACCAGAATTACACTTGCACTTGATAACAGTTAAGTATATGAAAATTGATCAAGGAGACTGATAACAGTTAAGTATATGAAAATTGATCAGCAGCCATGTGTGATTTTTTTTTTCCCCACAAAAATCCCAACACAACAATGGAAAACTGTGTTCGAAAATGATAGAATGCATGAAGGAAGTTTCTAAAAATGCTACACCTTCAAACAAAAACACTGATGAAATTCATTTTTTTCAGTGGAGTAGTCACTTACAGTAGACTACACTGTAGTTAGAATGCAACAAAAAAATATTTCTGATAAAAAAAAACGCCATTCAAAGATTCTAGGAGATCATCGAAATATCACGTTGATTCAAGAATCAAGTGCTATCTCCTACTCACAAACTCCACGACATCCTGCTTTATTCCTTTCCATGTATAATACATGGAAATTTTGGACAGTGTTGCATTTATGCCACTATGTCCTCCTGTCACTGACGAATGGTAATACTTCAGAAGATCCAGGACTTCGTCCTCTTGCATGACAACCTTCTTCTTGATATTTGGCTTGTTTCCTGTGTAGTACAATTCACCTCCTAAGGAAAGGAACAGATACATGTAAATGCTGATCATCTTGGGTGATCATAAAATGTATATTAAGTAATCCATACAAACAAGCGTAAAATTAAGTTATTACATATTAGTGGAATACGGGAAAAATATAACGTGTCTATGTCCACCACCCCTCGAGGCCAAAGGTGGAGTGGGATATGGGAGTGTGATAACGAATTAATCTTCGGGTCAACTGGAGGATAATACAACTTTGATCATTTCTAGTATCTCTATGTTATTGCAAGTTACAGTGTCAATTCCTGTTGACTTGTGGTAAGTTGTACAAAAGTTGTAGTACACCACACAGTTCTACCTTTCTCACGTGCTTACTCTGTGCATGAAGGAAAGAATGGCGCGATGCAAGGAGACAGATCAAACTATATTTTGTTATTAAAAACTGCGACATCGCAGAAAATTAAAAACACGTCCGACTGCTTGCAAGTCGCAGCGCACCCTCTGCACTACAGTCGACTCTCGTTAATACGAGCTCGGATGTTACGAGGTTCCGGTTAATACGAGGTATTTTGCCGGTCCCGAACTGCCCCGTGCGTGTTTTAATGCATTTAAATACGGATGATACGAGCACGGTCATAACGAGAACACGGATAATACGAGGTATTCTTGCGGCCCCGTAACGAGCAAATGTATTGTTTGTCTTACTTTTATAGCGAGTTTGGGGAATCAATTGTTGGGCATCGATAGTTTACCTTCATGGAGGTGAAAAATTGACGTCCCAGCCTTTCAAAACATGTGCTACCACTCCGTTGATTATGATCAATAGAGGTGCTATTTGAGTGTTGGCAATGGTACCAGTCTATTGAATGGTAGTATTTGTACAACGCAGATGAGAGGTGGACACCAGACCGTTTATTGTTCGCTGGTATCCCGCCTTGGCTATGAGCTATCTCGCATTACTTACTAAGGTACGGTGTGACAACCAATGAAAATCAACATTCAACTTGTCATGTTGGCCGTTGCGACCGAAACTTGGCTGCCAAGAACAGCAAGTTAAAGTCATATGCGTTCCTTTTTCAGTCATGAAAAATGTAAATTGTTATAAATTGACTTTCGAAATAAATTAATTAAATCAAAACAGTTTTATTTGCCCAAAATGTTGTATGTTTGTATGGTACATGTACCTGTAAATTATCACAGTTATGCAGTTTCTATTGCAGTACGGGTGCATTTATACACGTGCGCCCATTTATGTTATGCAATGTGCATTGTTAATACCGCGCTCGGATAATACGAGGTTCGGTTAATACGAGAAAAACAGGCCAGTCCGGCGGACCTCGTATTAACGAGAGTCGACTCTAGTAGTACTAGTAGTAGAACTAGCTATTATTATTAACTCACAGTTAGTGGTCATGAAACATGCGTACTTACTGGCCTCATCATAAGAGTAATTTTTGGCTTGGCAACGAACCACCCTCTTCTGAACATCCGTCAGCCCGTCTACATACAAACCGCTGTTCAAGTAACGGATAATTTTTGTATTCTTCACACGAAATTCGTTGAAACGATCCGCACGTTCTCTGCACGAGGAGGCCGCCATGACTGCTCCAGCAAATGTACAAAGACTAAATCTCTACTACTACACTAGTAGAGAACTACACGATCGACCGGCTAGCTAGCTGCAGTTAGCTAGCATGCACAGCACTAAAATGGACTAGTCTGGTTCCCAGACCAACAAATCTCCGACCATTCTCTGTCGATTT
The DNA here is from genome assembly GCA_911728455.2 of Marthasterias glacialis. Lineage (NCBI taxonomy): Eukaryota > Metazoa > Echinodermata > Asteroidea > Forcipulatida > Asteriidae > Marthasterias > Marthasterias glacialis. The sequence continues at coordinate 23,928,700 of OU452222.1, read as the reverse complement.
TAGAGTCCGGTTCGCGATTTTTTTTCCCAGCGCGTTAAAGGCCAAGATTTGCATACCTCGCTCCCATTGGATGGGGGTCCGTGTGCATAGCTTTATTACATAATATCAAGTAGCAGCAGCTGCGCAGAATCGCTCGTCACATACCACTTTTTCGCAATGCCAGTTTGCTGCACCCAGAAAAGAAAACATGCTCGCAGGAGAACGTAAACGTTTGAGTCGAATCATATTAATTAAAAAGTTAATTTATTTTGTCGGTTGGTTATGCCACAGGTGTAGTGGGTCTGTGGTTGAAGCATCGCACAAGTCTATGTTGCTGTGACATTGAAGAAAATAAATCAAACCGAAACAATTTGAAGATGATACAAAATATCACCATATAATATAAACGTAACAACATGAATTGATGCATTTTAATGTTAACGTTTGAAGAGAATGCTGTTGAAAACAGATCAAGGCTTGAACAAGAAAGTTTGAGCTGAGAGCAACGGTTTGATTTAATGTTCCACTAAACTTTTTAAGTGTCAGATTTATGCTCAATTTAAAACTGTTGGTACATGTACCAAGTATAAACATGCGCATCATTTGTTGAAAGCTGGTCTTGCTCTGGTAATAGCATTCAGTGATTTTGTTTTAGCTGAGGGGCCATCATGACCATACCTTACTGCAGGGAGACAGTGGCCGTCAATAGGAACTATAATGAAGCTCTGTGGGCAGGCAGAATAAACAATAAAGGGCCTACTACCCGTTCTTGAGCAACCTAGAAAACAGAAATTCAACTTTAAACACATGAAGCTATGAGCCCATGGATATTTTGTGTGGTTCACTGCCTATTTTAAATAGTACTAAAACCAATATTATAATGCAGAAAATGTGAAATATGATGAAGTATTCAGGAGATTTTTAAATAGTACATAAATCTTTTTCAGTAGTAAGCTCGAGTTCCTTTTTTTTATTTTATGTTCAATTGTTGTTGAATGAAATCAGATGTTTCTCTTACGTAACTACCTAGTCTGCGTTTCGTTAAATTCCGTCACTTTTTCTTTGATTTTAGATTGATTGTTTCAGTTTAAAAAAAAAAAAAAAAGCAAATAAATAATTCATTTTATCGCCTCAACGATAAAATGCTTTATACGCAGGGAAGGCAGTTTTTCATGTCACAGCGGCACGCATGTATGTGTTGTTTTATTATGGACAAAAAATTAATAACTTAGGTGGGCTTGAAGGTTTACGTGCGGGCGCGCGCACTGTGTAAATTCTTATAATATAGGTAACAATTTCGCGGGCAGAAAACATAATTATTGTTGTATGTATTGGTAAAGAATATAATTATGAATTTGTTACAAATTATGTTATAAACAATTTTGACAATGAGCCAATAACTTGCGGTTTAGGGGCAAACCAACCAATGACTTCAATTCTTGCGTTGCTGGGGACGCTTGAGCAAGCGGGAAAGTTATATAGGGGGAAAATCACTTTCGTCATAGTCTTGTCTGTGAATGCACGAAATAATTTACGGGGCTTTTAAAGTTTTTTCAAATCCCACCGCTTCCCACCCGTTATTAGAATTACTTGTGTGTCTTCTTGAAAAGACTTGCTTGGTTTTGTTCACGGGATTGACACCGAAAATACAGAGTATGGCTAAAATTAAATTCAATGTTTTACTTTTCAGCAAAACTTTTGCTTAATCAAGTTAGCAGTAAACTTATAAATTTGTGACATGCATTGTTACAAGAAGTTGTGATAGCGCTCTGATGTACCACAGGGGCTATTTCCGACCGTATGTGCCAAGGTGGAAACTCACAGCTTACTTGATTGGTTAAAATCATTGTATAATTTACATGTGTGATTACTATATTGTTTTTAAATTTAATTGGGCACAGTATGACCACAGGTTCGGGTCACGTGTGCCCATATTTGTTGCCCCCGTGTGCGTCAGTTGTAATACTGACATGGTTCGGGTCAGGTGTACCCATAATGTTTTGCCCCCGTGTGCAAATCATTTAGTCAGTTTTAATACTGATATGGTTCGGGTCTGGTGTACCCATATGTTTGCCCATGTGTGCAAACAATTTAGTCAGTTCTAATGCTGACATTGTTTGGGTCTGGTGTACCCCTTTATTTTGCCCCCGTGTGCAATTTATTGTTTCAAGGGCAGTGTATGCCCTAAAAGGTTGGGGAGAGGTGTGCCCCGAATAAGGTTTTATGTGCGGCAGGATAGCCAAACAGTTTTCGGCATCCGGCACAATTTATTTGCGGAAAATAAAACACAGTTTTCAAGGCTGTGACATTGAACCAATCAAAAATATTATGTTCCTTTGTCTCATTTGAATCTGCGTATAAATAAAAATAAAATGATAAAATCAGTGATCAATTTGCCAACAGCTGTGTACTCCCAAATCTATATGTCATGGGGATTTCCTGAAGATTGTTTAAGAGCTTTTGATCCAGTTCATGGTCCCATAGAGCACCATCAAGCCAGAATGACTCTGCTTTGAAAAAACTCTCACCGGATGCACATGTACATGTAGGTTGTCTTCTTATTAAACAAGTTGTGAAGTTTGGCGTCAATATTTGCGACTTGGGATACAAATCGTGAATATTGACGTCAATATCGGCGTCAATATTTGCGACTTGGGGTACAGATGAAAAAAAGATCTTATCTGTACGATATCTTGACAGCTCAGCAGCAAGGCACGCAATGATGCAAGCTTAACGCGGACACTGTTTTTTTTAGCAAGCTTCCGTAAACAATGTGACGTCATAGACGCATGGCCAATCAGATTGCAATATTATTGCAATCTGATTGGCCATGCGTCTATGACGTCACATTGTTTACGGAAGCTTGCTAAAAAAAACAGTGTCCGCGTTAAGCTTGCATCATTGCGTGCCTTGCTGCTGAGCTGTCAAGATATCGTACAGATAAGATCTTTTTTTCATCTGAATTATCTTTGGATAATTTGGTTTGAACGATTCAAAAAACGGTCATGTTAGAGTTAAACAAATAAAACATCAAGGCCACATTTCACACAAACAGTCACACTTCTTAAAAATGCAAAGCTAAATTAATGTGATGTCACTACAAATTGCTGTTGGTGATCCAGACAACTCAATCCCGAGTCGAGTCTTAGCTCAAAGTTGCTTCATGATCTCATAATTTAATGTCAGTATAGCGCTGATTTGAAAAAGGGTCGTGTGTTCTTGCCTGACAAAATAATCAGCTTATCAATTGTCCCCTCCTAATTCGTCAAGGAAAACACGTCAGATTCATGGCGATGTCCACCAAGTACGATGGGCTCCGTGGGTTAAAAAAAAGTAATTTGGTGTAAGATTTCAGCAAGCTTGAACAACCGGGATAACCCTACCCCTCTTAAACTTAGAAATAAAAATACTGCTGAAGAACAACAAACACACAAACAAACAAACAAAAAACAACAACGAAGTTCACAAACACAAAAGGCGAAGATCCCTTCCAGAGTTGTTAAAATAATTATGCCGGGTCAGTGTTGAGTGGTAACTCCATCCTGCAGTGGTCTTTGTTAAACGCATGTGGGCTTAGTTCAATGCTCTCTCCATTAAGGCGCTGTGTGCTTCAGTCATAGAGCGCCATATAAATACTAAATATTGTTATTTATTATTAATAAAGAAAAGAAGAAAGAAAAAATGTCTTTGAAATTTGACGTAGTTTATTGAACCTTCCTCAAGAAGCAGTTGACATGTGGCTTAGTTTTATTTACCTATTTATTTTTGTATCTGTATATATTTCTTTCTTTCTTTTTTTATATATTATAGATATTTGTTTAACGTTTTACTGACTACTGTCTCCACTTCGACCTTTCTAGAAATGAACAAAAGTGAGCGTTGTATTATATTTCTTTTGTGTGGAAAAGAAGAAAAAAAGTTTTGAATAACTTCAAAAAGATCACATTAATATTATTAGCCAGGATCTATGTAAACGTGCTAAAACAAATAATAAAAAAAACAACAACAACAAATAACCCAACAAACACAAACCAGTAACGTTGTCGTTTTCAGTCAAAAGTGAACACCAAATCTGACGACATTTTTCACAGGATTACTTGAGTATGACCTTTTTTTTTATTATTATAAATATATTTTTACATTTACAGGAAACAGTTTCCTTTCAACCATCATTGGGCTATGACAAAATAACTGCTTTGTTCAGACGGAAGGATGTGATCGGTGGCGATTTTCTCCCGCACCACACGTTGAATAGGAGGCCACGGCAAAGTGTCCCGATTGGTCGGTTGCTAATGTTTAATGCGAGTTCGGTCACAGGAGTTCGTTTTATGTGCTACAACCAGTAGTTATACGCGTACAAGTACAGTACATTGTACTACCAAACACACAGGATGGTGTTTGTATGTTCCAGGTTTAACCATGGAGGATTTTCTACCAGACTGAAGTGTACGGTGGCTGATTTCCGCCAGCAATAACATGAACAACGACACTACTACAATACGGCGTTATAACGCCCTATTACGGCGTTATAACGCCCTAATATTACGGCGTTATAACGCCCTAATTTTACGGCGTTATAACGCCCTAATACGGCGTTATAACGCCCTAATTTACGGCGTTATAACGCCCTAATTTACGGCGTTAAAACGCCCTAATATTACGGCGCTATAATGCCCTAATTTGTGGCGTTATAACGCCCTAATATTACGGCATTATAACGCCCTAAATTTACGGTGTTATAACGTCCTACTACGGCGCTATACTAGTTTATGACGCATGGTAGTAGTAGTAGTAGTAGTAGGCCTACGCATCGTTCTTATGACTGGTCGCTCTATCCAAACGTGCACCGTAGTTATCCAGGTATGTGAAAAACCTGTGTCCCCATGGCCTAATTTGTATTATAAAATGAAAACCCAGACCTATCAAGCGATCACATAACAATGATTAGGGGATAGCTAATTTATTATGGGATTAGTGTGATAAATGGTTTCTAAGATGTCCAATTTAACGTTTATCATTGTGCCTCAGCTATTCCTGTTAGCAAACTACAGGTTCTGCACTTCATCTGGAGGTGGAGCGGTTATTTCTACTCAGATTTTCAATTGCTTACTTACAAAACTCTGTGAGAATAGGAGTAGCAACCAATTTTAATTTTTTTTTTAGTGGTGTGTCCCCCAGGTCATCGTAGCCTAAAACAGTGCCCTACTTATTCCATCCCATCCCTTAGACCACCTACCCCTTAGCTTGGTTATACCACATAATTCCAAGCAGTGACAGGACCATACTACCATCATCTGAAGTCTTGTCTGCTGTCAGCTAAAAATAACTTTTTGTTTTTGTTTCATTACAGACAAAATATAAAACTATAATTATTATTTTTTCCTGTAGAGAAAGTATCAAAAGGGGATTATTGTCGTCCTTGTCAGTTTGCAAAATCAAAAGTGCGTTTTGTAAAGGTGAGTTTCAATAGCTGTATAATGTTTTATAAAGCCTGTGTGGACCTAAATATATTAAATAATAGCGGCTTTATGTGTGATTTTTTTTTGTTCTAGAGATTAATTTCCTTTTTCACGATTGATTTGCAAGTACAAAAGACAAACAATATCACAATTTGGTTCACTGGTGTTTTTTTTTTTTTTTTTTTTTTTTACTATTTTACTTTGGCTTTGATAGTACTTTAATTCAATTGTGATTTCAGTCTGTGTAACATTGGTGTCCATTATGCTGAAATGAAAGAGGGAAAAAATGTTAATCTTGTTCAGACGATTGATGTATTTCCTACCTCCATGGTTAAGCTAGAACCCATTGTTTGAGTTAAGAAGTTGAGTACCTGATTCAGTTGCAAATTGATTGACAAGAACAGTAGACTGACTCGGTAATTTGTTTTAAACAAGGAGGCTTTCCATTACACATTTAAAACTGCATAAACTGTTTCGTTTACAACCCTCCTTAAAACGTTAGAGTTATTTATTGTTTATTCGTAAGAAGTATGGATTTGTCAAAGTCCTCCGTCACTAGATATACTTTTGCTTTGTTTAATTATAAAATGGACTTGTGTGCTGCTTCTTAAAAGTTTTATTTGACTGTTGCTAGTCTAATTCATGTGGTTTATGATTATTCATTTATTACCCAGAAACTACTCTTTGGCACAGCCCCAAAGCAGCGACTTGGTAAAATATTAGTCCTCGAACAGCCTGTTGTATAGTTCAAGTACTGTTCTTACGGCCTGCGGTTAACGTCACCAGGTAGTTATTTTTTGAGTGTGTTCTTAATTATTTGCAAAGCTTGCAGTTTGGGGAGAACCCCAATGTGTGTATGATTGATCATAGTGTGTTTCTGTACTTTACCCAGTTATTTTAACAACTGAAAGCCCGTTATTATGAGTTCGTCGAACAGCCGAAAACCTATATTGTTACTGTATTTTTTTTTTAGTTCTTCTTTCTGAAACTTACCTGTAGAGTTTCGACTCAAACAAGCTTGGAAAGATTTCAAACTTACATTATAAATATACCATAGTGTGTAGTTGTACCTAAATGTAAAACCGCAAAGATTACGTCATCGACAAAGTCATTACATTAAATAAACTGTTAATATTGTAAAATTTCATATCGCTACAGAACCATAATTGCTACCTGACCATATGGATGCTCTTGAAGTATTGAACAAATCTTACACAGAATCACCCCCATTTGGCCTTTACTTCCGGTCAAAACAGGAAGTTGAAGTTTATATGTAAACAAATTATATCTCATTAGAGAGACTGTGTGATCACAGTTCAAACTATCTGAAAATAGCTCTTTCGTACCACCAAAGCAAAGGTGATCCACTGGTAATGCTTACTAAAATTTTACTGGTCCTGCAGTGGTTTTTCATGATTGTAGGCCTATAAATTCCCATGCAAGAGAAAAGGAACAGGCTGGTTCATGGAAAATATGACGTAATCGTTTGGTAATTCTTGTATTTCACAATATCATTTCAGGTAATTTTAAAAACAGAACATGTTTTTATGAAGAGGTTATAAAAGGATTTTTTATAACAAAAGCTAAACCTGAAAACTGCAACGCTCATTGTCACCAATTACCGTCCTGTCAAAAAAAAAATTAAAAAGTAGAAATACAAAACAGAAGTAAGTTTTGCAATATATCATTCAAATCCATTCGAAAAAGCCACTTTTTCAAATACATAGTTTTCAGGAAACCCAATGTCGAAATGTATGGTCACGGACTTTACTTTGTCTGGAAAAAAGAGGTTCTAAAATCATGTGCACTTTTTTTCAAGATAACGGTCCAATTTCGGGATTTTTTTACTTCATGGCACTGTCGGACTTTCGTAAATATCCAATTTAGGCCTAATGTCAACAGTATTTATATCAAACCCAATTAATTTTTCAGAATATTTATGAATGTGGTATTTATTGAATGTTGTTTCAGAAAGAGAACGATGTCAGACGAGGACAGTCCACGACCACAGAAACAATCCACCCTTTTGACAAAACTTCGCAGGAGATTTATGTTTAGGGATGAACCCGAAGAGCAGGATGGCCTCCCAGAAATGAAGTCAAGAGGAAGCACCAGCACAAAAAACTTTTCGCGTCCGGGGAATACAAATGCATTAAGGAACAAGAGAAAGATCCAAATCGGATTGAAGTTGAACGGAAAACACATAAGGAAAGAATCTACAGGAGGTGGCAAGAGACATGCACATTTGCGGAAATCTCTTGGCAGAGCTGCCATTATCGAAAGGGGCAAACAGTTTTTTTTCCAGAAGGTAACAGATTCGGTCCAGTTGAAGATTTCACCTTCAGCCTTGAAAATTTTGAAGAAAAGAACATTGATAGCCGATGTTCCATTGGTGACATGTATGAGTCAACTGGGCTACCCCTACTGAGGTTCTATCTCTGCGCAACTCCGAAAGCAGATGACGACCCAGTAACCAACAGTGAAAAGCCGGAACAAGCTGATAAGGTTGTACAGGCTACCCTTAAGTCACAGGCTGCCTCCACAAGCACGACCCACACAGCGACCACGGCAGTTGCGTCTTGTAGCGGGCTTGCCGGTTCCTCCATCATGTCCAAAGTGGTCACCATAGAAGATGAGTCTTCAGATAGCTGTAATGATGATAGTGCAGAGACCGTGTTCCAACTGGCACCAGGCATCAGCGTGCAAGACTTTCTAAATGATCCTAACTCCTACGATTTCACGGTTAAGGGTTCAGGTGAGACTCAAAATCCACAGAATTTCTTGGCAACTCCTGTGAGCGCTACCACCAGTAGAGACACCAGCTCATCAAGTTTTGTTGATCTCGGCACTCCAACAGTGCAGGCACGTCAGTATTCTTTGGGTACTGTACTACCACCACCAGGGGATGTGCCATCATATGACTTGTCTGACGAGCAGACTCTTCCCATTGTTAACGACCTCTTAACCTTGCACGCTCCCGTGGCGTAGCAGCTTACTGCTCAAATGTGTACTAATTGCGGTTACTCATTAACGGTACAGTCAAAAAACTTGAAATTTCACAAGTTCCTCAATGGAACATAGCCGGATAATGCTATAACCAGCAAAATTAGCTGGGGGTGAGTTTTCGACCTACATTCCCCATTAATTTTACCGCTACAGTCGTTAACTGCACGACCACGTAACATAGTGTTTTCTACGGCATACTACTCAGTAGAATGGTATGCAGTGGAAACATTATTTTTTTTATTTTTTTGGCCTTTTTGGGGGTTTCTGGGGATTCATTGAACCTTTCTGAGTCTATTGATACCATGTTTGAAGAGTTGTGAGCAGACAGAGACAGTTTTACACGCAATTATACAAGCGCAGTTGCCTACTGTGCGACGGTGTGTACGCTGCTTATTAACAAAGTGGTGCATTGCAGGGTTAAATTATGTTGATGACCATGGTCACCCTGTTGCCTTAGTTGCTGCTGCAGGTAGAAACAGTGGACCGAGGGGTGACTCCAATACGCCGGTACAGAAAGTCAAACTGCATCGGGGACATGTGCTAAAAGAACTCACTGAGTTCTTTACGAAGAATGATGTTAGCATAACTATTGAAGTCGAGATGATCATGCCAAATGGACAACAAGAAGCGGCTGAGGATTGTGGAGGTGTACTGAGGGATGCTCTGTCTGAGTACTGGGAGGACTTTTATCTGATGAATACAACAGGTGAGAACGTGAAAGTGCCATGTGTACGAGATAATATGAAGAGGGAAGATTGGCAAGCCTGTGCAAAAGTGCTGGTAATGGGATACAAGCAGGAGGGATATTTTCCATACAAGCTGGCACAACCTTTTCTGCAGTTCACTATGGATGGCGATGACACAACCATCAACAGAGAACATGGGTCGCTGCTCCATACCGTTCTAGAGTTCGTGTCTGACTGTGAAAGGAAGCTGCTCGAAGATGCTGTCAAGAACTTCAGTGAAGTCGACAAAGATGCACTGCTTGACGTGCTGGAAACCTACAAAGTCCAGAGAGATGTAAGGGCTGACAACATCAATGACATATTAAAAGATGCAGCACACAGGACCCTCATTCAAGCTACCGCTTACATCTGCAGATGCTGGCATCCGTTCTTCGTCAACAACCTCAGACCTGTCTTGAGAACCAACTTGGCAGATATTTGCAAACATGCAATTCCAACCAACAAACGAGTCACCGAGGCCATCGTGCTGCCAAACCCAGCTGCCGAGTCTGAGAAAGGCACTGGTAGACTTCTACTGAAATACGTCAGAACCCTTTCATCTGAGAAACTAGCAGACTTCATGAGATATACCACAGGTGGGAGAGCTAAGTAATCAGTTTTCTTGTAGCTGACGGTTTCTATTGTTGACTTTTACTCGAAATTACTCGTGATGGTTTTTAGATTTTTTTGAAATATTGCCCTATTATAGTTGGAGGTAGCCTTGATTAAAACTATACTGTTTTGTCATTGATAACAATTACAGGAGCCAATCTCATGCTGGGACGGAAGATCACAGTCAGGTTTGTGGAACAGACCGAATTCGAAAGACGCCCCTTGGCCCACACGTGTGGATGCGTCTTGGAGTTAGCCTCAAGCTTCAAGGACTATATCGAGTTTCGATCAGAGTTTAATGCAGTCCTGGATGCGAAGGTCTGGGTTATGGACATTGTCTAGAGTTCATGAAGAAGTCGTGTGAATGTAGAGACCTGGTAGTCTGATTGTGCTCCACGTGGGCAGTTTTTACAGCGAGCCTATAGTTATTTCCCACAGTGTGGGCTACAACATCGTGACCCAGATATTATTACTGATCTGACGCTTTGATTTTCTCTCAGCATACCACTACTAAATTATTTAGATAAATTTGGGCCGCCCGTTAGGTTAGCACTGGACCACATTTTGTGACATTTACAGGTAATATTGAAATAGTTATGGGAATGAATATTGTGACTATTTCAGGGGCGGATCCAGAGCGCCTTTTGCCAGTGGGGGGGGGGGGGGGGGGGCTGAGTTAATCCGCCCATGTATTTTAGCTGATTCACAAAAGGTTTTCGACAATCTTTCGGCATTTTGTTTCATATTTTCTTTAAAACGTGTTTTTCTCGTACAAAATTCACACGTTACGAAGGTATAAAAACATATCTTTCCTTGTTCAATACGTCATTTCACAAATTTCTAAATGGAGTTTTAGGGTACGCTATTGCACTATTGTTTGCACTTTTCCGGCATTTAAATTGGCCCAAAAAATATTATCTTGGTGAACATTACCGTTGGTTGAATGACCATATCTGAGTGATTGGGGTGACTTAGCTATGTACGTTATTGGAAGTTATCCATATTTAAATGGAAGTGTTTCGCGTTTATGTTATGAGAGTTTCAAGTTGAAGTGTATTGTTTTGAAACAATATATGAAAGGATAGCCATTGCCAGTGGCGTAAGTCCATGTTGAGAATTGCACGTGGGATGATATCGAAATTTTGAAAGTTTTTTTTTTGTATTTATTTATTTTTTTATATGATTTCTTGGGTCATTGCTTTTACAAGGCATAGTATATGTAGTACTCTTTATTGTTCCTTTTCTACAAATTTGTAGATTGGTATCACCGTAATTCTACCCCAATACTTCCATCAGACCTCTGACCATCCACCCCTTACCACCATTCTTTGTACCCACTTTTTGTTTGTGGTCACTACCTCTCTACTATAGAGATTTTGCACCAGGGTTGCAGCCATGGTTGGTGGCCATCTCTTAGTTATCATGCAGCAGGAATGATTAAGCCGTTGTGCTGGCCTCGTTAGGCTGGCTGTATGAGTTCAAGGCCTAAAGAACATGGCAGTAATGTAAAGCAACCTTTTTTGTTAAAGATGTATTGCCCAATCTTCTGGCTGATATTAAGTCAGTTATAACTTCATAGCAATTTTAACATTCAAAAGATACTTTTTAACCTCAGCCAAAAATGGGCAATGCATCTTTAAAGCTCTCTACGAGAGAGAATTCAATCAGTCAGTTATATTCCCTGGTAGCATTTTAACTGTAACAATGGTAACTTTAATTAGGAAATAATTATAGTTATAGCTTTGGTTATTTTTTAGCATTCATGTTTTCACATATGTATACGTTATTGAAAGTTCACCCATTCAAGTTTCTACATGCCCAGTGTTCGTTGTTTTCTTTATCAGTTCGGGCTAAATTTAAGCGTGTTATTGTTTTGAAACATACATCTGACCGTTCGACAAGTTTCTGTACAAGTTTGAGATAACAAGTGTTTAAGTTTCAGATACATGTTAAAAGTAAAGAATAAAACACAGCAAAACAGACATTCCAGTCTATCTGGTATTGCATTTTTATTCAGCAAAAACTGAACAGCTGTAGATTCGTTTACAGTAACAAAATTGAGAAACAACCGAGGGACAGCACTCAAGTTAATAAAAAGTAAGAACGACCTCGATGCATAGAGATAAGCATAATACCGTCGACTCAGTGCTATAATAGTGACCTCGTTCCCAAGGGTGATCGATCTCGCCGTGCCATTATTCCCTGCATGCCTTGCTTGATAATAACGAGCGGTATCGATACGGTGAGCTGCCTGGTGGCGAGGTTGCTATTATATAGAAGGTCCTTTATGTAGTGACATTTAAATTTCAGTATAACACAAAATATCCCCAATAACAAGAGTAGTGATATATCATAAAAAGAATATTAAACACACCAAAAAATAGACTTGACTTTAAACAAATATGGACTGGCAATGAGGTCACTAGTACACGTCTGTGCACCCTAGGGACTGTGATCTGACTAGAAGCGGGTCCTATAAGAACCTGTTCTGGTCACTCAAGGCCCTGATGAGGGGGGATAAACGGGCAATAGTGACCACATTGTGCCAGTCCATGCAACACACCTCAATCAACAACATGAAGAACAACTAGAAAACAAAATAAAAAATAACTTTTTAACTCGCTGAACTGTTTTAACTCAACATTGAGCAATTCAATTAGCAATTATACAACTGAAGGAACGCTTTTAATTTTCCCTAGATTTAAATTGTGGATAATGGGCTCAAATTGACAACAATAAAAATGCCTCACCTGATGGACAAAATCACAAGCCGTTGAATTCGTTATAAGTGCGGGTAGAATAATTTAACAGATACAATCATGTACTATACTTTTCTGTTTGACGGGCCCTTTAAACTCCTATTTCTCTTCTAACATGCTCCCTTAGGTCAATGTACAAATTCATCGCAGCTTCAGGATTTCTGGGATACTCCCATCCGTTGGTAACGATTGATTGACAAAAGTATTCAAATAGCTCCCGGTCACACGGAAATCGATCTTTCACTTGGCATTCTTCTTTGCACAAGTCAATTCTTTCTTGTTCCACGAGTTTCAGATGGTCCCTGGTTCCATAGACCTGAGGTAGCTGGTACATCAGCAGCGGTCGCCCGTGGGTCACATGGTCTTGCTTCGATTTCCTGATCAAGTGCCCATCCCACACCTCTGCAACATCATCAAGATCACCCTGCAAAAGATTTGCAGACTAATAAAGTGTAAGACATTCATGATTCATTACACTAAATACGGCGATTGATGCACGGACCACCATGGTGTTAAAACAATAAAAAGCACATCCAAAGAGGGGTGAAAGACCAACACACCGTGGACTTTTAGTTACTTTGTGCAACACGTAAATGTAAATGTAAATGATGACATCTCACCTGGATATGTCTTATGAAAACAAATCTGATAAGTTCTTTGTCCATCAGGTCTCCTGAAAAGTAGCCTTCATCTAGCAGGCATCGAAAAAGAGTCATCCAAAACTCTGTGCATTGCTTTCTGAGCTGCCCCCACCAGGACTCAATTCGCTGATTCGCAGTACTTCTGCCAGTTAGATAGCTCTTATCGCCACCAAGTGCATCGTCATGATGTCTTAGAAACCTCTGGAATGCTCCCACGTGTCCGTTTTCTGTCCCATTATCACTCCGGACGAGGGTAGGACAACCTCCAAGCTTTTCCACCGCGTTCAAGAAGAAACCCCCAATGTACTCTGGGTCATTGGTTGTACTGTTTGCCTCTAGCCAAATATTTTTTCGAGAGAAACCATCAATACAACCACTGATCCCAATACCGTACGGTTTCAGTTTGTCCATCGCGTCAAAATGCCAAACAAAATTAGGTCCGCGGCCAGAGTATCGGCGACGTACTAATCGTCGCCTCTTTCGACGATCCACCCCATCTGGGTCAAGCTCCAACAATATCACTCTCACGTTTTTTCTGCTGACAACCATGCCTGCTTGTAATAACTTGAGATGCATCCAACGGTAGCCATGTAATTCGCCGGATTCCTGCAATTGCCTTTCGATAAATCGTCTTACTTGGCCCACATCAGTTTGATTTTTGTGAAGATATAACTCTAGGCGCTGCAGTTCTCGTTGCAGCTGACGAACACTCAAGTTTATGTTATAATGGGACATTAAAGTTGCTGCAATTTCAACATGAGTATAACCAAGTTTAAAATATTTCTTGATCAGTTCATCCATGTCATCCATTTTTCAACTATGGTGTATAGTACGGTCTGTTTCCAGCAACGAAATTATTATGTTAACGGTTAAGTTCATACCTACGGTGTAACAGAAATAGATGCTTGGATACTAATCATTAAAAAATTAGGGCGTTATAACGCCGTAATATTAGGGCGTTATAACGCCGTAAATTAGGGCGTTATAACGCCGTAAATTAGGGCGTTATAACGCCGTAAATTAGGGCGTTATAACGCCGTATTAGGGCGTTATAACGCCGTAAAATTAGGGCGTTATAACGCCGTAATATTAGGGCGTTATAACGCCGTAATAGGGCGTTATAACGCCGTATTGAAGTAGTGTCTTTGTTCATGTTATTGCTGGCGGAAATCAGCCACCGTAGAAGTGAGCACTAAATTTGGTGCTGGCACTAAATTTGTTGCCAGCACAAAATTTCAAAAGATTCGACAACGACCGTCACAAACGGTCAAGGTCCTTCTTAAGTGTTCGGAAGTTCTTAAGTTTCATCTGAAAAGTTTTCACAGTAAAATTATGATTTTTGTTTTCTTTAGTAGTCCACCAATTAGGTCAGCCCAACTAATTAAACAACGGCATAAAGTGAGCCCGCATTCGCATTTCATATACAGAGTGACAAATACACACGCAACTACCTAAATTTCATTTGAAATGTTTGCACAGTAAAATTATGAAATTGTTATTTTTTTTCTTTATAGACGTGTTCCTCACATCCCAAACCATCACTCGTAGGCGCCCCGACTTAATTAGTCCACTGATTAGGTCAGCCAAACTAATTAAACAACGACATAAAGTGAGCCCGCATTCTGGCAAATAACTATTATATTTCCATGCTTTTACATTATCATTACAGTCTTCTCATTATAGCCCCCTCTCTATTATTCAATGTTTACACTTCTACTGCTATATTTAGGGAGATTACCCTTAATCACCTCCCTCATCTGAGTAGATAATCCTGTCCCTTCCTGTCAGCCGCATTACCCACCATGCAGCTTTCCTCCTTTGTTCACTAATCTCCTTTTTGTACTGACCGACCACTGGACATCCTATCTTATTCTTAGTATTCCGACTTTTTTAAATGTTGTGCATAACACTCTGTTCCCTTTATAGTTGTGTTAAAATGAATGTCACTTAGGTCGCAAGATATACATTCCACTGTTTGCACAAACATTTTATCTGATCATATCTCACCAGGTTCAGTGCTAAGAATAAGGACTCCATCGTCCCATGTTACATGCCGTTCGGCTTCGGACCTCGTAACTGCATCGGCATGCGCTTCGCTCTGTTGGAATCCAAGATGGCGCTGGTGCGCGTATTACAGCAATATCGCTTTGACGTCTGCGCAGAGACGGAGGTAAGTTTTAAAAGGGTGTCATTTTTATTTTAAAATTTGTCATAACCATTTTTCCATTAAAAAGAGGCGGAGCAAGCAACATTGACAAAGGATGTTAATGTTTCACTCATTTTAACACAGTAATTGCTCTACAACAGACCTAGGGAACGGACTCGTTGCGGTTGAATTTAGTTCAAGATTTCGATAATGGAATAAAAGAGCAAAAACGCGGTCTTAATCGGTCGTATAGAACCGTCAGTGTCGCGGCCTGTGTGATATAAAGTCCCAAGTCCAAGCGACGGCTTTTATCGCACGGTCGCAACACTGTAAGGTTTCAAACAGCCGTTTAAGACTGACTCACCACTGTGTTTATAAATGCCCTCTTATTGTTAAGAAATAAAATGTCGGGAAAAAAACGAAAAAAACAAACAGAGAACGACACAACCAACCTTGCTCGTTTTGCAATGATTTGTTTTCTGAGTGTACGTACGTTCAGGAGCACGGCTTTGCATTACGAGTCTGGTTCACGCCTCTTCATATACGTTTTCTAGTACGTTTTCTTCATATACGTCTCCATACGTTTTCGAGTATCAAAGCAGGAAACCATACTAAAATAACCGGACTTAAACAGCTCCAGCCGTGTCTTTATCAGCCGTTTAAAATACCAGGTAAACACGGTAATGTGACCAACTTTTAACCAGTAGGAATGCCTCAACTGTCTTGTATCTTTATGGATGAAGACCAATGAAGTCTCAACCTAATCAAACACTGAAGGTTCTTATGCGTACAATGCTTTACAGCAAATGTACAAAACATCAAACGGTCTGCTACGGGTTCAAATTGTTCGAACACGCGAGAACCCTGCATGAAGTCCTAAAAATTCGAGTAGATATAATTTTTAAAAGCAAAATGTGCACTGCAAACTTGTGCAAACCTTTTAAGACAAGGAATCAAAGACACCTCTCACGATTGGACTATATTTTCTGTATTTACAGATTTCACCCACTCTGGGCAAGATGGGATTCATAGCTCCGAAGACTCTATATCTTCGTTGCTCTCCAAGGAAGTAGGAAGAATCTTCTGGAATGATTCGGGAGAGTGGATCGACCTTCGCCTTAAAGCCTTAAAAAAAAAAAAAAAAGAGGTTGTGAAGTCACGATAATCATTCCAAAAGTTACATTTTTTTCCGAATGTTTGTCACGCTGCAAGTCAAACGAAAACAGATCCTGGAACGACGGTTTGAAAAGCTGCGCTCATTTAATATTATTTACACACTCACGTGGGCACATCACTTAGGTCACTATATAAAAAAACAAAAACATTTCTGATAACATGAATATGCTGAAGTTCTTTTTAAAAGTCTTCTGTGCTGGATGCCAAAGTGCCAAGCATGTAAATTGCAGTATACTATCCATATTTAGTTACAATTTGTCGACACATGTAAAGTGAAAATATGACTGTGTTTTCAATTCTTGTCTCAAATAATGTGTACGACCTCATAATTTTATTATACAGTCCAGCCATTCTATTTGAATTGCGGGTCAAGACTGATTTACCTCATCATTGTGAGACACCAATCATTCGACGAGGAATTGGGGTCAATTTAAACAGAGTCGAGTAAAACTCCAATGTTGAACAGACGCCAGCCATTCTGACTCGGTGACTTAAATTACCATAAAGTACTTATTACAAATAAGGACCACAATCACTGTGAGAAGACTATTTTCGTTGTACCTCTGGACTCATTTTAGATAACGTAAAATCAGATGAAGCGTTTTTTTATATATTGGTGGAGGGAGTAACGTATTATAACCATTGTCTAAATATTATAATGTTTTAAATTGTGTATAGCTATTGAAAAGGTAAAATAGTTACTGTTGAACTATACACGGGAGTTAAAAACTGGATTTATTGGTGTCGTCAGTTTCATTACGTTTGTTTTCGAGGGAGCCTGGTCACCAAGACAGCTCGACATCTGTTTACTCAACCTCGCTACCACAGGCTTGATGACAGTTTGTAATAAAAAATAAGTCAAAATAGGTTTGTCTAAACATAGCCTGTAAGTGAATATCACTCTGTATAACTGTTAGACACAAAATATCCACGTTTATTTTGATACAAAATAAAATGGAAGTACATTATTATTCGAATCCCTCTGTGTGAACAAATTTACCTCATGTCTATATTGTTGTGTTTGTGTTTTATTTTGAGGTAAAAAAAAAAACATAAATAAATAAATAAATAAGTAAATAAAAAAAAAACAATGAAGAGCAGGATTTGAACCTATGACCTCGGCTTACCCACTGAGCTATCCAGACCTAGTGCTTAACCGTCAACATTAGGGCTTGATAGCTTAGTGGGTAGAGCGTCCTTACTTCAAGCCGTGGGGTCACATGGTTCAAATCCCGCTTCAGTGGAATTTAAAATGTACCCTGTTTGGTTATCTTTTCAGTTCATTGAATGTTATTATAATAACAGCTAACTTTTGAAATAATGTAGGACTAATCATGAATTAAGAATAATGTCCCCACACTGCAAAAAATGGGGTGTTAAATTTTTAGTATTGATATCTATAATGTGGCAACAACGACGGGCATGTTAATTTTACCAACGATAAAGCAAAGGGTATATCTAACACCTGGCAGACTCTACACTGAAACCTCTGAATCCCCAAAAAGAGACCAGCTATCCTTGAAGTCCCCTCGATCCACTAAGCGAAAGTAACAGTAGTAGCAAGTCCCGTCCGATTTCCTACCTCCCCAGGTTTAATAAGCAGGGACAGTTCTTTTCAGAACTAAGTTGTCTCCCAACTTCCGAAATCTGCTCCGCGGTAGTAGAGTAACAACAGGACAAGTTCTCACAGAACAATCTACTGTAAAAAGCAAAATAGATATAATCACATGTTGTTACCGCAAACCAAATAATTATGCATGAACACCTGTCGGTGTTGTCACATATAGATACCAAGAGAATCAATTTAACACCCGTTTGCTTGCATGTGCAGTAAAGCAAAACGTGTTAAAAACTTACCGTGTAGGACTATTTTTTTCAAATGAGTCGTGTGATAAAAAGAAAATGGTGGTTTGGGTTCAATATGGATGGAGCATAGTTAGTTAAATGTGTCGTGGTTTTGGTCTGCTATCAGCATCACATTTTGAGTAATACTAATTAAAATAAAACAAATATAATAATAAAAATGTGTGTCATCTTTCTTACTTTTAATAAACAAATGTCATCGGTCACAAATTAAAGACATCCTTGTTCAAGACGTTTCATTAATCATTTGTTTTCACGGGAAACTGAATCAACTACATCAATTAATTAACTTATGATGAAATACCAGACAAGATTGTTCAAAATATTGAGCTATATAGAACATGTAACCTGTAACATCACATGTTTATACACAGCCCAATGGAAGAATTCATTCAATCTTGTATGTTATTGAGATTGCGCTAGTGTCTGATTTGTATCACCTTTTGGTATGAAGTAAAGGGGCATATCTCAAAACTTTATGACAAAATTATGACACAGTAGGCCTTTGTAAAATTTTCCATCATGACAAGCCCAGTACCTTGCCTGCCAGCAAGGCCTCGGAATGTGCAAGGTCATTTTTTAAACAAAGGTGCGGTACAGGGTCTTGAAGGGGTTAATGGAGAGGGTGGGGGCGTATGCAGCTCTGATTTCACCAGGCTTGATCTAATCAGTGCTTGCTTGAATTAAAATAAATTCTGACACAAGAAACCAAAAATCCAAAGTCTTAAGACAATTCTTGAGAATGTATTTGTAATTTGGACATGTTTTTCCTTTATATTTGGCATGGAAGCATCCCTTGGTCTTATAACTTAATAAGACAACTTTGTTAAATACCGGCTGCAAGTAACGACCGATGTCACCCAAACTTCAGATAAGAGGAAAATAATGCGAGGAAGAGAACAAAATTGGGTTCGGCAAAATAATTGTTAAAGTGCGATTTTGGGTTCTACAGTTCTACAGGCATCACTAATGTCCTTTTAAATCGACCCAGCACAATAACTGCTCTAGCTGTAGAGGTATTAATAATTGGTGTTCAAAATAATAGTACAAACTTTGCTGAAAATCATTTATGTATCCGACAAATATGAGCGTTGACATTGGCCAAGTGATCCAAAAAAGCATCAGAGGTTGCCCGCTTCATGTCTATGTTTGAAATCAAACCTGAAATACGCAAGGGTCAACACACGATGTGCTCAAATCGGTGTATGGGTAAAATACAAAAACATAATATTATTTATCCCCGATGCAAATTAAAATCTATTTAAAAAGGTCAACTCCTTGTTGTTGAGAATCAAGCCGAAGCATGTGTTATTTTTTACATGCATTCAAATAGTAATAGAGAAACTAGATTCAGTAAGACAAGAGAGAAAAAAAAAAACAGAAAAAGCACAAAAACAACAACAATAGTGTCATTCAAACATAACAGTTCAAAGTGTTTATTGTTGTTTATTTATGTTTAAAATAAAAGGATCACAACACGAAGTTCGTAAAAAAATATTGAATGATCTTTATCCTTGTGCGACCATATTTCACTCAGCTGAGACGTGAAGGTAAATGGTCTGGTCCCTCTTTATGTGAAATTAGAAACAATTAAACATCCGTTGTTAACTGATATACACGGGCCTAATGACAAAATAATACTATATGATGGAGGTCTACTGGCGTTTGTATTCAATTCAATTCAATTCAATTCAATTCAATTCAATTCAATTCAATTCAATTCAATTCAATTCAATTCAATTCAATTCAATTCAATTCAATTCAATTCAATTCAATTCAATTCAATTCAATTCAATTCAATTCAATTCAATTCAATTCAATTCAATTCAATTCAATTCAATTCAATTCAATTCAATTCAATTCAATTCAATTCAATTCAATTCAATTCAATTCAATTCAATTCAATTCAATTCAATTCAATTCAATTCAATTCAATTCACAATTCAGTTTCTTGGTCCTAAAGTGGAGGAAAATTCCCTCGCATGCATGACATACACGGATTTAATTACATAAATAACAAAATTATGCTGAAATTGTATTAATTATTTTCACCAAAAGGTAGTAAGTAAAAAGTGGCAACGTCTGAGCTAAGGGGATGAACAGCGTATGGTATAAAGGAATTAAGGTATACTGTAGGTTTGTTTTGCATCGAAGTGACTGCCACCTCCTGCCACACCTTAAGTCTGTTGACAAACTTGTTTAGTTGATGGTTGATGTTATTTTTAAAAAGTTACTGGTCTAGAGGAAACTGCTTCTTTCACAAATTATTTTCATCAAGGGATGTCTTCCCACAGAATGTTTTAATACATGTTTGTTTCACTTTTTATAAGAAAAACAAAATACGATCAAAAGTATCAAAACTCGCTCAACAAAAGCAAAAAATGGAACCACCACCTTATCATGCATCAAATTTAATTTTGGATGGACATCAGGGTCTAGTTTCATAGAGCTGCTAGAGCGCAACAAGTAGCTTAGCACAACAAAATTGCGCTCACCAGACTAATATGCTTACCAGTTAAAATACCCAGTCGCATGCACCTTTTGTCACTGGTGTCCGGCTTATCTTTGCTTAGCAGACAATTGTCAAGCTCTATGAAATCTTGCCCTGGTTCTGCATGTAGGGTAAATGTATAATTATGCACTAAGTAGAACTTTGAAATGATTGACCCCTTATTCCAAGATCACAGCAATCATGCAGAATCTTCATGCGGTACGAAAATGGTACATGCGTTACTTTACTTACAATGCAGACAATGGTTCTGATGGGGTACTTTTTGCGGACGCTAGGTGGCAGCAGACTTACCAGGTTAAACCATTGTTCTTGGGAAATGTGCGCGTGCCCTAAAGTGAACAATGGAAATGTACCTGAAGTCTGCTGACAGCTCGCGTTCCAAGTTCTCCCATTGAGTTGTTTAAATGATCTCTGTGCCAAATCAATTGTTATTTGACATGAAATAGTTCGAAACATCGTATTGAATCCTTTAAAAAAATGTCCCGTGCCACACCCAACCTTTCTTAAGATTGTTTCCTTAGAGCCCTAGCTCAACATTGGTATACCGACTGTAAATGCTTCCATTCTTTGCACAAATCAAGATAGATGTAATAAAACCAACCAACATTTCAGCTCATCCCTTTGTTTTTGTTTTTTTATTTGCAAGAAAACGGTAAAAATTCATTCAGCATTTTTGTACGCAGTCTTATGCAGTTTTGTTCTAATGAGACCAAAAAAAAAAAAAAAAAAAAAAAACACTTCAGGCCGATATATTTTAAGGAAAGTTATATGTCATCATTATCTTTATTTAAAGGCAATGTAAAAAAAAAAAAAAAAAAAAAAAAAAAAAAAAAAAAAAAACTTTTATGTTTTTCTTTCTTTACCAATGTTGGGCTGGGGCTTTAACATAATTATTATGTATTACGACGTAGTTGATCCAATGCGAGACTTTGAAACGCTAGGTGGCAGCAGACTTCTGAGCATGCAAAATTTTCTGAGAACATTGGATTTACTGAGTCTGCTGCCACCTAGTGTCCTCAAACGTCTCCCATTTAAATTAAGTTTAATCATTTGATTAACACATTTTTTTTTAATTAGTGATCGAAGAGGATACCTGTTAAAACTGGGACCTTTATCAAAATAAGTTAAAAACGAGACTATAAAAAAAAATCATGAAAAAACGTGTTTTTTTTTTGTTTTTTTTTACCGTATCAAATTCACATTCCAGGTTATATATATGTATATATATGTTGATTATGAATAATATAGTTACATGCTGTAGAATACAAAAGCCAGTCGCATGTACAACAACAACAAAAAACGAACAAAACATCAATGCATACATGCAAATTGGAAACAAAGATTGTGACTTGTTTGTTTGACTTTTTGCAACAAACGTTAACAGAAATGCTGATGTACATTATGCCCATTATTGTTTGCACATTACTTTTGAAAGCTGTTTACATGCTGCTATTCATGCATTGTAGTTCACATAATTCTCACTGTAGCGAACATTCACTTTCTACTTTAGTGACGTAAACTAAACAATCTCGTGAAATGAAGACAATGCATTTTCCATCAGTTGGACCGATTCTCCATATTTCATTTTTGTAGCAATTGCATCTTGGATAAAGAGTTTCCTCTGGGCTTAATAATATTATTACTATTATTATTATTACAACACTAAGTGATAAACACTGCAGTGGCATAACCAGACATTTTTATTGGGGGGGGGGGGCAATCAGGGGAAGATACATAAATGGGGGAGGGGGTATTGTGCCGAACTATTCATTTGTGCACTTTTTTCGATCTCATGTTTTTTTTTGGTGGGGTAAAAGGGTGTTGCGCTCACATAACAACAAAATACAATAAGAAAATATAATAGAAAAAAAAAAATAACAAATATGAGCACTTAAATGTTGATGAAACAATTACATTAGATAACCACATACCCCGTGATGGTGGGGGGGGGGGGGGGGTAGTACATGTAACGCAACATGCCACATTTTGTGTCGGTGTCTTTTGGTTCGATATCTGACACTGCCAAAAATGTAAGGTCCTTTTTACATAAAACACGATTAATACGTCTTATTGTTCTAGAATAATTAGGCTAATCATTAAATAAGTCACAACTCGATTTTTTTTTGGTATTAAAAAGCGCCAATTGGGTAAAATAACACAATAAAAAAGTACTACAATAAGGTACATTGCAAACAACAGTTTGTCAGAGCTTTTGATTATTTTAATTGTCGCAAGAGGCAAGTGTTTTATTTCCGTATTTGCAGCATTTTTAGTTCAGAGGGTCTGGACATAACATGTAGATCAAATAGATCATAAACGAACCCCATACATACTTATTATTGGTCTGATGCAGAATTTATGTCTGCGGTGATGTTGGCTCTTGCCAAAATAAACAGTGCTTTCTGCCATAATATATTTTCCGTAAAAACAAGCAAAACAATTCGTTTCAATTCGAAAACGTGGAACGTTAATCGACAGAACGGTCCACACCTCAAAACAAAAATATATAACAAAATAACATCATCCTCAGATAGTGACGTCGTCTCAAACGACGTAACCAACTCTTCAGTTTACGATATCACCAAGTCACGATGTCCTCCATACCTATCACACCAGAAACATGAGACATCAGAAGTGCATGTATATGTGACGTCAGCCACACATGTATCATAAGACGACGATATCCAATCAGCTCCACAGACGGACGTATATGTAATTACATAAAGTACTCCACTGATGCTTTCAGTAGTTTGAGGCTTAAGCACCTTTAGAGTCATCCTTAATCCAAGTTCAGTCGTTGGCAATCTTCATAGAAGACGCGATGAGGTGTTACGCCATTCTGAAGTGACGCCCGTCGTAGGTACCATCGGCAAATTGACGACCCCAGCAGAAACCATTAAGGAAGTCACCTCCATCCATTAAGTCAAAAACAGCAGGCCAAGCTACACAATTATTTCTGAAAGAAATGGGATTAGTAAAACACTTAATTTGGACGTTGAAAGCTAGTTAGAATATTTTTTTTTCTATGTTCAGCCTACATGTAAGATGTTTCCAGTACAACTGATGAACAACAAAATATATCAAAAGTCATTCAACATTTTTTGTGCAACCTTGTTTCCATGGACTACGTAGTACATGTTCATGTATACTGATTGAAAATAACACTCTGGGGGTCGGGTACGAGGCAAACAAGGTTTTGAGCGATGATTAAAAACACAATCTTACCTGCGGTGTCATCAGTGTGGTGACCCTCTGACGGGAACTCAGTCTGCGTTTCCTGACTGGGAGAGCTGGTGCCTGACACCTTGCGCTTCTGGGCATTCCGGAGTGCCGAGGCCATCCGTGAAGTCAGACTGTTCGGTAGGGGGATCGTCTTGCTGATTTTGCGCTCCCCAGTGGTGTCTGTATTGCTGTTGTTCTGGTTGGAGTTTAACTCGTCCTCTCTGTTCTCATTTCCTTCAGGGGAACTTTTCTGCGGAAGCTCCGATGAACTCTCGGTATCAGACTTAGTTTCTGAACTAGAGCTTACTTCAGGAATGCTCTCATTAGCGACTTCTTCATGATACTTGGTGCTAGTTTCAGTGTCTGGGGATTCCACCTCTTTATCAACACTACCATCACTCTCTTTTGGTACCGCATCAGTTGCTGATACATCGGGTGTTACAACTGGTGTATCTTCAACAGCCTTCTCAGCGACATCAGTTTCACTTTCTTTGGGAAGATCATCTGTAGACGGCTCGTGTTCGCTTACAATCACTGGTTCTGTTTGTTCCGAAGTTGCTTCATTATTTTTCTCCACGGAGGTTGCGACATGTTCTTTGTCGGATACTGTAGATGGTCCAGGCTCACTCTCAGTAATAATGGATTCTCCGACAGGGGCTGTGCTTCGTTCTTGGTCAGCTACCGTAGTTTCCTGCTTTTCAATTTTGGAATGTTCTTCAGGATTTGTACAGTGTTGTGAATCGACCATCTCAGTTTCTCTAACTTCGTTAATTGATTGCTCCTCGGTCTCTTCTGTGTCTTTCTGAATGTCTTTATCAGAATGCTCTTCAGCCGTTGCTATATGTTCTGTTTCAGCTTCTGTAACTTTCTCAGCGTCTGTATTGACTGGTTCCTTAACACCTGCCTCGGCGTCTGTTAAGACTGGCTCTGCAAGAGCTTGTTGTTGCGCTGTGTCCGATTCTGAAACTTCCTGCTGGTCCTTAGATGCTGGTACATTTATAACTTGAACGTCTGCTTTCTCTCCATTTGGTTTTGTTTCATCAGCTTGTGATTCTGCTGAGTCTTGGATGATAGCTGCTGAAGGGGTGGGTTGAGTTGGTTCCAGATTGGCAGTCTCTTGTGTGTTTTCGATAGTTGGTACAACGATGACACTTTCGTCGACGACGCCGACGGTTGATGACAACTGACTCTGTCCATCTTGACCGGTGGGATCCTTTAATCCCGAGCTCTGTTCTACACCAGCACCAGCGTCTGTTGTGCTTTCCTGAACGTGCTTTCCATGAACGTCTGCTTTCTCTCCATCTAGCTTTGTTTCATCAGCCTGTGACTCTGCTGAGTCTTGGATGATAGCTGCTGAAGGGGTGGGTTGAGTTGGTTCTAGATTCGCAGTCTCTTGTGTGTTTTCAATAGTTGGTACAACGATGACACTTTCGCCGACGACGCCGACGGTTGATGACAACTGACTCTGTCCATCTTGACCGGTGGGATCCTTTAATCCCGAGCTCTGTTCTACACCAGCACCAGCGCCTGTTGTGCCTTCCAGCTGATCAAATGCAGCACCTTGTTCATTACCTTGATTCAAACCTACATCAAGCTCTTCCGGTCCCTTTGGGTCGGAATGTACAACGGCGTCAGGTGGTGTGGTCTGCTCATCTACGGGACCGGTTGATGCTTGTATTCCTATATCCATCTCATCTGGGTTGGTTTGAATGCATTTATCATCTTCTTGGGCATCCTCAGCAACTCGTTCATTCTCCTTCTCTTCAGAATCCTTCACGATGTCTTCATCTTGCGAGCTGACAGTCTCAAGTTGTTGTGCAACTTCGGCATCATGTGCAGTTGTGTTGCTTGCATCCTCATCATTTACGACCTCATTGGCAACATCCTTGTTCTCGTCAATCTCTGGAGCAGTCTTTTCTTGTTTCAGAGTCTCATCAGATTGTTTCTCATCGTGCATTTCATTCGTCTGAACTCCATCTTCCTGCTCCTCATCTGGAGTTTGCTCAACTACCTCTGTAGCTTCTGTTCCATCTTTTACATCTGTATCTACCCCATTACTAGAAGGTACACCTTCTGGGACACTCCCGTTAACCTCTCCCACCGTCTCCCCATTCGCCTCGGCCTCTTCCCTTTCATCCTCCTTGAGAGTCTCCTCTGGAGGTTGGTCTGCATCCTTGAACATCTGCTCGAGCTCTTGGGCGGTGATCTCGAAGAGCATGGAGGTGGACCTGGAACGGCGGGATTTCACTGTCATGGCGTTGCTTAGTCTCTCATACAAGCCTTCCACAAGCTCTTTCCCCTTGGGGCTGAAGAAGATGAATTCCCCTTCTCCACTCACCGAGCGTCTGAAACAAAATGAGCACAATGAAAACAGAGAACTTTAGTACTCAAATTGCTGTACACAAGACAAACAAAACTTTCCGACATTCTCAATGCGTCATCGAAAATGATGGAGTTTCCCGGATGTGGATGACAACCCAATATGTTTTTTTTTTTACAGTGTATGACGCAAAGCGGAAGTCGGCGACTTTTTCCACGTTTTATTTAAATACTTGAAAAAAGTAAAGTCGTGATTTTTCGTTCGTCAAAGATTAAATGTCTAGATGCAGGAAGAAGAATGAGTGGTGTTTTTTTTTATCAGTCTTATTTATTTATTTTCGTTTTTTATGTAAGACGAACATTTAAAAAGATTGTAGTTTCGTGTGTAAAAGATGACAATGTCAGCCGTGGCGATGTTATCCAGTAAGGATAGGCGAGCCCCAATGATTAATCCTAAATAACTCTTTTTTATACCAAATCAATAACTCATCACTCTGCTTATGTATCTCATCGTGCACCAACATGACAAACCGATACAGCGTGATCCAACATTCAGTTTTTACTTGCAAAATTGCAAACTGTTCTATATGTCCTTCAAATAGTTTGACTGACACCCCCGAACAAAGATACTGGAAAATTGGTAGACCGCCAACATTAGGGCTAGATAGTTCAGTTGCGTAGAGCGTCGGTACGTGGTCGCAGGTTCAAATCTCGCTCCTGTAAATTTGTCTTTGTCCACCCCCAAAAAATGATTTAAATAATTTGAACAGAAAATGAGAACGAGGAACTGTCTTACTTGCTCGTCATGATATGCACAATCTTCTCGAAGTCCAGTTGGTGACACTTTGAGATGAGCATGAACTTCTTAAGATGCCGCAAGTCCCAGTCCAGGGCGATCTTGCCAGTACACGTGTCATACAAGTTGATGTGAGTCAGTGAGATGTGAGCAAAGTAGTCTCCTGAAAGGCTGACACGTTCAGAATCCTTGTTGGGGATCACGCTCACTCGCACAAAATCTGTGGGATCCATAACAGTTGGAAAAAAAAGGGTTATTTTTATAATCTTGTTTCTATTTTGGGGAACATCGTTTCTGTCTGTTACAGCACTTACATGTTCAATACATTTGGCCAACAGCAATCCAATTTTCTCTCTTAATGTAGAAATGAAAGAGTGAAAATTTCACTCTCTCGCTGGAGTGGTGTCAGTTTGGCTCCTTTGAGAGTGAAACTCATTGTGCGTCACCCTTTTTAGTGACATTGGAGAGAATCACTCTTATTCAAGTTGAAAATACCCGTCTTTCACTCTAAAAAGAGTTGTCCGCCATATTGGCTCTTTGCAAGAGTGGTATGGCGGACAAAACAAGTGTTTAGTTTTTTTCTCACTCTTTTACATTTAGAGAGTTGACTTTAACTTGACATCAACATTATTCGATGTCCCATCAATAAAAGGTGAAATTTTCATAGGTTGGTTTTATGGCATGTTTATTTGGAACTAGAGGATTTAAGTGAATTTACCTCTCTATTTTGTACCTTCAAGATTCCATAAAATGTTCACAACTTTACAGATTTAACTTTGCTTTGAATGTTGTAGCAGCTTTGTCCATCAGGGACCAACTTCGTAGTGCTGCTTAAGAAGAAAACGTTGCTTAAATGCAGTGTATACCTTTGGTAATTGGAACAGCGCGTTTGTTTCAATCCTACATAATTGTAAATATATACCATCAAATTAACCTCTGCAAATTGTGTTTCAAAATATGTTAGCGTTCTTGAGATATCGGCGAAGATCCGGAGCGGTTATTTCCACGCAGAAGGATCCGAAAATGCTGAAACTGCATTATTTCCATTGCATGAAAAGGCTTCATGCCTGAAGCCTTTCTTAGTTTCAAATATTTTAGCGAGAAGTTACATTTTTTTTTTAAACTACGCCACTTCAAAGGGAGTCGTTTCTCACAAAGTTCTATACTGTTAACCGCTCTCCGTTGCTCCTTTACCAAGTCAGTTTTTATGGTCATTTATTTTTGGAATGATTACCAAAGGTACCCCTGCCTTTAAAAATGTTTAGCCAAGCAAAAATTAGCAAGAAACCAGTTAGAAATGGTACCTTTTCTCTCTCTCTCTTTTTGGGGTCTTTTCCATTTTGTAAGCAACATTTTTTTGAGCTTAGCTTAATTTGTACTTAAGCAGCTTAATGAAAACGTGCCTGGTTTATAAACCTTCTCACAGAGACTGGCCTTTTATTTTTAATGGTTCTAGATGAAACGGCACACTTCAAAACCCTACAATCCAACTTCGATCATTCTCATTTATCTAAATTAGACTGGTTCAATGCTTCTTCAAAACAGCCCTTTTTCATAGTAAGACTTAAAGACAGTGATAAACCCGTAATGTATCTTAGGTGGGGGCTGATGAGAAAGAAAATCTGTCTTTGATATGCTCGTGGGACTCATGATTTGTTGACAAACCTCCGCAAACCTTTCAAGGTTTCCAATGCCCCTTTGCTTTCGTATCTGATATATACTAGCAGAATGGGGGAATATTAAAATTAAAGATCGGCAGATTATCATCCTCTTCTATGGGGTCGTCACTGGTCTAAGAATACCCAGATAATGTCCGAGAGCAAACATCTTGGTGTTAAGTTACTGAGTAAAAAAAAGGGTTTTCTGAAACAAGTTCTGTCAGATTCGGAAAGGTTTTATTTGTGGACATCTTTGGCATGCCCTTCAGCACACACTCCCACGGATTGTGCAGTTACTCAACCGTGATTCAAAATCCTGTCGAGTTGTCCATAAAAAGGAAAATAACAATCACACATTTCGATGCAATTATTTCAAATGGATATAATAAATATCGTTGAGAGAAGCTTTACATTTCATCACAGGCCAATGGTTTTCAGGTTTGTTTGGTGTTTTTTTTTTTTTTTTTTTTTTTTTTTTTTTTTGTGACTGACATTCCTAGCGTGGGAAAAAGGTTGAACGTTTACTCACCCTCGGGAATTCCAGGTGGGGACTGCATCTCTTTCACTGGCGGCAACAGGTTCATGCGGAACATGCTCAGCCATTCCTGAGCGTCCGTCTCGCTCTCCGCCCCCACCCCCAACAACACTTTAGAGTCAGAGGAAATCTCTATGGCGTGATCCTGGGTCTTGGACCGAGTTCGTCTGACACCCACGACGCCTTCAAGGAGGAGGCTGGTAACCGTCTTGTGGTAGGCGCCTTTCTCAACGTACAACTCCAGGAGGAGGGATTTACCAGATGAAGAGGTGTTCTGCTGTACTACGACCCACTTGCGTTTCCATGCCTTTATTATCAAATGAAACATATAAGATTCATTTGAAAAAAAAATTCATAAAGAAAATACTGGAAGTATTTGGGGGAATTGTGCCTTTGATGATACAAGCATGTGATTTGCCACACACTCGGAGTATGTCATCAAAACGATTTTTGGCTATAGGGCAGTCGTAGATTTGGGTTTGAAAAAAGAAAGAAATGTATAAATAAAAAAGTTAAACAAGCATTGCTTTTTTTTTTTTTTTTTTTGCTACTTTTTTGTTTGTCTATTTTTTATTACTATTATTTTTGCATTTATTTATTTATCTATTTTTTTGTTCAAAGGAAAAATTTGCGACGGCCATGTATCCAACTTCTTATGACATTATAATAGGATACTCTGACTGTGTGCAAAATCCCATGCTTGTATCATCACAGGCACAATCCCATGACCTACCTGTCGTACTAAAAGTGAACTGTTAATTCAAACAAAACTGTAAGACGGTTCAAGCGACTGCAGAGTATAAGGGGCTGTGTCGTCATGATTAAAGCGGTTACTAGGCTTGCACTGGTGGCACAACGCAGTTTGACAAAGACGAAACCCTTTGTGGTTCGACTGCGCGCGCGCACGTGTGCAATAACTGGGTGCGAGTTCATCTTTCCATGCACAGCCACAGGCATGCTATAATCATGACGACACAACCCCTTTAACTGTAGATGACTTTGGGATCGCATAACACCAAATCCCACTAAGGTTCCCACGAAGATCGCCAACAAAGCCAAAATAAAAAGTGCTTGTCGTGAACCTCTTCGACATAAATTAAAGAGGAGGACGCAGGATTGACAGTCCTCTAGTTAAAGCACAGGAGCATTACAAATATTATTTAAATGCCGACATAGATGTAACGGTAAAGAGGTTCCTCGTCATTTTATGTTACTCCTAAACAAGAGAACAGAGTAGTAAATAGTACAGTGTTGATCTCACTGACAAGGAATTTTATCCTTCCACATGATTAACACGAGGAGCTTGGCCAGAGTTATGCTCAGTAAAAAAATATCAAGGTAATTAACTGAGGCAAGGTTCAGAGCTGTCTTCGCTGCTCGAAAACAACGAAAAAAGAGAAGGCCAATATCAAACAAAATAAATAAATAAAAAATAATAATGATATTAATAATAAAAAATAAATAAATAAAATATAATACTCATCCCGACGATAGTTCAAACATTTTTAAACTTGCATTCACATAAATATTCAATATTACCGTGAATACCGTGCAAATCAGAAAGTTTGATCAGGCACGAACACTGAGGGCGCCCCTCGGCTCCTTCGGGTGCACTGTTAAAAATAAGCCGTTTAAACATGCTTTTAGTTGGTACAGCACAGTACAGCACAGTACAGCACCAGTACCAACAGGATAGTACAGCTTGATACGAGGGACAAAACGAGTTGCATTGATTTCCACAAAAAAAACAACAATAAATAAACAAACAAACAGACAAGCAGTCCAATGGCTGAGCTTTGGAGACGGTCGGTAGCATTAAGTTATAAACCTAAGAAACAAAAAAATGTTATTATTTGAATTGTTTCATGGCTTTTGGGAAATAACAAATAGAGCATCCAGAAACCGAACGGGGTTTTATGTTAAATAACGTCTTCTCGGTACAGTTCTTATATTTAGCGACAGTTCCTGACGAAAAAGTGCTGTGTTTTACTTTGAGTTATTGTCCGGAATAGCACACCAACTAGGAATGTCATCGCCTCTGTTCCCCACATAGGACTCTGGCATTGTGTTCTAACAAAGTCGTAGACGTGACCCCTCATGAACTGTAATAATGGGAGTGTCCCATGGAGTTATATAAAGAACTAGAGGGAGCACTCGCCATGCCACGCACGGAACTCCACTGTCTCACCATGGGCGAAAATCCCTATGGGTCAATTGCATACGAATGTCCACTTAGAAAATGGCTGCTGTGTGAACGGATGAGTGACCAGTGTAAATGAATGGTCCGCGCCATTTTCTCAATGGACAAAAATGCTCCTTGTCGGACCGTCTTGCATGGTTTGTGCGCCCTCTAGTTCTTATATGTAACTGTATGGAGTGTCCTGACAAAAAACCAAATGTGACCTGCCCATTGGGAATGAACTTTATAGTTTCTACACGTTAGTTTATTGCATTAATGTACCAACCAAGGAAAACCCATCAAGACTACAAACGTCACCATTTCCCTTTAAAAACAGATAAAGTTTCAATATTGTCTTTCCAATGTTAAGTTTCGGTTAATATAATAGCATCAAATGCGTTTCATGAAGGACAGTGGAGAAACAAAACCTTCATACGTTGTTCAAATATTTGAACGAATCTTTTATCTTGTTTCACAATTTCTAGACAACTGAAAAAAACAAGGCTGTTGGTTTGGTTTATTTCTCGGGTGCAGCTGCCTGGAACCAGTGGGTTGAAGTGGCGGATGGACCTAAACAATGTGTCGCCACTCGATCTTGTACATTGGACACCGTCATTTGAAATTTCGACAGATAACAATGTAACACATCTACTCAAATTGTTTGGTTTCCTTTCCTCTTTTTGAGGCGAGGCATCGTGCGGTAGAACTTTTATCACAAGAAAGGCGAGAAAAACAATTTACGTTTGGTCACATGAGAAGTGTTCCAATGATGACAGTACAAGGTGCGAAAGAAAAGAGGCAAACCTTAAATATATGCAGCAAAGTTGGGACTGTAGGCCTACATGTAGATGTAGTGTACGTGGGGTGGAGGATGAATAACTATGCACAGTGGTAACAGTGGTTTGGGGAAGTGCGACTGTCTATGTTAACAAATCGAACTCGTTCTGATAAAGCCAGAATATACGCAGAGCTAGAAACTTATAGCTCTATGAATATGAATAAACTGAGTATTTTACAATATAATATCCACTCACGTTTTACATTATCACCGGGTGCCTTTTTATAACTTATTGTAAACTGTGAGCATTTGTATGGTGGTGTTTTTAAATTGTATTCTGAGTCATTGCAATGGAGCTGTGTATGAGGCAAGTCCTGAGGGGCTATCTCTACCACCTTGCACATTCCTAAGCAATGACAGAAGTAGTGGACAGGTCACGGGCATGTCCAAATAAGGATCAACCGCCCACACTCATTTGTTTAATACAGCCCCTTTTTATATACAAGCCATCCAAACGTATTCCTGTATTGTTTAATTATTCAAATGTCCTACAAATATAGCAAAAAACAATCCCTCATATGGTTATACTTCTAAGAAAGTATCTTGCTGTATCCTATAAAAAAAACCTAGTAATTTCGAGTTTAAGGCAGTGAGAGCCTCCGCCAACAGTCGTGTATTAAAAAGTATCTTCAAGCAACAATCCCGTGTCAACGTGTATCTTCTTACAGTCTGAGAGCATTATAACCTAAATGATGGCGTAAATGTTAATTTTATTATTCCACGTTTCAAGATCAGAGCCCTTTCTGCAGAAAGATTGTTTTATTTATTTATTTATTCATTTATTTTTCAGAGAGAGAGACAGTTTGTGGTCGTTTACAGTAGTTCAAACTTTACGATGCGTATTTTGTGAATCATGGTTGAATCAAGTTGATTTTAATGCTAAACCATTCCTTTAAAAGACCCTCAAACCATCAACATGCAATACACATGTTTTCCAAAAGGTTTGAAAACATTCGAGAGGCACATTTAAAACAAGAAGTAGGTTTCGCAAACTGATAAGAGATTGACAGCAGATACGGAACAGATTAATGCCATGATCACATATACAAATAAAGCGACACACATGCATAAGAATAGACTTCTGGGCAGCCAAGTTGGTCCCAACCATATTCATGAGTTTCACGTGATGTGGGAGATTCTGTTTCTTAAAATATCTTAGATACATTTAACAAATCTATGAAGAAAACCCGAGAGTAAGACTTGACCTAAGTTTTCGGTTACTTGTAAACACTTAAGAATTTTGCCCAACTGACGTTCATGTTAATGTTATCATTGGAACTGGAGAGTGTTTGCACAAACTCGGCCGTGATTCGCAAATGGGTTTTCTAAAAACATTCATTCGTTTTCAAACATCCTTACAGATGCTTTGTAGCGTTAATTTGTCAAGCAACAAAGTCGAATATATGCATCCTCGTTCCAAGTTTTAATTTGTTTCAATGTTCAATTTAGGTGTTTTTTTTTTGTATTTTACTACAAATGAAATGGTATAACAAAGTGCTTCGAATATTTTTTATTTATTTATCTGTTTGTTCAATAATTATGTATTAATACAGGCCTAGTCTAAACAGAAGATTTAATAAAACAAATCAATTTCCGTTTACTTAAAAACAGTTAAGATGGTCTTGTATTCTCGAATTGTATTCTCGTTTTTCTTAACGCGCGAGAATTGCACAGTCTGTAACAAACAATTCTTGGAAAATGACACGATTGGAATGATTGACTTACATGTCACGATGAGGATAATTTCTAACTATACCAATAATAATATTAACAACAAGAATCATCATCTTTCCCAGTCGCATAAATAACTCATAAATATTTCCATTCATCACAGGTGTTACTGTGTTAGGCGATTTATAAATACGATTTATTGTTGTACTAAACATTGTTTACAAAACAAAATCGCATTCGCACCCACCAGCGTGTTGTGTTTAAGATGTTTGTAGACACACACACATGGTCTTTGGACAATCCGTGCAAGCTTATACTTCAGCTAAATGGTGTAACCCCATCCATTAACACTGTTAGAATACCCCGATCATGTTCCCGTAGTGACGGCATGACTCATTATTGGAGTGGGTGGCGTGTTGAAATGTCCCAGTGTGAACAACTGTAACAGCAGGTTCTGGGTCATGAAAGTCAACGTATAAATAAAATAAAGATACGGTATACGGCATACACCAAATATGTGTTAAAGACGAAACGGCTTCAATGTATAGCCTGGTAATTATGTGAATCAATTCAGACGAAAGCAAAATAACTTTCCAGCTGACATCTGACGAAAAACAGTCCAAAATTAGTTCAGAACTTTCTACAATAGGTAAATGTTCTACACAATAGGTAACACGAAAAGCTTCATCGTTGTCGGTAATTTTAAAGGCACTAGTATTGGTAAAGCTGCACTGCAAAAAGTGCACTGCCGAGTGTTGAATTGATTCTCTTAGATATTTATATGTGACAACACCGACATGGTGTTAATTTTACCAATGATAAAGCAATGGGGATAACTAACACAATGTCGGTGTTGTCATAATATAGATACCAAAAGAATCACATTAAAACCCCAGTTTTTGCAGTGTGATAGTGCAGTGTTCATACTTTGTGTGGTTCAACACATACAAGGACAAACAAACCTTTGGAAATGTGGTCTCATTCTGTCAACTGAGCCAGGAGAAAAAAAAAAAAAAAAAAAAAAAAACCTTACACACTTGTCAGCATGTAAACACATTGTCCTTAGTTTTTATATATAATACAAATTAGAATCCGGGTCTTAAAATTTGATGTTCTCGATTCGGACAGTATTTCAGACGGAAATGTTACTATCATAAAAGCTGGTACTGGTATGAACTTCAATAATCAGTAAGCTTTCGAACTGATACTAATGATAAAACAATCAAAAGAATACAAGTTGATCAATAATAATTCAGTATTCTGCCTTTTATAGTCAGGTAGCTAGTAATAGTGTAGCTTTTCAATTTCAAGAAACTGCTACCACCACAAAAAAAACAACATTATATTTTGTACATTCAACGTAATCTTGCATTTTTTCTTTTTTAGGTCTGTACATTTTGCATTGGTCACAGACTGCAAAAAATCATTTCCT
Organism: Marthasterias glacialis; assembly: GCA_911728455.2. Lineage (NCBI taxonomy): Eukaryota > Metazoa > Echinodermata > Asteroidea > Forcipulatida > Asteriidae > Marthasterias > Marthasterias glacialis. Next base: position 23,893,172 of record OU452222.1, on the reverse strand, counting down.
GCTCGCAGAGAAATAATACAAATACACAACGATTTCAGTCATACTGGTTTGTCAACGCTTTTGAAATAAACTTTCCATTGAACACCGCCAAGGGAGTCCGAGTTGAACAAAGTTTCTCTTCCTTTCAAACTCAACAGCGCGAAACGCTATACAACATGTTGCGTTAACGATTAAAAAAAACGCCAGTCAAGTGTGCCGTTTGGGTCTTCGTGTACCCCCTTCCCCACACAACACATTTCATCTGCGGCCTCTGCCAGTCTAGACTTTTAATTTCCTGGTTTTCCGTCAGCGATGGGCCAAACAGCTCACTCGCGTTGGGCTGAGCAATAACATTTGGCACCGATTCAGAAAAAAAGTGGGTCTGACGTCATGACGCCGCTTAGCAGGAAGAAGCCCCAACTTAGCACAACCTGGTTACCAGCTAAATTGCCGTGTGATATTTATTTCGTGTCACTGGTCCACTCTCTCTGAGTACGACCAAGTTTGTGTTTCGTGCTAAGCATATTTTCTGATGAGCAACCTCATGGGAAATGGGTCAAGGCTGAATGTTGTGCCTCAACATTATCGAAGGTGACATGAAATTGACTCATCGACCCCCGTATTACACTCATAAGTAGGGGGATGTGGGGACTTGGCTTATAACTTTTACCAGAATAACACGTTTGTTTGTTTGTTTGTTTGTTGGGTTGTTTGTACGGTTGTTTGTTTGTTTGTTGAAATTATTACCAATAATGAACTTGGTCTCAAAACTGATTTTATATATGTATATTTGGTTTGCGGTAACACCGTGTGATTATATCTACTTTGCTATATACAGTAGGCTGTTCTTGTGAGAACGTGTCCTGTTATTATTCTACTACCGCGGAGTATATTTCGGAATTCGGGGGACAACTCAGTTCTGAAAAGAACTGTCCTGCTTATTAAGTACTACCTGGGGAGGTGGGAAATCGGCCGGAACTATATAGGCCTACTGCTTTTACTTTCGCTTAGTGGATCGCGGGGACTTCTTGGATAACTTCACTGACGCGAAGTGGGTTTATTATTGGTCTCAGAGTTTCGACTATACCCTGCTAGTCATTTTTCCCCGCTCATCCTGAAGATGAAATAAAGAAAAAACAAATATGCACAGAGTGCTCTGAATATTGAATAAATCTACATTCTTTCTTAACTTCATAATTAGTTTTGTAAAATGGAAGTTAACGGCCCTCGTTTGAAACCTTATTAAGTCAAATCTCAGAGGCATATTGAAATAAGAAAATGTCCGCTTAAGATACTCAAACCATCACCTTCAACTACATAGCAACAAAACACACAAACGTAATAATATTAAATGCAACTGTGTTTTCTCCGACAGAGACTCGTTACGAACACAATTCTGATATTAGGGCATATACATTCCCATGGTCATTTTTTTAAATTGTCAAACAGTAATGCTTTCGTATTACAGCAATTTTGCCTCTTCAGTTGAAACCATCATTCGATTTCATCTTGAGGCATGAGAAGTTACAGGCTATAGTATCATTATCGAAAGAATTCGTTTTAGCCAAGCGAAATCGGCATTCCATTTGCAGAGTAGGCGCAAAAAGCTGTTGAAAATATAAATCATGTTCGAGTGGATAGTTTGGAGGAGATTTCAATTTCGCGTGAACTGGAATAAGGCGATGTTTAAATTGGCCGGGTATTTGCCGAAAATGACCGGGCAAACATGTAATTACGGTGCAGGTTGCTGCAGGGCAGACAACTGAGTTGTTCACTGCGACGACGGCTCAGAAGATTTACAGCCAGGATTGTCACAAGGAATTCGCACCATGGAAAATAATACAGCAAATTCACAGACATAAACAGGCAAACACAATTGTAATACTGTTTTCAAAACACGGCAAAGTTATCATTATTTACACATATTTTTTAAAGAGTTTTCCTCAAGCGTAGAAGCGTTTCGATGGATGACGACAGGCAGGCCTATACATCAACTTTCCATGAAGTGAACTTCAAGAAACCAATAAATAAATCAGCCATTTCTGATTCGGGAGTTTGGACGGTGCCATAGTTTTCCCTTTAATGTGAACCCATTTGAGCGACCTGCAGGGCAGCCCTTCACATTCCAAGTTGGCTTTCCCTGGCTTAACGTTCTCAGCGTGTGGAAAAGCGGGGTCAAAATATCACGCAGCTAATAGTGTCAGGTTCAGCGTGGTGGTTGGTATAGTACATGATGGTTGGCACAAAATGGAACATTGGCAAGAGTATCGATGTATTGGTAACCAGGATGTTCCACAATGTACCGAACATGTCTGTCCCAGATATGTTTTGTGGCAAAAAACACTCTTCCGATGCGTTCAACTTATTTCATTTTCTTTCAAAATAAACTTCTATTCCATGCATGGATTGCAAGGCTAACAACGTAATTTACAAATACTACACGGAAAGGAATAATTTAAGACAAAACGAGAATCAAGTTCAGTTTGAACAACAACGTGCATCTTTTCAAAACAGGCCTAGTCGGAAATATTTCCACATCATTGTGTGGAAACTAATCCAAATTTATAAGCCAAGGAAAACAAAACAAAACGAACAAACAAACACAAACAACAAACAAACAAACTAATGTTGTCTTTTGTTTGTTTTTGTTTTGTTTTTTGTTGTGTTTTTTTTTCCACCCCCCCCCCCGAATTTTAACTAGTAATCATTGACTGGTTGTCAGTGGAGGATGAAGGGATAAGGTTACCCACAATGTAAAAGCTTTCTCGATATAAAGTTGGCACTGTTAAAATTGACCCAAGAAATATTGCTACTTGAAAATATTTGTTGAGCAAAATTATGCTTGTACTGCCTTTTATTTTACCCTTACCTGATAAAACATTCACTATCTAATATTATCTTTTGTTTATTTCTTGTTTTATTTTTGTTTATTTAAATCATTTATTTTATTTATCATTATTTTTTAAAGTTGTTCTTACATTTTAGCTTCTTGCTAACACTCTGCTTAAATTTTGACCTCTAGACGAGGGCGCCCTACTCAAATGACGTCATGTGCATAAGGTCTATGGTTTTAGTTACTGTCAACTAGTAACTGATCATTGCTTTTCTTATCTTGATAACGTCAGGACTTTTACAAACCATCGGTAAATGCCACATATACATGAACAATGGAAACCTGTACTAAAACTATACTACAAACATCTTAGGCATAAAACAGCCGCGGCCATTCCTATCATCATGACAAATACATAAACGCCCACAGTAATTTCATCACAACAAGCATTTGCGGTTCGTAACAGTACGTGTCAACAAAATATCCTGTGAAATCCCGATAAATTCGATTTCATCATCAACGACATCTGGTCAACCTACTCATAAGCCTAGCAGCTCAACACCACACTGACACACTCCAATGCATCACCGGTCAAGAACAGCTTGTGCATCCCTCCAGTCCTACTTAAGCCTCAGTATCATCATCAGTCCAGGTCTCCTGAAGATGAGCAGAGTATACCTTTCGAAACAACGGGACCACAACTAACGGCTGTTTTCAGAGTCAAGCAGGTTTACATTTTTACTTCCTAATACCAACTCCTTGCAAAGCTTCTAAAACTGGTAAAACAAACAAGGTCATTCATGGGAGAAATTGACCACGGGCCGTCTTCCGTGACAATGACAACATGAACCGTGGCCAACCGGGTCATATCTCTGTATGAATCAACGCAGGGTGCATCCTGCTCCGCACGTGCTCTTGCTGCGAATTTGAAATGCTTTCACACCAGTGGTAATTAACCGAAATATTTCAAAGAGCGACATTATAATATGAAACACCATAACACAAGATGACCTTCTAGGCTCTTGCATTTTATTATGCTCAGAAAACGACCCATGGAAAGGATTCCCTCCCCCCGACAACCCCCACCCCAAACATGTCTGATCTCTACATATTATCTGTTTATGTTTTGACAAAATATTCTATTATGACATCGTCCATCGCTAACAACCTAAAACAGTGTTACACCCAAGACAGACATAATTTTCCTTCAATTCTTGATGGGTCACTAGTTGATTGGTGGACTGGCAGTTTTATGGATAGCCTGTACAGTCAGGTGTCAAAACTCTTTCTTTGACCACCCCACCCCCCCCCCCCCCCACCACCACCACCACCACACTCATTAATGGAAAAAAACCCAACAATAATAATAATAATAATAATAAAATATATATATATGAAATAAATAAGCTGTCGAGACAGATTTATAACACCCTTGGTGAAAAACGTCTGGTGAGAGCGCTGGTACCAGCAGAATTGTCATAACTCATATTTTAATAACATTTCTAAGCATATCTTTTTTCCCCGGATTGCAAATAAGCATAATAGCTTGACATCAAACGAGGGCAGAAATAAAGGTGCCAAGCGCTAAGCATTTTGCGCGAGTGTACGACACTAAGACACTTTCACGATGCCCAGATGCTGATTCCCTATGCTGTCAAAACGATTCGGATGTGGTATGATTGGACGGTGCTAGGCTACAGTCTTCATGCCAGTAGTTAATTTGTAAAGTTAAAACCATGAATATCTTAATTCTAGTGTCATTAACTGCACATACATGTATTACTGGATACGTTTTGACATGGGGTGCCGTTGGCACTTTTCAATGCTGTGACGAAATGCACGGACTGTCATGGGGTTAAGGAAATTCACAAATCAAATCCTCCCATCATGCCTGTCAGAGTGCGCATGGCAAGAACAACTCAGCGCGCGCAGGATTCTGGGTGAATTCACAGTCCAAACAACATCCGCAACCATCATGGCGGGCTGATTATGAAAAATGCGGTACACAACACATAAACCTGGCATAGTTACATGTAAAAAGCAGCACGGCGTCCATCTCGGCAACTTGATTTCTTTTTAAAGTTGTACTCGGTTTCCCAAGATGCATTGCGGTATATGTCTTTATATATTTTTTTTAAAGATGGGGCTTGTGCATATGAGCTATAGATATCTGGTAGCCTAACACATAAAATGGTTATGATAACATTTCCTTATAAAGCCCTCCGTGCCAACATCCGGCCTCGGGACTACCGGGGTAATATCTTTCCCCGATTTAGAAATTCCATCTGGTAAAACAATATTCATATCTATATTTACAAGTGGAAGTATGCGATCGAGAGATGTTTTTGGGGGACATTGGGATGTGTGTTACTTTAAATGTGTTACAGCCTGCCCCCAAGGTTGCGTTTGCCTAACATTATTGTACCGGTAGCGTACAGCAAATAACTCTTTTAATTTTGTATGTTTACCACTTTTGCCTTTTGGGACAGTGCATTATAGTTTTATCATCCAGTCAGCATTTGAACCATAAAACACAATCAAATTTAAAAAAAAAAATAATCAAATTTGTCCCGTTGTTTTCAGAAAACAAATCATGACAATAAGGTCTAAGTTTTACTACAGTTTATCCCAACATGTTACATTTAGCGGCTAAAAAGAGGGCGCGATTCAAACGCCATTTTGCTCAAACGTGATCAACTTGCGACCAGCAAAATTCCCCGATGGATTATATTTAAACCATAAAACAATGCCACTTCCTTTCGACTCGATTACATCTAATTCTCAGTCAAAATAGAGCAACTTATTCATATACAATTGAGGATATACAGGGGAAAAAACTACCAGCAGTTACAGCAATTTACATCAAAGTTGCACGGCCCGATTTTCACCGAAATATACATATAATTATAAATATTGTTTCTCTCAGAACCAATTTTGACAGATGATGCTGTATCAAAACGAATGCCGTGTATACAAAACATTGAGCCACGGGCAGCGCACAACAAATACATGACACATGCAACAATGTTTGTACATGTACATGGCTGAAGAAGATTTTTTTTTTTTTATTTATTTATTTTTTTCCAAGCAATACTGTAAATTAAATGAAAGCTATGTAACCTTATCGAATCTATAAAATTTTAACTATTTAAAATTTAAAATTATTTTTTTGTATTTATTATTGATTTTTTTTTAAATCGGCTATCAATCGGACCAATATCATCTTTAAAAACCAAAGCATTCCAATCAGAAAAGATAAACACAATGAACTTTTTAGGTTAGATATCAACAATCCAGTCAGTCCGTATTCACAAAATAAACAATCTAATAAAGAATGCTTTGTGAATGATGAATTTAGTGATGCATTTGTTTCTTATTAATAAAGCACGTCAAGTATTTTGATTGTGCCATACTTAAGGTAACATTATTATTAATATTAATATCATTTTATTACTATTTAGGTGTGGAGTGGTAAATATCACACCACTGCAAGGTCATTCACACAAACAATACATGGCAAACCGTTATTATTAGAAGTAGAAATATCAGCATTCAGGTATTTGTTTTCCGTGGAATCGCCCGTAATTGTTTGCACCGCTAGAAATTGCCAAGAAGATTATTTGGAACCACCAGTTAGTTGTGAAATCTTAAAGTTATTTTTGAAATTATTGTGTTTCATTTTTCAATGTTAGAAAATTAGACCAGTTTTGTTTCTGGTCTTCTTCAAATTTCCTTGTTCATTTTGAAAAAATCAGTAATGAACTTTTTTTTTTTTTTTTCTTGTCTTCTTTTCTTCTTCAAATTTAATTATTCTTTTTAAAAAACTCGGCAATGAAATATGATATTATTTTTAATGAATTTATTATCATTTTTTCTTCTTTTTTTGACATTTGATTCTGTTTCAAAACGAATGCTTTACATACAAAACATCAAGCAACGACAATACATTACACTAGCAAGATGTTTATACACGTACATGGCTGATGGACGTGAGATAACTTGTGTATCACGTATAAAAATGTGGTGACGGCTGTCAGACTATTGGACCGGGTGAATTGTTGCGACCCATGACCCCCTTTCCGCCCCACAACTTGTATCTAATCGGTAGATGTTTAATCGTGTTCAGTCAACATTCCACAGGGATAGGCCTGGGAGATTGGCATGCTTGATCTCAATTGTATACAGACAGTCAGTAGTGATTGCGCCGTACATTAAATCCCCATACCCTGTGACAGTTGTAACAGTCACCTAATTGCTATGCACACAATGCACTGAATGAGACGACTTGATCAACCTGGAAAAACTGGTTTTGTATTAAGTCCAAATTCCGTTAACACTCGATAAAAACAACATAAACCGGTCACTTTATTAAATCAACAAATGACTAAACTACACACAATCAGGTCAAAGCACAACCTCTTATGGGTGAAATGATCCGAAGGGACTCAAAACGACTCAAAACAACTTCCATTTCCATGAGATGTCATGAACGATCACTCAGCTTCAATGAAGTCATTGCCTACGGAGTTGAATGGGATTTGTACAAATAAAAAATCACGATTTCTAAGTATATTCGTAACAAAACAAAGCAAACAATAAGCTTCCCTCTCGCTAAAGACAGCTCGTTGTGTTGCTAGTAATGCTAATTGTTTACATAAGGGCACACGGGTGATTGACAACATTAACAAAGCAGTATTGCTTGTGAAAAGTAAACACACACGTAGGTACAACATTTAATTAAGCTCTAATGACATAAAAAAAATAACAAAGTTTAAAAATCGTAGGACCGTGGAAGTAAGGCGGAATTTAAGTAATGGCACATAAATTTAGTTACAAGGTGATGCCGATTTGACAACTTCAAACGAAGCTGTTGTTGTTAATAACAGTGTTATCTGTAAGAGTAAACTGCGTGACAGGGCAGAAGAAATGTTATCGCATTTACAGGGTGGAATTGACACCACCCGATTACGACAGAACCGAGCCGCTATATACCGCATCCGAGGAAGTGTTCAAAAAGCTTCTGAAATGAAAGACGGGGCAAAACCAACCGCCTTGCCTCACTCAAACAACTAATAATATAAATGAGAGGTTGAGGTCATGACAATGCCTGATGGGTGGGAACGTAACCTCAACCTCATCGTTCTAGGACTAGGACTGGGATCAAAAGGGCCTGGTGACCCATGTGGTTGGGGCCACTCCATGGGGCTATACACGCACTTCCATCCAACCTTTCCAACAGACTCTGTCATATCATTCATAGTCACATTCTGACATCGCTAACTATTATAATCCAATCATGTTCATTTTCATAAATTAACATTAGTCCTCAAAGTATTTTTTTTGTTTCACTACGTATAGCCATGGGAGTGGGTATATCAATAATTATAACTATCAAACCAATCATAATTGAGATTGAGAATACAACTGAAAACAAAATCGTTATGTGTTTACCTCAAGTACATAAAATACATGTATACATAACTCACCTTGCCCAGAGCTGACCGTGATGATAACTTAACCTGCAACACACCTTCTTTCTTACGACTTCTCTTGCTGTTCATGATGCCGTGGTCTTCACCTCAAATTTCGAATACCAATCCTTCAAAGCAAAATAGAATACCCGCAACGTGTATTTTGGGAGTAGTCTTATTCTGATAGCTTATACAAAAAGGTGTTCTGTGGTTAATGGTAGAATTTTGACTCTCAATGAACTTCGCGGTATAGTTGCAGAGACGTATAAACTATTCCCACACAGCTAGGCTGGAGAACCTCGCCCTCAAATGGTGCATGTCAAACCTTTGCTGTCAACACACATTTAGTTCCCCACGCAACCAGACGCCAGACAATGTGCAGCAGGAGTTGAGAAATGTTATACTACAGTTGTCCTATTCACTTCCAATATCCGTCCACCCAACGTATAGAATGTGGTGTTTGGGAATGCAGTGAGAGATCCTGGTCGACTAAGCAAAGATATCATCCTAGCCTGCACAGAACGGCGACGGAATTATTGTCCCTTCGAAAAAAAAAAGGCAGAGTTAAATCGTTTTCGTCGGTCTGCTCTGCTGGTTAGGTGCTTTTAATAAGTAAGTTGTGACCTTGCCATCAGTTGTGTGGTTAGCTAGCTGTATGTATCACATTTTGTACACGGACACGTTGTTATATCCACATGTACATGTACATTGACAGTCTAGTGCACTGTACCATGCATAAACAACCCACACACAGGCGGCCGTATTGCCTACACAGTTTATGTGTAATTCTCTATGAATTGTATTACACAAAATTCCTGTGACACGTTTGACCGAACACGGAGTGCAAGCCGCTAATTATACCCGATACGCCCACTGAATAAAATATAAAACCGACCCGTTTACTCGTGTCCGACTGCGGCCGGTAGTTGGACCATTCATAGAGTAGACTGGTTGTGTTGGATGGTTGTACTATCTTTTCTTTTATACCACGATTGCTCGGATATTGTTACTTTCATACTGGAAGTAGAATCAGTTTGCATGCAGTCGACATGTAAAGAATGATACACACCAAAACATTTTTTCATTATTGTCTTCCCATTGCGCATTCTTGTTTTTGTTTATTAGATTGTCACGTATTTACCTCTCTCCCTTTTTTAACATAAATAAATAATATAAAATACAAATATTAATTATTAAAACAAATCCCATTCAAACCCCAACTCAACATTGGAAAGAAAAAGAAAAACCACAAAAAAACACATAAATGTTCACACATTTACATATACTTTACATGGTATAAAGATAATAGTGGCAGAAAACAACTTTCATTGAAATATTTCTGCCTGAAGTGCTATCGTTTTTTTAACAATGAATGAAATGATCCAACATTAGTTTACGTCTCAGTGAGACCAAAACTCTGCCCGTAGGGATGCGTAAAAACAAAATGCTGACTGCATTTGTATCCGTTTTGTCGCAAATGAAACAACGAAATGAAAATTAAGAATGTCTTGATTTGTGCCAAGAATGGAAGCATTTACAGGCAGTTTACCAATGTTGAGCTGGGGCTTTAAACGGGTAGCTAGCTCCCGTTATTTTTTTTGAATTTTTCTAAATGTCGTAAATTAAAATAGAAATCGAGTCAACTAGGGTTACATTTATTTGTATTATTTTTTTTTTGTCCAGAAAGGACTAGAAAATGGGTTCGTTTGAGAAGAGGGATCAGGGTTTATTGTAATCAGATAATCAAGGATGACGGGGAAATAAATGGGCGATACAGGGTGGGGGCGCCACTGAAAACCACAGTTGACTATAGAGAACTCGGTTCCGCTGGGTTCACTTGGCCACGTTCACCACGGCCAGACTCCCGACATGCCACACATAAAAGTGCGCCCTCCAGTGTCATTTAATGCATTTTTGTAAACTTTAAAGCATTAGTTTTGTGTCTACAATTTTTTTTGTACTGGCTCATAAAGTAAAAAGACTTCACATAGAATTCCAAACAACTAATGATATTAAAATAAACGTGCTACTTTTATAGCAATAGACCTTTTGCACATGACTTCATTTGAGTAGGGCGCCCTCTCGACTAGAGGTCAAAAGGTATAGCTGGCTCATTGACTGGTCCCGGGCGCCGCTCGTTCATAACTTTGCGTTTTCCATTCGTTTCATTTTTGTTTTACCTTTAATATGGCGGCGTGATGACGCGATGCTTGTGGCCAAATGAGTTAATATTAATTTTACCGTTATTTTCCCCGTACAGATGTCTTTACTGATCAATGAATGTTGTGACACCACGCTGGATAATATCAAGAAAGCAGTGCAGGACGGGAAAACATCAAATGCGGAGAGTGAGTGATTCTTATTAATCATTAATTAAGGGTGGTTTTCTCGAAATCGCCTGTAAATAACAAAAATAAAATAAAATGATCAACAAATTAACTCAAGTATTTTTTTAATGTAAAGTAAATAGTTTTCTTAAAAAAAAAAAAATCAATAAAAAGAAAAACAAAATTACAAATGAAATTGCATTGAGGCAGATAAGGGGACAACATCACAAATGTTGCAATGTTGAATTTACGAAGTGTTCAGTTAACAGGCCTATGAACTGTTTGTTTATTTATTTATTTATTGATGGCCTCACGTTTCGACCATAGCAGAGTCTTTATCAAAGGCTTTTTAGCCTTTGAGAAAGACTCTGGTAGGGTCGAAACGTGAGGCCATTACAAGTGATTTGCATTTATACAGCAGGTCCTTGTGGTTAGTAAGCAGTTTGCAACATCTAATTTAATTTGTGTATTTATTTATTTTTATTATTATTTTATTATTGCATTCCTTTGAAATGCAGTTCTTGCCCATGCATTTCACCTTATTTTCAACTTCCATTTAGCCATTTTCAATGGTATTTTTGTGCCTTTTGTTTATTATATGCTAATGAAAATGTTCATATTCATAAGCAAAAGTGTGTCATATCAGGCAAAAACCTCAATATTGCATTTAGTTTATGCACAAAAAATTGACAAAATTTAGGAGAATTTGCTGTCGCCAACTATATCTTTTCTCTAGTGATTCGCTCTTCTGTCAGTTCATGGCAGTAAGCCTTTTGCGTGGTTTGGTAGCAGATTCACAATATCAAGGAATGGTGAAACGTACGAAAGCCCAATCGTGCCACAGAAATAAATAAAATCACTGGAAAATAATCCGTTATAACGAATTAATAATCCGTAATAACGAATTAATAATCCGTAATAACGAATTAGTAATCCGTAATAACGAATTAATAATCCGTAATAACGAATTAAATAATCCGTAATAACGAATTAATAATCCGTTATAACGAATTAATAATCCGTAATAACGAATTAATAATCCGTTATAACGAATTAAATAATCCGTAATAACGAATTAATAATCCGTTATAACGAATTATTAATTCGTAATAACGAATTAATAATCCGTAATAACGAATTAATTAATTAATTCGTTATAACGGATTATTAATTTGTTATTACGGATTATTTAATTCGTTATAACGGATTATTAATTCGTTATTACGGATTATTAATTCGTTATAACGGATTATTAATTCGTTATTACGGATTATTTAATTCGTTATAACGGATTATTAATTCGTTATTACGGATTATTTAATTCGTTATAACGGATTATTAATTCGTTATTACGGATTACTAATTCGTTATAACGGATTATTAATTCGTTATTACGGATTATTAATTCGTTATTACGGATTATTAATTCGTTATTACGGATTATTTAATTCGTTATAACGGATTATTAATTCGTTATTACGGATTACTAATTCGTTATAACGGATTATTAATTCGTTATTACGGATTATTAATTCGTTATAACGGATTATTAATTCGTTATAACGGATTATTTTCCAGTGATTTTATTTATTTCTGTGGCACGATTGGGCTTTCGTAGAAACGAGACCTTCTTTAGAACAATAACAACATGTTTATTTAAACAAAGTATCTGACATGAGTTTACTACTCCATGTAACTTCAGCAACAACAAAACAGTGTGTCAACAGAGGGCGCTATGCTGACTTGTCAATACTCAACAAAGCCAATAATCACACTTTTCTCACAAATTAATGCTTTCAATAAGGAAACCTTTTGTTTCACAATTTCATGAAATTCAACAGTAAACCACAGTGTCTCCCTGGATTGACATCGTGGTAACAGCGCCCTCAGCTGTCCGGAAAAGCACGGACAATTTGAATGGTTTAAAGAAGTGCACTTTCCAATAAAGTTTACCAAAACGGGATGTCAATTATTTTTCATACAATGGGATTAGGAAGTTGCACAACATTATGTTCCTGAGGAATATTCATTTCAGGGGCCCTTTAAGACAAATGCAACACGAGCGCTTATTGAGTGAACTTTTTGTTTTACTCTGCAGTTTGTACGGTGGTTTCACAATGGACAGTGTAGCATGGTGTTGCTTCGGGCTGAAGGTCAACTCACAGTTGACCAAAGATCATGAGTTTGTAGTCAACGCCAAGAGAGCAATCCAATCCACTGATTCAGTAATAAGTACGCTGATTACAAGTAAGTGTAAACAATCTTGTTGTTGATATTCAATGGAATGTTTCAAATTTTAGATTTTCTAGTAAGCGTCGATTTTGTAACAAATAAATATTTTCCTTTAAATCGCAAATGATGCGTTTCCTTTAATACGTGCAAAATGTGTCAACTAAAATGAACGTAATAAGTAATGATTTGCGATCGCACTTTAACCCTATCAGGACCGGGCTTTTTTTTGGTTGTACGGAGACCGGGGAGGGGCACACAGTGCCCCCCCCCCCCCTCCGTATTTTCCAAAGTGTTCGACCGATTTTGATGAAACTTGCCACAAATGTTCATTTCACCGAGTTCTACATGATGACGTCACAAAATTTCACAAAATCGTCACTAGAGGGCGTTTTTGACTGTTTTTTTGCCCATTTTTGGTCAAAAATCGTGTTTTTGCTATAACTTCTGTATTTTTTGGCCGAATGTTTTGAAACTTGGCAAACTTGTACATTTTAACAAGATAAATATAATTATTTGAACCTACTTTAGTCACTGGAGTTATCTTTAGGGGGCATAATAATTCATTAATTTATCCCATTTTCGGGATTTTTTTTTTTTTTTTGCATTTTTTCACTAAACAATCAAAATGGCTGCCGCCAAGGGCTCAGGGAGAACTAATAAGGCTTGATTGACAAATCTGAACATTTTTGGGGTCTGAAAAGTAAGAAATTAGCAGGTTGAAAATGTTCCATTGTTAAAAAACTTGATATAATTTGAACCCCTACTTACAGGCTGAAAACACAAAATCCAAGATGGCCGCCAAAAAATAAGTGGAAATTATGTCCAAAAAATAAAAAAAAAATCACTAAAAAACAGTAAAATCGTGTGACCCAAGGTCAAACAAATGGTTGCCATGGCAACAGCTAACCCCCGGTATCAATTATTTTTTGTCAATATGATCCTAGATATATTTTAGGAAAAGTCAGAAAATTTTGCGGTGATTGGACTAAGCGTTAAAAAGTTACGGGGAAAAATTGGTAGGGGGGGGGCACATTGTGCCCCCCCCCGGTCGTGATAGGGTTAACGACTACGAATGTGTTACAACAGTTGTCCCGTAAAAATTACCTATGGTAAATAACTGTTGAAAAATCAAAAACCTAACATCTAAATTCGACATGAAAGGGTACGTTGAAATGTAAATTCAATATTATAACTTCAAAAAAATATTTTAATGGACGTAAACAAATTTATTAGTGAAATAAGTTTTTATTTGCTAGCAATTGCATGATCCGGACGTGGTAGTTTTTTTTTACCTTTGCATTATGGGACATGAGGATCTGTGGATTTCGCTCACTCCGGTTCCCAGAACCCAAAATCTCTGACTTTTCTCTGTCGATTTTTTTACAAGAGTCGTCAGGGACTCTTTGGTCAGGGAACCAGACAAGATTTCGCTGCCCTGACGTTTGGTAAACAAAGTACCCGAGCACAGTCTATGTGCAGACAACATCACTGCGGTGGGCGCGCGAACATGGAATTCGTGAACTGAAACTTGTGAATTTACACTCTCCACCAACCACCAAAGATCGCTCTCTTCCAAGTTCTACTTGAGTACCATTGTGACTAACGTAGTCTACTACACTAGTAGTGTTTTGACACACTGTTCAACCTCAAGTCAAGGACAAGGTGAGTTAATTTTATCGCCATTTAAATAAACAAATTAACGTTACATTCATAATTCCTACTTTATGATTTTTATACAATCATATACAAGTGCAACATTACAAGTTACAAGTACAATACAACGTTGACATTGTTGAATTCTACCTCCATGGTTGAACGTCGTGAGCATGCATGATTCCATGGTGAGTGAGTACACTAGTCCAGTGTAACATTTAGTACAATAGCAGTTTTAAGCAGTAGCACTAACGTAAAAAAACATGGGATGTGCCTTGCTAACGAGTGAGCATGATGCTATTTGTTAACACACTGCACTGGACTCCCTCCCCCTCCGACTCCAAGGACAAGGTTTCATCTTGCGTGTCATGACAGCCACGGCCATGGGCCATGTCCTTCATCCATGTCACCAAGCCTTATTGGAATTCAGGATGCATTGTGCATGGATTGGTGGGAAGGGAGTTTTGGAAAACAGTGTGTACAAAGTCTATGTGGGCATGGTGGGTTGGGTAGGGGAGGGAGACGATCGCTAACATTAGCAAAATGGTTTTTGTTTGCATAAAAAGTTGATTGTATTTGTAACGTTAGGCCTATAAAAAAATGGTTGGATCATACATGATAAATAAACACATTTATGATAACAAAAATGCAACGTGTTTTAGAGCTGAATAGTGCTGTTGTTAAAAAAGTACCAGCACATCGACCCAGAGGTCGCAGATTGTAGGGATTTATCAGCTTTGGTGTACTTGTAATGCTTCACGTAGAGCCAGACTATACTGCCACTGGATATAGTGTCAAGTCCTTTTTTATTTTGTATCGGCGGAAAACAGTGACTTGAAACTAGTTCATTGGGTGCTAATGTTGGTGTTGGTTTTGTTTATTGTGTTCCACTAGGACTCCGTAGTGCATGTTTATGTAAATGAGGTTTGGTAAAATTTAGTCTGGTCCACTATACTGATGTGTACACAGCGACACTAATTTGTGCTGTGTGTATTACGGCACACGGACTTTTTCACATCAATATTTGTGCACTGTACATATGGTTCGACCTTGTTTTGAAAAGTTGCTGAATACAAATCCAGTTTCCTCACAACCGTTGGCCGTAGTACAAAGATCGAATAAAAATGTCGAGAAGACACCCGTAATGATACGTAGTTGTTGGATGAATACACAATTTATTTCTAGCTTGACAAGAAAACATGTCGTGTTCAGAAGATACTTTGACAAGTAATGTTTGAAGCTTTGCATGGTGTCAAGGATAAGTGATAGTAAACTAGTAAACGTGCGGGTACAACCATGTAAAAATATCTTTTGGTAGGAGTGGTGGCTCTGAAAAGAGCCGGTGGGGTCTCGACGTTTTGAACAGTATACACAATGCTTGTCTTCGGGAGAATGCTGGACTGCTGATGAAGCTGAGGCTTGATGGGGCTGGAGGAATTTTGTAGGCGGGAAGGATCCAAGCTGTTCTTGACCGGTGATGCATGGGAGATGGTGCGTAGTTGGATGTATGTGAGCTGGAGTGTGTCAGTGTTGTGGTGAGCTGCTGCTCGAAGGATGGGCTTGAGTAGTGGTGACCAGTTGTCGTTGATAAAGAACCCCGTGTCTGATGGAACTTGATTTGTGTATTATACCCTAGAAGTATATAGCTCTACCCTCTAGGTGAAACATTTCAACGTGAGTGTGTTTTATTCTTTGAATTGCATTTTGAATTGCCTCATTTGGCGTGACACATACGCACACTATCCGCTGTGCAATGAGCAACATTTTAAGTAGTTAAAAGTTCATCGCATAGTGAGGGGTCCTCTTGTTAAATAAGCCAGTTCAGTCTCGTGACTATGACTATGAGTCCAGTAAAACCTTACTGGGAAATGATCAGTCTGGGGTAAATTTTACAAATGCCCTTTCACTTACATTCGATGGTTTTTATTTGCAGAACAATTATTTGCGACTTCAGTACAGTTGGCCTATTTCAATAACTGTACTGCCAGACGCCAGTTAATACAGTCTGAAGTTCAGCACGAACAAAGAGCCTTAACTGGGAAAACAAGTTTGATCTTTGATCGGTAACATAGAGTCGTATGCTGTATGTACGCATTAAAATTGTGCGTATAGTGAAATTTGTTATAAAGGAGGAAGGACTTCTTGCAGCTGAGTTTTTCAGCTCCCGGATTGCAAAGCCAACCAGTTGCAGCTGAGGAAATTTACTTACGGTCGGTAAGTCAAACAAGCAGAATTAGGTATTGTGATTTTTTTTTAAGACTATGTAGTTGTGTTGCCGTGATGTGTTCTTCATAGCTTTGTACGTCATGAGGAGAAGGAAATGATTATACGTTCAGTCTTTAGAGTTGGCATTGGAATTGCTACACTGAAAAACAAAACTGGGGTGTCAAATTGATTATCTTGGTATCCATTTGTGACAACACCGACAAAGTGTTGATGTTACCAACGATAAAGCATTGAACTTGAACGGCCGCACACCTCTGTGAGTAAACAAGATATACATCAAACACACTCATCTACATATCAAGCAAATAAGCGTACAATACAACCACAAGTGCAGTCCCATTATAATTCGAATGTACAATACGAACCGTTGGGACTTTTTTACGAGTTCGTTCAATGTTGTCCTTTATTATGTGCCATCCAATATGCCCTTTTTCTGTGTGGCATTTTTGGTTTCGCGTTGCATTTTCAGTCCCCCCCCCCCCCAACACACACACACAAAGAGTGTGTATCTACCTGCAAATAGGCCCTATGTGTTGTATAGACACAGTAACTGGGGCGCTGTACTCATTTTTTGAGTCAACGCAGGATATCAGGACCGGGCTTTTTTTTTTTATTTACGTAGGACGGGGGGGGGGGGCACATAGTGCCCCCCGTATTTGGATATAGTGTCAAGTCCTTTTTTATTTTGTATCGGCGGAAAACAGTGTTTATCGAGATAAACTTTGTTTATCAAGTGATTAAAACAGAGTTTTTCTTGGAAAACCGAATTATTGGGCATTTGGCTTGCCATATGCGTGTGCCATATTACCAATTGACTGCTCCATTTTGTGAAGCAAAAAAGCCTTGTGAAATGGTTCAGTCAAGATTTGCCTGATCTTGCATATTTGGCTTTGTACCAGCAGACAGTTTTTTTGAAGGTATCCTCGGGCCCAAAGGAGAAAAAGGGGTACTTAGCTTTCAGATGTTTTTTTTTTTTTTGTAATTCCAGTAAATAAGACTTGTGAATAAAACTAGCGATACATATATTCAATTTAATGCAACCCACAAAAATCAACTTTGTGCAAGCAGCTACATGGAGGGGGACAGTAATCAAACATGGTTCACTGTACAAATCTCTATCCCCACCAGTAGTTGAGATTTAATGGTCACATTCTCAACAGTGGCACAAAGTCGATTTTCATGTTGCTCAAAGCAACTTAGATGGAGTAAAAAGTACCAGGGAGCTTAAAAATATACACCTTTTTAATAAACAACTGCTAAGATTTAATGATTACCATCTTGTTTGATACCTTTACCATTTTTAGGGGTACATATCCATTATTTGTGGATATTATAGTTAAGACACTGTTTTCAGAATATTGCATTTGAAGATTGCTTGTTAACTGCTTACAAATTTACATGTTTTTACATTGTTAATGGTTCATTTCACAGGGTTGGGACACTGTGACATATTACTAAAACATCAATAAATTTGGCTCAATTATTTTAATTTTATGTTTTTCAACACTCCATTATTACATTGTATGCAAACTCACTCTGTGTACTTATTACGTGATACACATTTCTGCTATTTCTGCTGTATTTGATTGCTGATTATACTGTGCAGTAACAAATGTTTTCCCTGGTGCATTGTGTTAATTTCTGATCATTCTACCTAATAACTCAATTGAATAAATTCTCAAAGTTTTAAACAGTTAACTACATATTATGCAGTTCTCATGCTGCTTTTACTAACCATCTGTTTATCAAACCTGTACAAGAAATAAACTGCTTTAGAGGAACAAAAGAAGAAGTCTGTTAATTTTCCTGTATTTTATTGAAGATTTCGTTAGAAATTCCGTAAAAATTACGGAATCCTTTAAAAGTTCCGGCAGCAAATTTACAAGATTTTCATTTAATTCCGTAATTTTTCGGACTTTTTGGAACATTTCCCGTAAATTTACACATTTTTATAACTACGGAACCACCCAAAACATTTCTATTAATTTTGTTTTCAGGAATTTTCCCGTATTTTGTTGGAGATTCCGTAAAAAAATTCCGTAAAAAATTACGGAATTTTTGAAAAGTTCCGGCAGCAAAATTACTGGACTTTTGTTATTATTCCGTAATTTTACGGAGTTTTTAATATTTTTCCCCCGTTAAATTACATAATTTCCCGTATTTTTTAAATTACGGAATAAAAAAAAGTCCGGAAATTTTGCTAGGGCACCCCGGCGTCTAACCAGGTAAAATTTGCAAATGATTTGGGGCCTATCGATCACTCAGAAGGCCGTAGTCGGATCACGTGATTTCTTTTTTACATTATTGATGAGCTGTTGGACTGGTTGTGTAAACGTACGAGCTCAGTGACTTGAAACTAGTTCATTGGGTGCTAATGTTGGTGTTGGTTTTGTTTATTGTGTTCCACTAGGACTCCGTAGTGCATGTTTATGTAAATGAGGTTTGGTAAAATTTAGTCTGGTCCACTATACTGATGTGTACACAGCGACACTAATTTGTGCTGTGTGTATTACGGCACACGGACTTTTTCACATCAATATTTGTGCACTGTACATATGGTTCGACCTTGTTTTGAAAAGTTGCTGAATACAAATCCAGTTTCCTCACAACCGTTGGCCGTAGTACAAAGATCGAATAAAAATGTCGAGAAGACACCCGTAATGATACGTAGTTGTTGGATGAATACACAATTTATTTCTAGCTTGACAAGAAAACATGTCGTGTTCAGAAGATACTTTGACAAGTAATGTTTGAAGCTTTGCATGGTGTCAAGGATAAGTGATAGTAAACTAGTAAACGTGCGGGTACAACCATGTAAAAATATCTTTTGGTAGGAGTGGTGGCTCTGAAAAGAGCCGGTGGGGTCTCGACGTTTTGAACAGTATACACAATGCTTGTCTTCGGGAGAATGCTGGACTGCTGATGAAGCTGAGGCTTGATGGGGCTGGAGGAATTTTGTAGGCGGGAAGGATCCAAGCTGTTCTTGACCGGTGATGCATGGGAGATGGTGCGTAGTTGGATGTATGTGAGCTGGAGTGTGTCAGTGTTGTGGTGAGCTGCTGCTCGAAGGATGGGCTTGAGTAGTGGTGACCAGTTGTCGTTGATAAAGAACCCCGTGTCTGATGGAACTTGATTTGTGTATTATACCCTAGAAGTATATAGCTCTACC
The DNA here is from genome assembly GCA_911728455.2 of Marthasterias glacialis. Lineage (NCBI taxonomy): Eukaryota > Metazoa > Echinodermata > Asteroidea > Forcipulatida > Asteriidae > Marthasterias > Marthasterias glacialis. The sequence continues at coordinate 23,873,282 of OU452222.1, read as the reverse complement.
CTCTAGGTGAAACATTTCAACGTGAGTGTGTTTTATTCTTTGAATTGCATTTTGAATTGCCTCATTTGGCGTGACACATACGCACACTATCCGCTGTGCAATGAGCAACATTTTAAGTAGTTAAAAGTTCATCGCATAGTGAGGGGTCCTCTTGTTAAATAAGCCAGTTCAGTCTCGTGACTATGACTATGAGTCCAGTAAAACCTTACTGGGAAATGATCAGTCTGGGGTAAATTTTACAAATGCCCTTTCACTTACATTCGATGGTTTTTATTTGCAGAACAATTATTTGCGACTTCAGTACAGTTGGCCTATTTCAATAACTGTACTGCCAGACGCCAGTTAATACAGTCTGAAGTTCAGCACGAACAAAGAGCCTTAACTGGGAAAACAAGTTTGATCTTTGATCGGTAACATAGAGTCGTATGCTGTATGTACGCATTAAAATTGTGCGTATAGTGAAATTTGTTATAAAGGAGGAAGGACTTCTTGCAGCTGAGTTTTTCAGCTCCCGGATTGCAAAGCCAACCAGTTGCAGCTGAGGAAATTTACTTACGGTCGGTAAGTCAAACAAGCAGAATTAGGTATTGTGATTTTTTTTTAAGACTATGTAGTTGTGTTGCCGTGATGTGTTCTTCATAGCTTTGTACGTCATGAGGAGAAGGAAATGATTATACGTTCAGTCTTTAGAGTTGGCATTGGAATTGCTACACTGAAAAACAAAACTGGGGTGTCAAATTGATTATCTTGGTATCCATTTGTGACAACACCGACAAAGTGTTGATGTTACCAACGATAAAGCATTGAACTTGAACGGCCGCACACCTCTGTGAGTAAACAAGATATACATCAAACACACTCATCTACATATCAAGCAAATAAGCGTACAATACAACCACAAGTGCAGTCCCATTATAATTCGAATGTACAATACGAACCGTTGGGACTTTTTTACGAGTTCGTTCAATGTTGTCCTTTATTATGTGCCATCCAATATGCCCTTTTTCTGTGTGGCATTTTTGGTTTCGCGTTGCATTTTCAGCCCCCCCCCCCCCAACACACACACACAAAGAGTGTGTATCTACCTGCAAATAGGCCCTATGTGTTGTATAGACACAGTAACTGGGGCGCTGTACTCATTTTTTGAGTCAACGCAGGATATCAGGACCGGGCTTTTTTTTTTTTATTTACGTAGGACGGGGGGGGGGGGGGGGGCACATAGTGCCCCCCGTATTTGGATATAGTGTCAAGTCCTTTTTTATTTTGTATCGGCGGAAAACAGTGTTTATCGAGATAAACTTTGTTTATCAAGTGATTAAAACAGAGTTTTTCTTGGAAAACCGAATTATTGGGCATTTGGCTTGCCATATGCGTGTGCCATATTACCAATTGACTGCTCCATTTTGTGAAGCAAAAAAGCCTTGTGAAATGGTTCAGTCAAGATTTGCCTGATCTTGCATATTTGGCTTTGTACCAGCAGACAGTTTTTTTGAAGGTATCCTCGGGCCCAAAGGAGAAAAAGGGGTACTTAGCTTTCAGATGTTTTTTTTTTTTTTGTAATTCCAGTAAATAAGACTTGTGAATAAAACTAGCGATACATATATTCAATTTAATGCAACCCACAAAAATCAACTTTGTGCAAGCAGCTACATGGAGGGGGACAGTAATCAAACATGGTTCACTGTACAAATCTCTATCCCCACCAGTAGTTGAGATTTAATGGTCACATTCTCAACAGTGGCACAAAGTCGATTTTCATGTTGCTCAAAGCAACTTAGATGGAGTAAAAAGTACCAGGGAGCTTAAAAATATACACCTTTTTAATAAACAACTGCTAAGATTTAATGATTACCATCTTGTTTGATACCTTTACCATTTTTAGGGGTACATATCCATTATTTGTGGATATTATAGTTAAGACACTGTTTTCAGAATATTGCATTTGAAGATTGCTTGTTAACTGCTTACAAATTTACATGTTTTTACATTGTTAATGGTTCATTTCACAGGGTTGGGACACTGTGACATATTACTAAAACATCAATAAATTTGGCTCAATTATTTTAATTTTATGTTTTTCAACACTCCATTATTACATTGTATGCAAACTCACTCTGTGTACTTATTACGTGATACACATTTCTGCTATTTCTGCTGTATTTGATTGCTGATTATACTGTGCAGTAACAAATGTTTTCCCTGGTGCATTGTGTTAATTTCTGATCATTCTACCTAATAACTCAATTGAATAAATTCTCAAAGTTTTAAACAGTTAACTACATATTATGCAGTTCTCATGCTGCTTTTACTAACCATCTGTTTATCAAACCTGTACAAGAAATAAACTGCTTTAGAGGAACAAAAGAAGAAGTCTGTTAATTTTCCTGTATTTTATTGAAGATTTCGTTAGAAATTCCGTAAAAATTACGGAATCCTTTAAAAGTTCCGGCAGCAAATTTACAAGATTTTCATTTAATTCCGTAATTTTTCGGACTTTTTGGAACATTTCCCGTAAATTTACACATTTTTATAACTACGGAACCACCCAAAACATTTCTATTAATTTTGTTTTCAGGAATTTTCCCGTATTTTGTTGGAGATTCCGTAAAAAAATTCCGTAAAAAATTACGGAATTTTTGAAAAGTTCCGGCAGCAAAATTACTGGACTTTTGTTATTATTCCGTAATTTTACGGAGTTTTTAATATTTTTCCCCCGTTAAATTACATAATTTCCCGTATTTTTTAAATTACGGAATAAAAAAAAGTCCGGAAATTTTGCTAGGGCACCCCGGCGTCTAACCAGGTAAAATTTGCAAATGATTTGGGGCCTATCGATCACTCAGAAGGCCGTAGTCGGATCACGTGATTTCTTTTTTACATTATTGATGAGCTGTTGGACTGGTTGTGTAAACGTACGAGCTCAGTGACTTGAAACTAGTTCATTGGGTGCTAATGTTGGTGTTGGTTTTGTTTATTGTGTTCCACTAGGACTCCGTAGTGCATGTTTATGTAAATGAGGTTTGGTAAAATTTAGTCTGGTCCACTATACTGATGTGTACACAGCGACACTAATTTGTGCTGTGTGTATTACGGCACACGGACTTTTTCACATCAATATTTGTGCACTGTACATATGGTTCGACCTTGTTTTGAAAAGTTGCTGAATACAAATCCAGTTTCCTCACAACCGTTGGCCGTAGTACAAAGATCGAATAAAAATGTCGAGAAGACACCCGTAATGATACGTAGTTGTTGGATGAATACACAATTTATTTCTAGCTTGACAAGAAAACATGTCGTGTTCAGAAGATACTTTGACAAGTAATGTTTGAAGCTTTGCATGGTGTCAAGGATAAGTGATAGTAAACTAGTAAACGTGCGGGTACAACCATGTAAAAATATCTTTTGGTAGGAGTGGTGGCTCTGAAAAGAGCCGGTGGGGTCTCGACGTTTTGAACAGTATACACAATGCTTGTCTTCGGGAGAATGCTGGACTGCTGATGAAGCTGAGGCTTGATGGGGCTGGAGGAATTTTGTAGGCGGGAAGGATCCAAGCTGTTCTTGACCGGTGATGCATGGGAGATGGTGCGTAGTTGGATGTATGTGAGCTGGAGTGTGTCAGTGTTGTGGTGAGCTGCTGCTCGAAGGATGGGCTTGAGTAGTGGTGACCAGTTGTCGTTGATAAAGAACCCCGTGTCTGATGGAACTTGATTTGTGTATTATACCCTAGAAGTATATAGCTCTACCCTCTAGGTGAAACATTTCAACGTGAGTGTGTTTTATTCTTTGAATTGCATTTTGAATTGCCTCATTTGGCGTGACACATACGCACACTATCCGCTGTGCAATGAGCAACATTTTAAGTAGTTAAAAGTTCATCGCATAGTGAGGGGTCCTCTTGTTAAATAAGCCAGTTCAGTCTCGTGACTATGACTATGAGTCCAGTAAAACCTTACTGGGAAATGATCAGTCTGGGGTAAATTTTACAAATGCCCTTTCACTTACATTCGATGGTTTTTATTTGCAGAACAATTATTTGCGACTTCAGTACAGTTGGCCTATTTCAATAACTGTACTGCCAGACGCCAGTTAATACAGTCTGAAGTTCAGCACGAACAAAGAGCCTTAACTGGGAAAACAAGTTTGATCTTTGATCGGTAACATAGAGTCGTATGCTGTATGTACGCATTAAAATTGTGCGTATAGTGAAATTTGTTATAAAGGAGGAAGGACTTCTTGCAGCTGAGTTTTTCAGCTCCCGGATTGCAAAGCCAACCAGTTGCAGCTGAGGAAATTTACTTACGGTCGGTAAGTCAAACAAGCAGAATTAGGTATTGTGATTTTTTTTAAAGACTATGTAGTTGTGTTGCCGTGATGTGTTCTTCATAGCTTTGTACGTCATGAGGAGAAGGAAATGATTATACGTTCAGTCTTTAGAGTTGGCATTGGAATTGCTACACTGAAAAACAAAACTGGGGTGTCAAATTGATTATCTTGGTATCCATTTGTGACAACACCGACAAAGTGTTGATGTTACCAACGATAAAGCATTGAACTTGAACGGCCGCACACCTCTGTGAGTAAACAAGATATACATCAAACACACTCATCTACATATCAAGCAAATAAGCGTACAATACAACCACAAGTGCAGTCCCATTATAATTCGAATGTACAATACGAACCGTTGGGACTTTTTTACGAGTTCGTTCAATGTTGTCCTTTATTATGTGCCATCCAATATGCCCTTTTTCTGTGTGGCATTTTTGGTTTCGCGTTGCATTTTCAGTCCCCCCCCCCAACACACACACACAAAGAGTGTGTATCTACCTGCAAATAGGCCCTATGTGTTGTATAGACACAGTAACTGGGGCGCTGTACTCATTTTTTGAGTCAACGCAGGATATCAGGACCGGGCTTTTTTTTTTTTATTTACGTAGGACGGGGGGGGGGGGGGGGGGGCACATAGTGCCCCCCGTATTTGGATATAGTGTCAAGTCCTTTTTTATTTTGTATCGGCGGAAAACAGTGTTTATCGAGATAAACTTTGTTTATCAAGTGATTAAAACAGAGTTTTTCTTGGAAAACCGAATTATTGGGCATTTGGCTTGCCATATGCGTGTGCCATATTACCAATTGACTGCTCCATTTTGTGAAGCAAAAAAGCCTTGTGAAATGGTTCAGTCAAGATTTGCCTGATCTTGCATATTTGGCTTTGTACCAGCAGACAGTTTTTTTGAAGGTATCCTCGGGCCCAAAGGAGAAAAAGGGGTACTTAGCTTTCAGATGTTTGTTTGTTTGTTTTTTTTTTTTTTTGTAATTCCAGTAAATAAGACTTGTGAATAAAACTAGCGATACATATATTCAATTTAATGCAACCCACAAAAATCAACTTTGTGCAAGCAGCTACATGGAGGGGGACAGTAATCAAACATGGTTCACTGTACAAATCTCTATCCCCACCAGTAGTTGAGATTTAATGGTCACATTCTCAACAGTGGCACAAAGTCGATTTTCATGTTGCTCAAAGCAACTTAGATGGAGTAAAAAGTACCAGGGAGCTTAAAAATATACACCTTTTTAATAAACAACTGCTAAGATTTAATGATTACCATCTTGTTTGATACCTTTACCATTTTTAGGGGTACATATCCATTATTTGTGGATATTATAGTTAAGACACTGTTTTCAGAATATTGCATTTGAAGATTGCTTGTTAACTGCTTACAAATTTACATGTTTTTACATTGTTAATGGTTCATTTCACAGGGTTGGGACACTGTGACATATTACTAAAACATCAATAAATTTGGCTCAATTATTTTAATTTTATGTTTTTCAACACTCCATTATTACATTGTATGCAAACTCACTCTGTGTACTTATTACGTGATACACATTTCTGCTATTTCTGCTGTATTTGATTGCTGATTATACTGTGCAGTAACAAATGTTTTCCCTGGTGCATTGTGTTAATTTCTGATCATTCTACCTAATAACTCAATTGAATAAATTCTCAAAGTTTTAAACAGTTAACTACATATTATGCAGTTCTCATGCTGCTTTTACTAACCATCTGTTTATCAAACCTGTACAAGAAATAAACTGCTTTAGAGGAACAAAAGAAGAAGTCTGTTAATTTTCCTGTATTTTATTGAAGATTTCGTTAGAAATTCCGTAAAAATTACGGAATCCTTTAAAAGTTCCGGCAGCAAATTTACAAGATTTTCATTTAATTCCGTAATTTTTCGGACTTTTTGGAACATTTCCCGTAAATTTACACATTTTTATAACTACGGAACCACCCAAAACATTTCTATTAATTTTGTTTTCAGGAATTTTCCCGTATTTTGTTGGAGATTCCGTAAAAAAATTCCGTAAAAAATTACGGAATTTTTGAAAAGTTCCGGCAGCAAAATTACTGGACTTTTGTTATTATTCCGTAATTTTACGGAGTTTTTAATATTTTTCCCCCGTTAAATTACATAATTTCCCGTATTTTTTTAATTACGGAATAAAAAAAAGTCCGGAAATTTTGCTAGGGCACCCCGGCGTCTAACCAGGTAAAATTTGCAAATGATTTGGGGCCTATCGATCACTCAGAAGGCCGTAGTCGGATCACGTGATTTCTTTTTTACATTATTGATGAGCTGTTGGACTGGTTGTGTAAACGTACGAGCTCAGTGACTTGAAACTAGTTCATTGGGTGCTAATGTTGGTGTTGGTTTTGTTTATTGTGTTCCACTAGGACTCCGTAGTGCATGTTTATGTAAATGAGGTTTGGTAAAATTTAGTCTGGTCCACTATACTGATGTGTACACAGCGACACTAATTTGTGCTGTGTGTATTACGGCACACGGACTTTTTCACATCAATATTTGTGCACTGTACATATGGTTCGACCTTGTTTTGAAAAGTTGCTGAATACAAATCCAGTTTCCTCACAACCGTTGGCCGTAGTACAAAGATCGAATAAAAATGTCGAGAAGACACCCGTAATGATACGTAGTTGTTGGATGAATACACAATTTATTTCTAGCTTGACAAGAAAACATGTCGTGTTCAGAAGATACTTTGACAAGTAATGTTTGAAGCTTTGCATGGTGTCAAGGATAAGTGATAGTAAACTAGTAAACGTGCGGGTACAACCATGTAAAAATATCTTTTGGTAGGAGTGGTGGCTCTGAAAAGAGCCGGTGGGGTCTCGACGTTTTGAACAGTATACACAATGCTTGTCTTCGGGAGAATGCTGGACTGCTGATGAAGCTGAGGCTTGATGGGGCTGGAGGAATTTTGTAGGCGGGAAGGATCCAAGCTGTTCTTGACCGGTGATGCATGGGAGATGGTGCGTAGTTGGATGTATGTGAGCTGGAGTGTGTCAGTGTTGTGGTGAGCTGCTGCTCGAAGGATGGGCTTGAGTAGTGGTGACCAGTTGTCGTTGATAAAGAACCCCGTGTCTGATGGAACTTGATTTGTGTATTATACCCTAGAAGTATATAGCTCTACCCTCTAGGTGAAACATTTCAACGTGAGTGTGTTTTATTCTTTGAATTGCATTTTGAATTGCCTCATTTGGCGTGACACATACGCACACTATCCGCTGTGCAATGAGCAACATTTTAAGTAGTTAAAAGTTCATCGCATAGTGAGGGGTCCTCTTGTTAAATAAGCCAGTTCAGTCTCGTGACTATGACTATGAGTCCAGTAAAACCTTACTGGGAAATGATCAGTCTGGGGTAAATTTTACAAATGCCCTTTCACTTACATTCGATGGTTTTTATTTGCAGAACAATTATTTGCGACTTCAGTACAGTTGGCCTATTTCAATAACTGTACTGCCAGACGCCAGTTAATACAGTCTGAAGTTCAGCACGAACAAAGAGCCTTAACTGGGAAAACAAGTTTGATCTTTGATCGGTAACATAGAGTCGTATGCTGTATGTACGCATTAAAATTGTGCGTATAGTGAAATTTGTTATAAAGGAGGAAGGACTTCTTGCAGCTGAGTTTTTCAGCTCCCGGATTGCAAAGCCAACCAGTTGCAGCTGAGGAAATTTACTTACGGTCGGTAAGTCAAACAAGCAGAATTAGGTATTGTGATTTTTTTTAAAGACTATGTAGTTGTGTTGCCGTGATGTGTTCTTCATAGCTTTGTACGTCATGAGGAGAAGGAAATGATTATACGTTCAGTCTTTAGAGTTGGCATTGGAATTGCTACACTGAAAAACAAAACTGGGGTGTCAAATTGATTATCTTGGTATCCATTTGTGACAACACCGACAAAGTGTTGATGTTACCAACGATAAAGCATTGAACTTGAACGGCCGCACACCTCTGTGAGTAAACAAGATATACATCAAACACACTCATCTACATATCAAGCAAATAAGCGTACAATACAACCACAAGTGCAGTCCCATTATAATTCGAATGTACAATACGAACCGTTGGGACTTTTTTACGAGTTCGTTCAATGTTGTCCTTTATTATGTGCCATCCAATATGCCCTTTTTCTGTGTGGCATTTTTGGTTTCGCGTTGCATTTTCAGTCCCCCCCCCCCCCAACACACACACACAAAGAGTGTGTATCTACCTGCAAATAGGCCCTATGTGTTGTATAGACACAGTAACTGGGGCGCTGTACTCATTTTTTGAGTCAACGCAGGATATCAGGACCGGGCTTTTTTTTTTTTATTTACGTAGGACGGGGGGGGGGGGGGGGGGGGCACATAGTGCCCCCCGTATTTTTCAAAGTGTTAGACCGATTTTGATGAAACTCGCCACAAATGTTCGTTTCACCAAGTTCTACATGGTGACTGTTTTTGCCCATTTTTGGTCAAAAATCGTGATTTCCCCATAACTTCTGTATTTTTCGTCCGAATGTTTTGAACATAATTTGGTTATTGGAGTCACCTTTGAGTGCTTATAATCCATTAATTCATGCCGTTTTGGGGGAAAAATGTTTTGTTTGCGTTTTTTCACTTAAAAATCAAAATGACCGCTGCCAATGGCCCAGGGAAAAAAATAATAAGGCTTGGTTGACAAATCCCAATAATTTTTTGGGTCAGAAAAGTTAGAAATTAGCATATTGAAAATACTTCTTTATTACAAAAATTGTTACAATATGACCCCCTAATTACAGGCTGAAAACACAAAATCCAAGATGGCTGCCAAAAATGGCGGCCATTTTGAATTCCCAGAATCATTTCAGACTATCACGTGACTCACCACTATCACTTTTCTGGCAAAAACAAAATCAAAAATAAGTGGAAATTATGTTCGAAAACTTATAAAAAAAAAAAAAAAAATCACTAAAAAACAGTAAAATCGTGTGACCCAAGGTCGACAAATGGTTGCCATGGCAACAGCTAACCCCCTAGATATATTTTTAGGAAAAGTCATACAATTTTGCGGTGATCGGAGTAAGCGTTAAAAAGTTACGGGAAAAAATTCGGTAGGGGCGGGTGGGGGGGGGGGGCACATTTTGCTGGTACCAGCTGGTATCCTGCGTTGACTGCGCAAAACAGTATGCAAGTCCGGGCATCAGCGAACACGCAAGCCCCGCAGCGTTAATACGACTTTCTACACGTTGATACCACGTGACATTAATAATAAAAATGTTTATTGTAACGGCAGGGTTGTCGGTGGCCCTAAAAATCATCGATTTGGAGAACAGAAAATGATCGTGGGTATAATTAAATGCATTTTATTTCATCTTAAATACTTGGAGTCGCCAGTAGGCGATTTTTCCAGCAATTCTGTTGAGTCTTAGGCATGTTTTATTTATTTTTTTTATATTTTTTTAACAGACGTGTTTTAAATCCGCCTGACCGTTGCAGTTACTACATGTTTCAAGCTGGGGCGCTAGTGCGATAGATAGCCTAATGTCAAAATCTCAAAAAAGGAGTACAGCGCCCCAGTTACTGGGTCTACACATGTATACAAACACACAAACAAATCAGGTTTACAATAATGTATTTATGTATGAACAAAATGGTTATGCAAGTTAGTTGATTCGTGTGGATTAAAGAACATTTTCCTTGACAGAGTTTTACGATGGATATCCTGAGAAGTGTTGAACAGACGTCGCTTACCACCAAGCTAATCGTTGCTGCGGTTGTCTTGTTTTTGGTGTAAGAACTTTATTTAATTTCATTGTTAAAGGCCACTTGGCAGTGTTTAGAAGCTCAAAACCATTTAAATTCGTTTAGAAATATATATAATGTAAGTATTTTTTATCTAAATTAATGTAGAAATGGTAGGTGCAAGGGCCTTTTTTAATTTTTTTCCCCCAGACCACTGTATGGGATTGGTTTAGTGTCAACAATAATTAACATATAATTCGACAATTTTGCAAGGCAATGTCAAATTAACCTTTTAGGATTCAAAGTTTGTACCCTGACTAGTGCCCGTGTTCCAGAAAAAAAAGTGGGGGTTAATTTTAGTTTATGATTTTAGTTAGAACCCTAATTTATAAAAAAAAAAAAAAATAAAAAAAAAAAAAAATAAATAAAAATAAAAAAACAATATGTGTGTGTTTTTGCCTTGGTCTCGGACGTTCACTTCCCTGACTTCAATTAATGATAGTTATTATATTACTGCAGATACGATTGGTGGTGTCATCAGTATTTCCAGCGTCGTGGCATACGGGCTGGGTCCTACCTACCAGTTATAGGCAGCCTGCATCAGATACGAAAAGTAAGTACAATCAAGGTCTCTGCAGCGGGTATAGACGTTCCTACTGGAAAATGAAGGGTGTCCGGATATTCTGATTGGCCGGACTGTCATGCGGGGGACGGTGGGGGTGGGGTGTGGGGGAGTTATCTATATGACACCTGCGCTCACATTCCTCTGGTCCGTCATTATGTTCTCTTGCAAACTGGCACCGCGTGCTACAATTTTGTTCTGGAAAATAATCTGACTCCATTTCCAGATGACCGACTAAACAATAATCAACCCCCTCTTTACATACGTTCGCTTTCCCTGAAACTTGATTTTCAGCATTCAACATTTTTGTACGAATTCCTAGAGGCAGAGTGTTTGTCTCACTGTGTCGAATTCTAATTTTGGATCTTATTGAATTTATTATTTATAAACGATAACACTTCAGGCTGAAATATTTCAAGGGAAGTTTTCTGCCATCATTATGTTTATACCATGTAAGGTATAAGTAAATCTGTGAACTTTTTGTTTTTTATCTTCTTACCAACGTTGAGCTGGTGTTCTAAACCTCTTCGTTGCCATTGATATTTAAGTATGTCCCCTTTGTGTTATCATACCGTCAGGGTTTCGGATGCAGATTTTTGGAGTATAAAAAGAAGTACGGACGGGTTTTTGGGTAAGTCGGTTGTACAGGCTCACCATGCGGTTACTCTCTAAATGTAAAAGAGTGAAAGTTTCTCTCACTTGCAAGAGTGGTGTCAGTTTGGCTCTTTTGAGAGTGAAATTCACTCTTCACCACCATTTTTGAGTGAAGGTGGAGTGAATTTCACTCTGAATCTAGGGAAAGCAGGTGTTTTCCACTCTAAAAGAGGTGTCCGCCATAAAAAATTATGGCTCCTTGCAAAAGTGGTATGGCGGACAACAAGAGTGGTGTTTTACTCTTGTACAATAAGAGAGCACATCCAGATTTTTTTATTGTAATTCACGAGACTACGACATACCAAAATACAGCAACGTTTTCCTTGATCAGTACCCTGGACTAGGCCCGGAGAAGTACAGACTGTTAATGCTTTACATGGTATCATCCTACCACTTTAATCAGTGTCGAGAGTTTGGAGTTGAATTTATTACGGTGTTAGAGGCCCAGTAAACCACACAGGTTTTTGTTTGTTTGTTTGTTTTTTTACATCGCCTAAACTTGACCAAACAATCATTCTTGATCACAAAACATGAAGTCATGTAGTTTTCAAGATCGCCTGACGTTTGTTCCTATTTTAATTTATTGATTGATATGCATGCGACCTGTGCGTGTCTGCATGCATGAAACCTGCCTATTTTGCATGTATTTCTATGATTATTATTATTTGTATATTATTAACATTGTAATCGTGCAAGGAATTATGGGACGATTTTACAGTATACAACATGGCGAAGCCTTTTAGTCTGATACCACATTTTACCAATCGTTTACTTCTATCAAACTGAATAAACGGTCAAAACTGTTTTAAACCATAATTCGTGAAGTTCATATTAAAGACCAAACTGGGCATAAAATCCTCAAGAGTGCTGTGAAACTCAGGTTGAAAAGTGAGTATTTAGACGAAAGGGAGCGAGAGCTGATCTAAAAATAGTGAGTGAACTTTCGCAGTGAAAGTTCATTGAACTTCAATGTACGGATTGAACTTCAATGTACAATCACATAGCCTGGCAGCATGAAGACTAACACCCGTTTCAGACTGCTGGCGCTCCAGAGTGTAGCGTTCATTCCTATAGACCTTTCCATTGTTGATAAACAAACCGTGCTGGTTGGCATGGACGGCCAAATGTAGCAAAACGTTTAGGTTTTGTTGACAGACGTTGTGACCAAATTCAACATTTTTGCAAACTTTCTATTGAAAGAAAATACATCCCATTATTGGTTGGTTTGTTTCCAACGAATTCAAAACAATTTTTGGATATTTGTGAACTATTTTTACAAACTGTGATTATCTGTTGTTGCTTTGCATTGATGGCTTCCCGTAGTTTCTCCATCTTGGTTGGCAAAAAATTGGGTTGTGACGTTGCAAAAGAAAGGTCTATAGGCATGGAATAGCATGATTAAGTTAGTGCGCCCTCACGAGTCACCTCCCAATACTCGATGTGTTCTAGCTGATAAACAATTATAATATAAGCTATGACCCCAGTGTAGCACACTCGGTGAATAAACCACAATATCGTAAATGAGCATCAATACTGTCTCAGATATATCACCTGATTTTAATATCTATTCAATCTTAGTAGATATAACAGAGTTGCGCTGAACCAAATTATTGAATTAAGTACATGAAATGTTCGACGGCTGAAACTGTTAGGAGCGACTAGACATGCTAGAAGTCAAACGATGGACCGTTGCAGTTGGTCGGAACGACTCTTGCGCGTCTTGGGTTCAGACGTCAATCATGTCATGAGCCGAACCTATGCATGTTAATTGAGTTCGCCTGTCTGAAACCGAACTCTAGAGTCGCTCCTAATCTTTTCGGTTCGGCGCGTATCTGGAGCGCCGGACTGAAACCGACCTAAACGATCAAGGAACGCCACAAGTCACATGCACAATACTGATATCAGAAGTATGTTACATCCGAGCATGCGCTTGGTCAGTTTATCAATTTTGTACAATAATATTAAAACTCTCAAGACAATTGTTTTGGAAAATATAATAATTTCGTGGTTTGTTTATAAATTTCAGGTGGTATATGTTCCGAAAGCCTATCATTATTGTGACGGACGCTGACATCATAAAGCAAATTGCAGTGAAAGATTTTCCCAGTTTTATAAACCGCAGGGTAAGTTGACCCGTTCTTAGTCTGGTCAACAGGAAGTGTTGGTTCAGAATTGACTGAGGTCAGGTCCCAAAACCACAGAGGTTGTGCCGCACAGCGCCAAGGCTACTTGAGCGGGAATCCGTGTTGACAACAATTAGTATTATTAAAATATACATATATATATATACATCTATATAAAAAAAACTTAAACTGTAGATTAGGCGCCTCTAGGAAATGTTGGCTCAACTCCATGGTCTGAACACCCAAGAAGGAATTGACCAATAACTTGTTTGTCTTGGCCTTCTCGCCTTTTCTACAGAAGACCCTCTAAAGTCTGTCACGTTCACTAAATAATTGTTTTCCCCTCTTGTCCTACCTTTGATTTTGTCTGTTGTGTATCCAACCTCTTGTGGTTAAACCAGCCTCTTCCCACCACCCCGCCTTTTCTTCTTCTTATCATTATTAAATTCTGGGAATGCAACCAAGGGTGCCTCAAAAACGAACTTAATCCCTGTAGCTCGGAAGCCTGATAAAACATGTGGATGAGGATGTTTTTTTATCCAAACCAGAAACACCGGGGTACACCACTACTCGATAAGTGTTCTGGGTTCTTTTACGTGCACTACCTATCCTAGTACACGGGACCTACGGATTAACGTCCCATCCAAAGGAGCAAAGCAATTATGGCAAAGTGTCTTGCTCAAGGACACAAGTGTCGCAACTGACCAGGCCGGGATTCGAACCCACATTATATAAACTACAGAACTTAAGTTCGGCGGACTCGGCCACGACACTCCAAGAATCTGTCCCCAAAGAATTTAACAGATATGTATTGTATATGCATCAGTCTGTGACAGTGTTTAAATCAGAGTCTTAATTGATCGTTTCTTTTTAAGGAGTTCGGTGGAGGCGGCGGAATCTTACGCAAGGGCTTGTTATCTTTGCGAGGTGAAGAGTGGAAGGAGGTGAGATCCGTCGTCACTCCAGCATTCAGCGCCATCAAAATGAAGACGGTATGTGAACCTAAAAAATGTTGTGTTGAAACGTTTCTCATTCAAGGGAAGAACTTGTTAAGGTGACAGTCGGTAAAGTTCTCGTATGGAGGGACGTGACCTTGAAAACTTGCCACAAACGATGAAAAACATAACGGCACCCCCGTGGGGGAAAAAACAGCCACGTCATATACTTTATGATATCCTATTAAAGCTAGACCACTCCATACATCCTAGAGGAGGGGTGTCAATCAACTTGGGCCGCTGCCTAGGTCAGTAGGGGATGTCAAAGTCTGCCTTGCTACCATGTTCCTTTAGCATGTGTACAAAAATCCGATATGTTGTACACAACATTTTGCGAGTGACCTCGCCAAGTCTCAGAGTTAAATGGTACCAGGGTCATGTCATATTTTGATCTTATGCGGACAGTTTACATGTGTGGCGTCAAGTTGGCACCAGGGTGGCCTGGGTGGCTTGTTCGTAAAGCGCTCGCCTCTCACCAATGTGTCCCTGGTTCGATTCCCGGCTAAGGTCATATGTGATGGTCTCCAGACCATCCGGTTTCCTCCCTCTCGAAAAACCAAACACTTTCGATCTCAGGCTGTGCTCCGTGGTCATAATGGGTTGATGTGGCTGGCTGCCAAGGGCTCCCTTGAATGCCTGCAGCTCGAACACATGTAGCCGCGTCCTTCGCATTTCACCTTCTCAGCTGCGAGTAAGGATGATTAGCCTCCCAAATTATTATTGATAAGGTGTGCCTATTTTTATTTATTTTTTTTTTTTTTTACAAAGGTACCACCTCGAGGGTTAACACACAACATCTCCCTCTGTCAGTTGTAACTAAAATAAAAGAAAGGTATCCATCCAAAATATCCATGCTCACACTCGCATGTCCTGCCCTTATGACAATTATTTGAATTATAATTTTCTGCAAAGGCGCACTTTATACAAAGAAGTTTCTTTTTTATGATGTAAGCATGTATTGCTACTGTTTGTTCGCTAGCAAAAGTCCAGTCAAAGCACCAGCGAAGAGCGTTAAAAATTATGTCCTGGTGTCTATAGCTAGATCATTGCTTCCAAATACTCCGTGAATACTACAATTTTGTTTTAATCAATGCACAGATTGTCTGTATGGCTTCAAATCTAAGTTCAACACAATGGTAATTTTTGAAACCTGCCGCTATGACAATTATTTGAACTTGAATTTTCTGCAAAAGTGAACTTCATACAAAAAAAGTTTGTTGATTCCAAATGCTCCACGTAAAACCACAGATTATATTAACAATGCATAAACTGTCCGGCTTCAAATTTAAGTCCAATACAAATGGAGTTTTTCTTTTATGTAAATCTTTAAAATATACGAACCAGGGAATAAAACTGCTTGATCCAGCTGGAGAGTAACGGATAATTTTGAGGGCAAGAGTGAACACAAATAGTCGATTTTGACAGGAATATAACATGACGAGTGTATTCAAAAATCGTACCATCTACAGGAACACATCCAAGCAACTCTATTGTTGTAGACTAAATCATCATTTTGTTTCTAAAAAAAGTTGTTATTTGTAACTTATTCAGTTAGTTCTCACTACCCTTAATTAAGAAGATTTCACTTAGGATTCCAAAACAAACTAATGATATTGAAATAAACGTGTTGCTTTTATAAAAGACCTTTTGCGCATGACGTCATATGAGTAGGGCGCCCTCTCAACTGTAGGTCAAAACGTATAGCTGGCTCAATGACTGATCCCGGGCGTCTTATTTGTTTCTGCAGTCCGAAATTGCCACTGTCGTAATGATTTGCAATGGGGTTGTTGTTGTTTTTTCTTTGAATTGATTCCAAATAGGGAATTCCTTAAAAAAAAACTAAAAAAAAACATAACTGTGCGTTTTCCGTTCGTCTCATCATTGTTTTACCTTTAATATGGCGGCGTGATGACGCGATGCTTGTGGTCAATGGAGTTAATATTAATTGTACCGTTATTTTCCCCGCACAGATGTCTTTTATGATCAATGAATGTTGTGACACCACGCTGGATAATATCAAGAAAGCAGTAGCGGACGGGAAAAACATCAATTGCGGAGAGTGAGTGATTTTTATTAGTTCTCGAAACCGTCTGTAGATAATAATAATAATAATAATAATAATAATATTAATAATAATAATAATAATAACTAGATATTTAGAGTTTGTCCAACCACAAACTCTATAGGTGTTCGGACTCTGGAAGTTAATTGATGAGTTGGAAATTAATGAAGATGTAAAAACTTCAGTTTGGTTTAAAAAAAATCCAGTTGAGGTCTTTTTAGGGGTTGGGACTCAAACTATTTCATTCAAACGAGATATACAGAAAGTTTATTTGTGTTGGCGGCACATCTAATATGATAGCTCACTGGATAATTTTGTTATCTTTTTTTCAGTGTTTAGCCGTATGGCATGGTCAATGTGGGGTCATGTTGATACAATTTTAGTTCGCTGTTCCAAAAACTTTCAGGGCGTCGTCGTTTTTAGGAAGTGATAAAATGTGTTAAAACATCAATAAAAAAAAATTGCAATTGTTTTTTTTTGAAAATTGTTAAGCACATCTGATATGTGATAGCTCCCTGGATTATTTTGCTGTTTTCATTTCTGTGTTTAGCCGGATGGCATAGTCAATGTGGGATCATGTTGATATTATTTTAGTTCGCTGTTCCAAGAACTTTAAGGGCGTCGTCGTTTTTAGGAAGTGGTAAATGTGTTAAAACATCAGAGTCAGAAAACGCAGAGTCCATTACCAACTCATACACTGAAACCATGTCCAAAGCTTGTTTTATACTGACCAAAGAACTAAAAATGATGGCTTTTTAACAATTATTGTTTCCTTCAACATCCGGTTTGAACCGCAAGACAAGGTCAAATTGGGGTCATTTCTGTGAGACATTTAAACAGTTTCCAAAGACCTTTGCACTTCAGGAGTTCTGATTTAACTAATAAACTTTGAATTATTGTAACTCAACATCTGATGAAGTCATGTTGACGTCATTGTTTTATGGCCCGTCTTCATATTGAGGTTCAAGTATATGCACAGTTCCAAGGTTCAGTTTAATTTTAATCTTGAGTTATATTTTTGGAGAAGAGTTTTGAGGGATGAAACATTTAAAGTAACAATGGTCTCTTTGGGACACCATATAACACATTGTTTTGACTTTGTTTGATATATTGAAAGTGAAATCAAATAAAACCTTTAATTATGAATATCTAAATAATAAAATAGAGCTTTATCATATGTATTTCATGGGGACCGGTTTGGGCAGCGAGGTCAACTCAGGTCGCTAAGAAATATAAAGAACCGCATACATTTATTGTAACTCGACACCTTTTCGCTGCCAGGAAAAGCAAGGCTGTGTTCCTTTTCCACGCAGTGCAATTGGCTGCCGCCAGGTTGTCTGTAAAAATTACTCAATGTGACAAGGCCCTTACAAGAGCTACGACATTTTCAATTCTTTTTTTTCAAATCACCATTAGAGGGCTTTTATAAATACATGGATGAAGGCTGTGTTGCCTTTTTACATTGGAATTTTCATGTAAACAGCCTTGAAGTGAAACAAATAACTGATAGTAAACAGCACTTTAAATGACAGTCAACATATAATTCATATTGCCTTTTATCAGAACATTAACCCTATCAGGACCGGGGGGCACAATGTGCCCCCTACCATCTTTTCCCCCGTAACTTTTTAACGCTAAGTCCAATCACCGCGAAATTTTCTGACTTTTCCTACAATATATCTAGGATCATATTGGCAAAAAAAATTAATACCGGGGGTTAGCTGTTGCCATGGCAACCATTTGTTTGACATTGGGTCACACGATTTTACTGTTTTTTAGTGATTTTTTAAAATCTTTGCACATAATTTCCACTTATTTTAGATTTTTTTGGCCAGAAAAGTGATAGTGGTGAGTCACGTGATAGTCTGAAATGGTTTTGGGAATTCAAAATGGCCGCCATTTTTGGCGGCCATCTTGGATTTTGTGTTTTCAGCCTGTAATTATGGGGTCAAATTATATCAAGTTTTTTAACATTGGAACATTTTCAGCCTGCTAATTTCTTACTTTTCAGACCCAAAAAATGTTCAGATTTGTCAATCAAGCCTTATTATTTCTCCCTGTGCCCTTGGCGGCGGCCATTTTGATTGTTAAGTGAAAAAAACGCAAAAAAAACCTTTTTTTCCCGAAAATGCTATGAATTAATGAATTATTATGCCCCTAAAGAAAACTCCAGTGACTAAATTAGGCTCAAATTATATTTATCGTGTTAAAATGTACAAGTATGCCAAGTTCAAAACATTCGGACAAAAATACAGAAGTTATGGCAAAAACACGATTTTTGACCAAAAATGGGCAAAAAACAGTAAAAAAATCCCTCTAGTGACGATTTGTTGAAATTTTGTGATGTCATCATGTAGAACTCGTTGAAATGAACATTTGTGGCAAGTTTCATCAAAATCGGTCAAACACTTCGGAAAATACGGAGGGGGGGGGGCACTATGTGCCCCTCCCCGGTCCCCGTACAACCAAAAAAAGCCCGGTCTTGATAGGGTTAACCCTTGCTGCCCTCCATTTTGTTCGGCATCTACGTGGTGTCAATAAAATAAAGAAGTATCTAAAAATATGAACATAAAAACGTAAAATTGTGCTTTGAAATACATTTCATTTGCAGTAGAGGACCTTCATGTTCCTAGCTCTTACCATTTTTTCCCGGTTTGACCGGAAGTACAGGTAGGCCTACGCAATATGAAACAGAGAAGGACCTTACCAAACCTTGGTATTTTGTGAAAGAATCATGTTCCTACCTCTAACAAATTAAAAAAATGAGGAGCTACTTTCGGCTTCACCGGAAGTAGAGGTCACAGAGGTCACGCAAAGTGCAACAGAAAAGGGTCATCCCTTACCTTGGTATTAGGTGAAATAATCATATTCCTAGCTCTAACCATTTTTAAATAAAGAGCTACTTCCGGTTTGACCGTTAGTAGAGGTCAGAAAGGTCACGCAATGTAACAGAGAAGGATCCTCCCTAACCTTGGTATTTGGTGAAAGAATCAAGTTCCTAGCTCTTACCATTTTTAAATAAAGAGCTACTTCCGGTTTGACCGGAAGTAGAGGTCACAAAGGTCACGCAATGTGCAACAGAGAAGGATCCTCCCTAACCTTGGTACTTGGTGAAAGTATCATGTTCCTACCTCTGACAACTTTTGAATGAGGAGCTACTTCCGGTTTTTCCGGAAGTAGAGGTCACACAGGTCACGCAATGTGCAACATAGAAGGACATTCCCTAACCTACAATCTGATGTAAGAATTGTGATTATATAATAAAAACTTCTTCAATTATGAATTTTTGAATATTTGAACTTCCGGTTTGCACCGGAAGACAAGGTCACATTGGGGTCATGTCTGTGGGGCGATTACGCAGTTTCGAATGACCTTTCAGATGATGTATAGATTGTAAAAATCCATTGTGTACTTCAGGAGTTATGATTTTTTGAAATAATAAACTTTGATTTAATAAATATGAATATGAAAATAATTAAAACGAGCTTTATCATATGTATTTCATGGGGACTTCCAGTTTGGGCAGGAAGCTAGGTCAACTCAGGTCACTAAGAATTATAAAAAACCGCATACATTTATTGTAACTCGACTTCTGGAGGAAAAACAAGTTACCTTTTTGATTTTAACTGCCAGGAAAAACAATGTTTTTGTTCTTTCCAAAGTGTTCCTTTTCCACGCAGTGCAATTGGCTGCCGCCAGGTTGTCTGTTCAAAATACTATTCATATTGCCTTTTATCAAAACATTTACCCTTTCTGCCCTCTGTTTTGTTCGGCATCTATGCGGTGTCAATAAAAAAAAGTGTGTATCGCTAGTGAACGTTGATGGCGCTATATCAAATTAACGGTCTCATTTTGTACAGTCAATCTGACATTTGACAGATTCAAATTCCGAGCTCATTATCTGTATTAAAAAGTTCCAAAGTTTTATAAAAACTACCCCACTTTGATAAACATTACAAAAAAAAGTGTGCACGGCTAAAGAAATACACGGACATTTTGAAAAGCGATGACTTTACTTTTAACTTTACTTTTAAACAGTTTTACTCAGCGTATCCCGACAACAACTCTCGCAGGGGTAAAGAGCCTCTGGCCCCGCTGTTGCACACTTGTGACTCTCGTACGTAAGCACGTACGTGATCGGTATATATAGAACGAAAGACGATCATTTTGTCAATTGCATTTTCTCCATCATTATACACCAAACAACTCACGTGAGCATGTGATCGTCTCAGTAAAGTCTCCTCTTCCTCTCCCTGTCACAATTAAGCAACCAGAATGACATAAAGGGAAACATTTCCACACTGAACTTGGCATCACTTAACAGTTTTTCTTTGCGTCGCCATTATTACACACACACAGAACTGAACAACACACCGCAAAGCTCGATGAACTGTGACAAGACCTGACTTGTTGCGTGTTAAGTATATACACAGCATGCAGTAAGAGTGCACACGCACGGGGTGCAATACAGTAAGGTAACTGTACAGACTCTATCGGCGATCGCGCTAAAAACGGCACTTTTCACCTTAATATAACTTCGGTATGCAACGGCCAATTTCACAACTAGGCTTTTATAGTCGTTATCTATTACTAAAAAATTCAACATGTAGTTTGCTCAAAAACAATTTGAAATAAAGAAAATTTTTATTTTTAAACTCGTCGTCGTAACAAACTGTAACATTTGATGACGTCATCAATGTAATAATTTCAAAGGTCATAAACTACATGTTATTTCGTACACTAAAACTATGTACTAATTCTGTTTCATATTGACTCCACAGCTTAAATTGTGACTTTTTAAGCATTTTTGCTTCAACTTCCGGTTTGAACCGGAAGACAAGGTCAAATTGGGGTCATGTCTTTAGAGCGATTACGTAGTTTTGGATGAACTTTCCGATGATGTATGGATTGTAAAAATTCATTGTGTACTTTAAGAGTTATGATTTTTTGAAATAATAAACTTTGATTTAATGTAATTCGACACCCGATGACGTCATCATGACGTCACTCAAACGGTTTCGTGTCCTAATGAGTATCTAACTATGTGTGAAGTTTCAAGTTCATACAAGCTTAGGAAAAGTGCTTTTGTTAGCGGAAAATTTTCAGGCATAAGAAGAAGAAGAAGAAGGAGAAGTAAAACTAGACATAGAATTTTTGTTTATTACAAAAATACGGTGTTCGGTTGAACGTTACATGATGACGTAGTTCAAAAAACATTGAACATAAAAAGATGAATTTGTATATAATGTTTGTGATTCGTTGTTCTGTCGGCAAACTTTTCTCACAAATTAATGTTGTCGATAAGGAAATCCTGTATAGGTTTTGAGGCATTGCATGGTGAGGTATCAATGTATATTTGGTTTGCGGTAACACTATGGGATTATATCTACTTTGCTATAAATACAGTAAATTGTTCTTGTGAGAACTTGTCTTTAATTTTTCTACTACCTCGGAGGGAGACGATGACTCGAACAAGCTAGTCGAAAAGTTGCGACAAAATAATAAACTCACTCCGCGGCGGCAGTGTAGTTATCCGAGAAGTCCCCTCGATAGTAGTAGTAGTAGTAGTAGTCCCGGTCGATTTCCTACCTCTTCAGTAGCGAGGCATAGCCAGAATTTTCCTTGAAAAACAAAGAAACATTACCACACACCCATGGAAAAAAACAGCCACGTCATACTTCATGAAATCCTCAGCTAGACCATTCCACACATCCTAGAAGGGGTGGCAATCAACTAGGGTCGATGACTTGGTCAGTGACTTGGTCGGTTCTTTTGTCAGAACTATGTTGTCCCCCGAATTCCGAAATCTACTATGCGGTAATGGTATAATAGCAGGACAAGTTCTCACAAGAACAATCTACTGTATATAGCAAAATAGATATAACTGCATGGTGTTACCGCGAACCAAATAGCAAGTATTTTGTTTCACAATTTCATGAAATTCAACAGAAAACAACAGTATCTCCCTGAAATGAATTCATGGCAACAGTGCCTTCCGTTGCCTACGGACAATTTGAATTAAAGAAGTGCACTTTTTCAAAATAGTTAACGGGATTAAAATTGCACAACATAATCTTCCTGGGGAATATTCACATCAGTGGCCCTTTAAGAAAAAAAATAACACGATGGCTTATTGCTGGAACTTTTTTTTTTTTTTTTTTTTTTTTTACTCTGCAGTTTGTACGGTGGTTTCACAATGGACAGTGTAGCATGGTGTGGCTTCGGGCTGAAGGTCAACTCACAGTTGACCAAAGATCATGAGTTTGTAGTCAACGCCAAGAGAGCAATCCAATCCACTGATTCAATAATAAGTAATCTGATTGCAAGTAAGTGTAGACCATTTTTGCTTTTGTATTATTCGATCATCTCTTATAGTTTTGAATGTTTTGTGTATAACACAAGCGCTTATAATCAGAGTGAGACTAGAAGTAACAGAAGTATGTTCCCTTGAAGTGATAGGCCTCCATCGCATGAGGGGGAGGAAGAAGGAACGGTCCTCATCTGAAAAAAGGACGAGTATCACCACAATTACAAAACAACATGATAACATCTCAAGATTCATACTAATGTACAGCAACTAACATAATCTTCACAAGAAAGTATACTTGATGGCGCACAGTATAGCACAAGACAATGGGAGACTTTGAAACACTTGGTGGCAGCAGACTTGGCATGTAAATATCCATTGTTTGCGTAATTCTGAGCATGTGCAAATTTACGAGAACAATGGATTTACGGGTGCACCACACTAAATAGGCTCCCATTGTAACCAATGCCTAAATGCTAAATATTCAAAACTACTCTAAATAGTACTTGAAAGTCTCTCAGCCTCTAGAAAACAAATTAAATATATTTTCTGACAATTGAACTTCATTTTTCTTTTCAATTTCTAGTAGGTTAGCCGTTGAGAATTTGTACTAGGCTGACCCAAAATAAAAACACCCCTGAACGAGTATTCTGGACAGAGTTCATCTTGGAAAAATGACCCTACATTGATCAGCAAAAAAGTGCCATTTTTAGAGGGCCAGTCTACCCAAAATGCTCCAGGATGAAAGTCAACAACCCCAGGGGCACAATGTTGGACCATTTTTCAACAATACATAAAAGCAAGGACCTTCAAATCTTTGATTTACAGAAAAAGTTGTCTCTCTATTTAGTGTAGTGCACCCTTACCTGGTAAGTCTGCTGCCACCTAGTGTCCTCAAAAGTCTCCCATACTCGGTATACAACGTGAAGGTCACAGGTCAACACATGGCTTTACATTGTACAACACAATGAAGATGGGTCTACCCCTAATGCAATCTTTCCAAATAAAACGAATTTCTCTATCCAGTTGGCATGGAATTTTACCTTTTTTACTGACACAAACATTCCTCTATAAAATGTACAGACTCAGTTGTTGATACCCAAATGGCATGTTTCAAATCTTAGATTTCTAGTCAGCGTCGGTTTTGTAACAAATAATTATTTTCCTTTAAAAATAGCGAATGATGCGTTTCCTTTAATACGTGAAAAAGTGTCAACTAAAGCCGGGGTTGACTCAACGTCTCGATCGGTATACTCTATCTGTCGTCAGAAGACCGCAGGAATCCAACTTTGGCCTATTGTTTTTATTGAGTAGTGCGGTGAGCCGTCAGGATGCTGGATGCATCGGTTGTAAAGGTGGGAACTGGATGTCTATTGTGTGGTGGAACTCATGAGTACGCCGCAAATCCTTATTATTTAAAAATGAATGTGATATAAATGAGAAAGAAGTAAACAAAATTCTACAATGACAAAATAAAAATCGTATTTTATTTAGTTGCGGGTGTTGTTACGTCTTTTAATGATGTTATTAATTGATGAGTGGTTTACTCTACAACTTGTTACAAGGATAGATTACTTGCAAGTTGTTGTTGTTTTTTTTTTTATCTTGACGTCTAGGCTTGTTTCCACCGATGAGACCAGTGTTGCATTATTTTAACGTGGGCCGCATTTCGAAAGATGTGGGTATGTTCTTCAGAAGAGTGACAAGTGAAGCGTGCAAACTTCGCCAAGAGCAGGGAGGCGATTTAGCCAACTGTAGGGTGAGACTTTACCGCCCTGTCTTACATCAAATCACTCATATTGAAGTAGATTTTCCTCAATATGTACCAGTAATAGAAACAAATCACTTGATTGTTTGTAAAAGTATTTTTAGCTGTTATTATTATCACAATGTGTCCCGTAGTGGCCGAGCGGTTTATTTGACTAAAGTTCTGGTGGCTAAGTCATCCCCGGTCGTCACACTTCGGTCCTTGAGCAAGGCACTGAACTGTTTACTCGCTTCTCTTCACCCAGAGGTATGGGTGCATGTGAGGGCAGAGATGGTTCTTGTGATTTATTTAGCTGTACATTTCCAAAGGAGCTGAGATGGTTTAAAGAATTAAATCAAATAGGCCCAGTGACCATGGGTATAAATAATGTTTAAGCGTTGTGTTTCCTCCCCCCCCCTTTTTTCTTCTTTTTCTTTTTGTCCTCCCCACCCCTTCAGAACCACCACCGCCCCATAGAAAAATGTACACATACTGTACATGGTGGATGACTCAAATTTTAGTTTATGATTGTTTTCCCCATTCGCGTTTTCAATCGTACTTCAAATAATTGTAAGGGATTCATTATTTCTCATTGCAGAATATTGACATGCTGCAATTGTTGTTAAATGCACACAACGAAGCGCCAGACCCAACAGACGACGGTCCTCCCAACATTAAACAAAAGAGGGCGCTGACAGCAGAAGAAGTCACAGCCCAGGTATTACCACACAAACATCTAAATCCGAAATACCTTGGTCTCAATAGATCTTGAAACAAGGACGGCCGACTGTGGGGATCTTGAGGCCCCACGGTACTTTATAAGCAGCTCTTCAACTCAAATATATTGTGTTTTTTACAAAGAAATTATAATTTGACGTTTTTTTCATCTTTCAGGCTATGCTCTTCTTCTTGGCAGGGTATGAGACAACGAGCTCCCTGCTCAGTTTTGCCTCGTACCTTCTGGCCTTAAACCCAGACGTACAAGATAAACTGTATGCCGAGATCCAAGATAAGGCCCCTAGCCGTGACGTCGTCGGCTATGACGTAGTCAAGAAGATGACGTACCTCGATATGGTAATAAGTGAGGCCCTGCGTGTCTATCCACCAGCATCATTGTAAGTTAATTTTACTGCTGGGGAGATGGTTTTAAGTGGGGGTTCTGATTTTTGTCTCCTATTTCTCAAAAGTGTCATCGCATTTTTCTATTTTTTTAATTTGTTGTTTAAAATGTATCCGATTTTGATGTCGTTCTAAAGGTTTGGGCGCATCTGCAACCAGAAGTTTTCGTACAATGGCCTGACCATAGAGAAGGGGGTGTCTGTGTTTATCAACATCTGGGGTATCCACCGTGATGAGGAGTATTGGCCCGATCCAGATAAATTTGATCCGGAGAGGTACGCTAGCTTATCATGCACCCATGTGTAGGATTTAAGGACCGCTGCATCTGATTTAAGCTATGGAACTGGTGATTTCAATAAATGCCCGCCTACACCATCTCACACAATTAACGCTTCGTGGTTCTGTTTTATATCAAAGTAACAGAGGGAAAACTATGTTTTCAAATTTAAAATAATTTGGATGGTTTAAAACAAGGCGGCTGTGGGTCCCTATAACCTAACGGCTACCCTTTTGATATCGACCACTAGTGCTATGGTTTATTGGGTCTGGGCAATGCTTTTCGGCCTTACCCATGTTAGGTCGACATGACCAAACATCTGTGCCGTACTAACCCATAACTGTAGAGGTAGAGGGGACGGGACCATATAGATTCTGAGCCAAATTTCAAAAAGTCCATTCAGCGCAAAATGCTTCAGGAGCGAAGAAACTCACAAATTGATAACCGACCGATACTGTGTAATGTACAATTTAAGTGACTGATCCTCTGATCTTGCTTGACAGGTTTTCTGCAAATAGCTCTGTCCAAATGTGGACAAGGTCATGCCGAACAATTACCATGCCATGCTTTTCAGAATCTTTAAGGTATCCAACATCATTACAACGTCTTATTTTATCAATTATTTTTGTTTTTTTGTTTTTGTATACAGATTCAGTCCAGAGAGAAAATCTTCCATCAAGGCCTGCACCTACCTGCCATTTGGGTTTGGACCGCGTAACTGCATTGGTATGCGATTTGCCTTAATGGAAGCCAAGATGGCGCTGGTGCGTGTACTGCAGATGTACCGCTGGGATGTGTGTCCAGAAACAAAGGTACAGAAAGCAGTTTAAAGACATTTTGTTTTGTTGACAAACATTGACCACCATTTTGTATTGGAGGCAAAGAGTATCACACAATGTGTACACTGAAAAAACAATTCTCTTTTTATAGAGTATCAGATTCCTTTTTTTGTTTTGGATAGTAAATTTTCATTTATCATTAATATGGGTATAAGATCGATAGCACTATTGGTCAAACAACACACTGTTGTATTTGTTTGCAGTGAAGGTCGCCCATTTTTTTGCCAACCACGGTTGGCAAAACTTGCGGCTGTGACGTTGCAAAAGAAAGGTCTATACAATTTTAAACCTTACAAAATACGTCTAAAACTTAGTGTCTGAACTAGGACAAGTCTAATGAAGGGACGGGTGCCTTATCCCCCGTAGCATCAGTCCAGAGTGCGAATGCACGCCGTTTTCTTTGTAAGAGTCAGGAGTTATTCAACTCACAGTTTACTGCATGCGCACAGCTTTCACGAACCGCACAAAGATTGTGGACTTTGATGCGTTTCGACAGCCTTAGAATACCCTAAACCATCACGTCAATACATTACAAATGGGTGATTCCATCTCAGATCTTACCACAGTAAATAAAGTACAAGTAGTTCACGTTCCACAGAGAGCACGAAAAAAACAAAACACTGCCGACAAAAACACTGAGTGTGCCTCACAATATGGCGTTGGCCTACACTGTCATCACATTCAAAGAATTTATCATGCCCCTTTCTCATCAATTTCAGATTCCGCTCAATCTTTCCGAGACTCCATTCTCAGCTCCTAAAGATGGCATCAAACTTCGAGCTTTCGCTAGAAAATGAAGTAGAGCGTGAACCCCAGCTGTTTTGAAAACATCAAACCGCTCTCACTTGTTGTTCTTCGCACCATATTTTGCTTGTATCTTCATTTTCTTCTTTTTTTGTAAAAAGAAACGTGATGACTGCATTGACGGTCGTGGCTGTCGAAATGCGTCAGTACGAAGTGCTTTCCACAGAACCAATTGAACTTGTGTGTTAATTTACAGGACTACCAACACAACAACACAGAATGGAGTCTCTTTTGGACCCATTGCCTCAACCAGAAAACAACGTCTAAATCGACTGGTATGTGGTGGTGGTGGTGGTGGTGGTGGTGGTGGTGGTGGTGGAGGGATGGGGTGACACCCCCCAGTATTTTGTATATCAAGGCTCTGTGAATGTTTGCTGAGTGCCAGCTATCCATGTAGAGGCGTATGTTTTGAGTTGTTTTGTTAATGAGTTTAATACATTGTACTCTTAGACACGGCTAAATTTATAAACATGGACCGGTACAAAATGACTTGTAAAACACTGCTGACATGTCCTACATTTTACCAGTGAGTACATATAATGTTTATAAAAATTCCAGGGGCCCTAAAGCGGGCCTGGAGCCCACACCGCGATCAACTTGTCTTAAAGCACATTAGCAGAAAATAAAACAAAATAATTGGCCGTGAATTACAGTCGTTTTCGTTGTTACATACATGGAACTGGACATTTCAGACTGTAGTCTGGCTTCCGACATTTTTGTTGTATGACTCGTGGAAAACAATTGCTGCAACTTTCACCAGACACAAGTAAATACTGCTGTTTGATCTAGCTCTCTACTGAGGGCGGTGTTCACAAAAGCTCATCAAAACATATAACTCCAAAAAGCCAAAAGCTAGAGATACAAAGCATCTTTTTAAAGTACTTCTCAAGACCTGAATTGACTGTCATAACTGTGAAAAAGAATATTACATCGCTTAACATAAAAAGGTAAAATGGGAATAAGTTACCAATGTACAAAATGGATAGCCAGAATTTAGTTTCATACTGATTAAAATAGTAGCAGTAATAATAATAAATAAATAATAAAAAAAAAGTATAGAGTGGTCCAGGTGACCGATTTTACCAAGCTGTGACGACATTTTGCTTGGAGGCTTTACATTGGGCACCATGTCAGAATTTGGTTCCGTACTATAAAAAACAAGTAGTAGTAATAATGACTAATGACTAAAAAAAATACAACATTAAAATATCTAGCTGTACAAATGAACTTCAGAGTAAAGAGTTTTCTTTTTTTCTGTTCTGGTAAAGTGGTCATATAAAGATCTGACAGGCTTCACTAACTACATTAAATGCCTTTGGTTTTTTGGTAGTTTCTGAAAAAAACTTGTGTACTTTTACCCTTGTATGTAGTAGAAAGTTACATATAAACTGATGTGAGACAAAATGTGACAATTTTGTTTGAAGGACCAAGCGATGAAAAAGATTGCCCATGAACAAACAGGAAAATAATATTAGAATTAAAAACTAGACATAGGTTTTTGTGACATCACAAAAACAAGGTGTTCGGATTATAGTACTTAAAGTTGTTATTTGATGTAGCAACTAAAGTATCTAAATATATGAACATGAAATTGTTCTTTAAAAGATAATATTTAATTTGTAACAGAGAAGGACCTTCCCTCACCTTGGTATTTGGTGAAAGAATCCTGTTCCAAGCTCTTACCATTGTTAATTGACGAGCTACTTCAGGTTTGACCGGAAGTAGACATCACAGGCCACGCAATATGCAACAGAGGACCATCCCAAACCTTGTTATTTTGTGAAAGAATCATGTTCCTAGCTCTTACTAATTTTAAATGAGGAGCTACTTCCAGTTTGACCGGAAGTAGAGGTTACAAAGGTCACTTTATGTTTCACAAAGAAAGACCTTACCTAACCTTGATATTTCTCGAAACAATCATGTTCCTAACTCTAACCACTCTTACACGAGGAGCTACTTCCGGTTTGACCGGAAGTAGAGGTCACCCAATGTGCAACAGAGAATGAACTTTCCAAACCTTGGTATTTGGTGAAAGAATCATGTTCCTAGCTCTTAGCATTTTTAAATAAAGATCTACTTCCGGTTTGACCGGAAGTAGGTGTCACAGAGGTCACTTAATGTGTCGAAAAGAAAGAGCCTCCCTTACCTGGACATTTGTCGAAAGAATTAAGTTCATATCTCAAACGGTTGATTTTTTGTTGATTTATAAAGTTTTAAAAAAGCCCTGTATTAAAGACTTACAAAGCGTGGAGTGTGTACCTTGAAAAAAGAACAACGCGTGGTTAATGTGCATAGCAATGGGGCATCGATGTTACACAGCCACGCACACACAAGGACGTGTACATGGCATTGGATTTTCTACAGCAATGTGGGACACGCTTGAACGCACATGGACATTTGCGTTAAACGTCCGGTTTGAACCGGAAGTAAAGGTTAAAATGGTGTCACTCCAATGCACAAGTTTGAGAAGGCTCAATTCTCTACAATGTGATGTAAAATTTGTGATCATGTGATAAGTACTTCTTAAAATATGAATTTTTGAAAATTTCCATCATTTTCAACTTCCGGTTTGAACCGGAAGACAAGGTCAAATTGGGGTCATGTCTGTAGGGCGATTACGCAGTTTTTGATGACCTTTCCGATGATGTAAAGATTGTAAGTCCATTGTGTACTTCAGGAGTTATGTTTCGTCTCCTTGCCATATGCTACCTATGTATGAAGTTTCAAGGTTATAATGACCTTCGGAAGTGTGCATTTGAAGGTGGACAATCGCCAAGGAGAAGAAGTATTTAAAAAAAAACGAACAAAACCAAGAGGTTATCGGACCAGAGTCCGAACACCTAAAAAACCGAACAAAATCAAGAAGTGTTCCGGGCTGAGAGCCCGAAAACACCTAAAAAGCCGTTACAATTAGTGTTGTAGCACCATTGTTTTCAAACTTGTTACCAGAGGACGCTGTTTAATGTAATGACGTCATCAGTTTTAAACTTGAAAACGCAGAGTCCTTTACCTACTCACACACTGAAACCACTGTCCAAAGCTCGTTTTATACTGACCAAAGAACTAAAAAATAATGGCTTTATAACAATTGTTTCCTTCAACTTCCGGTTTGAACCGCAATACAAGGTCAAATTGGGGTCATTTCTTTGAGATATTTAATTAGTTTCCAAAAGACCTTTGCGATGATGTGTAGATTGTAAAAATCCATTGTGCACTTCAGGAGTTCTGATTTAATTAATAAACTTTGATTTATTGTAACTCAACATCTGATGACGTCATCATGACGTCATCGTTTTATTTCGCGTCTTCATATTGAGGTTCAAATATATGCACAGTTTCAAGGATCAGTTTAATTTCAATTTTGAGTTATTTATTTGGAGAAAATTTTGGAGGAATGAAACATTTAAAGCAACATAATGGTCTCTATGACACCGTATAACACATGGTTTTGATTTTGTTTGATATATTAAAAGTGAAATCAAATAAAACCTTTAAATATGAATATGAAAATAATTAAAAAGAGCTTTATCATATGTATTTCATGGGGACTTCCGGTTTGGACAGGAAGCGAGGTCTACTCAGTTCAAGAAATACACGGACATTTTGAAAAGCGAAGACTTTACTTTTAAACTTTACTTTTAAACAGTTTTACTCAGCGAGTCCCGACAACAACTCTCGCGGGGGTAAAGTGCCTCTGGCCCCGCTGGTGCACACTTGTGACTCTCGTACGTAAGCACGTACATGATCGGTATATATTATAGAACGAAAGACGATCATTTTGTCAATTGCATTTTCTCCACCATTATACATCAAACAACTCACGTGAGCATGTGATCATCTCAGTAAAGTCTCCTCTTCCTCTCCCTGTCACAATTAAGCCACCAGAATGACATAAAGGGAAACATTTCCACACTGAACTTGGCATGACGTAACAGTTTTTCTTTGCGTTGGCATTATTACACACACACAGAACTTAACACACCGCAAAGTTCGATGAACTGTGACAAGACCAGGGCCCA
Source organism: Marthasterias glacialis (assembly GCA_911728455.2). Lineage (NCBI taxonomy): Eukaryota > Metazoa > Echinodermata > Asteroidea > Forcipulatida > Asteriidae > Marthasterias > Marthasterias glacialis. The sequence goes on along the minus strand of OU452222.1, from coordinate 23,841,629 downwards.
ATTTCAAAAAGCTGCTTAACAGCCAATTTTGTGCTTAACGGGCGTGTTAAACAGATTTTCTATTTCATAGCCTCTATTAAGCACGATTTTTTGCTTAACGCGGTAAGCAACCAACAAGCAGCCTTAAACACTCGTTTTTGTGCTTAAGCAAGTCATGTTGTGTCAAAATGGCCGCTATAATTTGGAGGAGAGTCACAATATTGTCATGATAATCAATGTAATTATCCTGTTAATAGACTAGTTTTTTCGAAAGGCATGGCTGGAAAATTGCCCTGAATTTAACAGTAAAGACATGAATTTAACAACAGTCATATTTCATACGGTGTGAACGTTTTGCCTGTGGTATTAGTCACAAAGCCGGAGGCTTCATGTATTAGCTTAAACACAGTAATTTATTGGCATCTTGAGATCGTTTGCTGGGAGCTTAATCACACACTTGATAATTGTGAACATGTACGTTGTATAGGTAACCAAGGTAAAATCATAGACTTGAACTAGTCATATGTTTTATCACAACACCTTCCCCCTAGATAGAACTTTTTAACAAGGCCTTAAACTTTAGTTTGATTGGTTTGTTTTTGTTTTTTTTCTTTTTCTTTAAACTAACAATAACTAACTTCAACTTTTGGAACACAACTTATCTGATCAAAGGTCAACTTATCTGATTCATGTGTATAAAATGAGATTAAAGACATGCACATAAAAATGCTTAAAAGGATAAACATAGTAACACAGTCTTATGCTCAAATGTCAAAATGTCAAAATGCTCAAAAGTTATAGTGTTTCAATCAAGCGTTCTGGACGTCTGATTGTGCGAGAAGATCTTCTATAAGTCTGTTCACACGGTATCCCAACAGGAGTGGCAAGATCCTGTTGAGCTTGTTTTTGAGCATCTGTTTCATCTGAATGTTCCTTGTCTAGTTGCAGTGACAGTTCCTCCTCCAGCAGTTTAGGGTCTACAAATGTCTGGTTAGGTACAGTGTCCTTTCGAATGGCCCCTCTGTTACGACGCAAGATCCAACCATGTTCAGCCTTGAGGTCATAGGATCGGGGTGCCACTTTGCGGAGAACAGTGGCTCTCATACTCCATAGTCCTGTGCGATGATCACGCACCCTCACTCGATCCTTTGGGTTAAGCGGTTTCAGAGGATGAGCTTTCCTATCATGCAGTTTTTTCTGTTGTTGTCTTCTCTGAATCTTATCAGAGACCACACCCTCTTGTACCTTTGGCTCCAAACGTTGTGGATGAACTGGCCAAGTTGTCTTAACGCGCCTGTTCATGAGCATCTGACTTGGGGAAAGTCCATTTTGAAGTGGTGTAGAGCGATAGGCTAACAGAGCTTTGTGAAAGTCCTGCTTTGTTTCCTGACACTTCTTGATCATCTGCTTTACAGTTTTCACAGCACTCTCTGCTAAGCCATTAGACCTTGGATAGTGTGGACTCGAGGTCAGATGTTCAAATCCCCAGTCTTTGGCGAAGCCTGCAAATTCTTTGCTTCCAAACTGTGGTCCATTGTCTGATACAACAACATCTGGCACGCCGTGTCGAGCAAACATGGATTTTGTGGCATTGATCACAGCTTTGCTCGTGGTGGTTGTTAGGGTTACCACCTCTGGATATCCGGAATAATAATCACAGACAATCAGGTACTCCTTTCCACCAATGGTCCCAATATCTGCTCCAACTCGTTGCCATGCTCTAACTGGTAACTCATGCGGATTTAGTGGTTCCGCAACTTGGCTTGGTTGATGCTTCTGGCAAGCGTCACATTGGCTAACCATGTTACTTATTTCAGCATTCATGCCAGGCCAGTAGACAGCATCACGGGCACGACGTCGGCATTTTTCTATTCCCATGTGTCCCTCATGAATCTTGAGCAAAACATCTTTGCGTAGCACGTGAGGGATTACGGTTCTAGTACCCTTGAACATCACGTCTTCGGCCACTGATAGTTCGGCTCGATTATTCCAGAAGGGGCGAATGTCACATGGGCACTGGTGTCGTTCTGCTGGCTAACCCTGTAGTATCATCTGCTTTAGGTTGGTCAGCTGGTCGTCAGCTTGAGTCGCTTCACGTATCTGCTTCATTCTGTTGTCAGATACAGGCATTGTCTCAATGATCATGTCCACAAATGCTTCTACGACATCATCGAGACTTTGTACTTGTGCCAATTCCCCTTGTTCAGCTTTACGATCTGGTGCACGTGATAGGGTATCAGCAACAACCAAGTGTTTTCCAGGGGTGTAAACTACATGTAAGTCATACGTTTGTACCCTTAGCAGCAATCGTTGTACTCTGAGTGGGCAATCTGTCAGTGGTTTCTTGAAAAGACTGATAAGAGGCTTATGGTCTGTCTCAGCCTCTACAGCAGCTCCGTAAATGAACTGATGAAAGCGCTCGCATGCAAAGACAATTCCAAGAAGCTCTTTCTCTATCTGCGCATAACGAGTCTCTGCACTGGTCATGGCTCTCGACGCATAGGCCACAGGTGTCCATTTGTCGTGGAGTTGCAGAATAACTGCTCCAAGGCCGTCCTTACTTGCGTCGGATGATAGGCGAATTGGGCAACTTGGGTCATAGTACTGTAGTACTGGCTCTGTAGAGATTGCATTTTTCAGTTCACTCCATGCAATGTCTTGTTCTGGACCCCATTGCCATTCATTGTCATCTTTTAGCAGGGCTCGTAACGGGGCTGATTTTTGTGAGAATCCCGCTATCCACTTGGCCAAATATGTCACCATGCCCAAGAAGCGCTGTAGTTCTTGCCTATTTTCTGGTTTGGGCATGTTGTTGATTGCTGCAACCTTGTGTGGGTCTGGTTTTACACCATCAGTTGTGACCAGATCACCGATGAATGTGAGCTGTGTGACACCAATCTCACATTTGTCTCTGTTGAGCTTCAGGTTTACTTGACGTGCTGTGTCCAACGTTTTACGTAGGCTGTTATCATGAGCCTCTTTGGTCGCTCCATAGATGATGATGTCGTCAGCAATGGTACTTACACCATCGATTGATTCAAAAATCTGATGTACAGTTTTATGGTAAACCTCTGGTGCTGACGATATGCCAAACGGTAGTCTCATATAACGGTATCTACCGAACGGCGTATTAAATGTACATAAGCGACTGCTTTCTTCGTCTAGCTGAAGCTGCCAAAAGCCTTGCGATGCATCCAGCTTAGAGTAGTACGTCGCACCTGCAAACTGTGACATGACCTCTTCTCTCGTGGGCATTTTGTAGTGCTCTCGTTTAATAGCACGATTCAGATCTCTCGGATCCATACACACACGGATGTCTCCATTCTTTTTCTTGACAACAACTAGGGAATTCACCCAATCAGTAGGCTCCTCTACCCTAGTGATGACACCAAGGCGTTCCATACGTTTAAGTTCTTTCTTTAGTCCGTCATGGAGTGCAAATGGAACTTTGCGGCAGGCATGCACAACTGGCTTTGCTGTTTTATCAATGATGATTGTGTGCATACCAGGTAAGCAACCGAGTCCTTCAAAGACATCACTGTAGTCATGCAGCAGGGTTGCGTAGTTATCATTGTCGTCTTTGTGGTGGCCCGCCTTCTTGACAGCACAGGCTACCTTGACGAGCCCAAGCCTTTGGCAAGCTTGTCTGCCCAACAATGCTTGTTTATTTCCTGGGACCACGAAAAACAACATTTTGTGTCTGTAAGCATTATGGTCGACAGTGACTACACACTTGCCTTTGACTTTGATCTGACTGTCATTGTAGGCTTTTAATGTTTCTGTGGCTTGGCGTAATTGCGGTTTATTTGTTATTCGATGGTACTCAGACTCTGGCAAGATGTTCACTTGCGCCCCTGTGTCCAGTTTGACAGGTATGGTCGTTCCATTGATGGAGAGGGGACAGATCCAGTCATCTGTTTGTGTGTTTACTGAATCCACCGTGACAGTGTCCATAAAAAAATCACTGGAATCTTCGCCGTCAACAGTGTGTACTTGGCTCTGTACACGTTTCTTGAAGCAACACTTAGCAAAATGATTTTTGCCTTTGCAGAAAGCACATAACTCACCATACGCTGGGCATCTTCCTGAAACATGCCAGTTATCACAGCGTCTACAGTGATGTTTGTCGCCAGTTTGTTGTTTACTGCGACTGTTCTGTCCTTTAGATGCACTCTGTGGCTTTGCCGGTGCTTGAGGTTTTCCCTGCAGCTTGGTTTTTGCAGCAGGTTTTCTCTGCACTGCATTGACTGTTGGTGCTGCAGATTGTAGCTCCTTAGAACGCTCTTTCACTAACTCGGCAGCCTTGCAGATTTTGACTGCTTTTTCAAGAGTTAAATCTTCATCTCGAAGCAGGCGTTCTCTAGTCACATTATCAAGGATGCCACATACCAGTCTATCCTTGACAATAGTGTGCCAAATTCACACTTTTTACTGTGTTTTTTTAAGTCTAGTGAGGTATGCATCAATACCTTCACCAGGCTGCTGGCAACAGTTGTTGAAGTGAAATCTCTCCAGTGTCAAGTTGGTCTTGGGGGTGCAATATTTCTCTAGTTTGGCCATTACTTTTGCCAAACGCATGTTGTCCCCCTCTTGGTAACCAACTTCATCCCATTTGAATGTATTATAAACTTCAAGGGCTGGCTCTCCAATAACGTGCAGCAGGATCGACGTCAGTTGTTTGTCATCCTTCTTTGATACACCAATGGCATCTATGTATAACTGGAAACGTTGTTTTATTTAAACTTTTTCCAGTTCTCTGCAACATTACCGGTAAGTTCAAGTGCGCTAGGCGGTGGCAGCACATCCATGACTGCACCAGCGTATCGATTTGCACACAAGGTAGTAGCCAAATACAAGTTCACATAAAGAGCACTGTAGCCATGTACAACATATGGCCCACACTAAAGCACATGTACTGTACACACTGAATGCATGGATTTTTCCAGTAACAGCAACAGATATCCATCCACTTTACAACTAATTTGCAGTTGTTTTTAGTCAATATTTCTTTTACAGTACCTGTCCAGGTGAGTCCTTAGAACTTCTGACACCATGTGGTATTAGTCACAAAGCAGGAGGCTTCATGTATTAGCTTAAACACAGTAATTTATTGGCATCTTGAGATCGTTTGCTGGGAGCTTAATCACACACTTGATAATTGTGAACATGTACGTTGTATAGGTAACCAAGGTAAAATCATAGACTTGAACTAGTCATATGTTTTATCACAACATTGCCAAAGCAAATCAAACTTGGGAAAATAACGGCGTTAACTTTGCAGTACTGTAGAATAGAATTTAGAAAGGGAACGGACATCATGACTGACACATTTTTTGTTATGACTCACCTTGATCTTTAAGATAAATAAGAAATATGACGAAAGAAATGTCCTTTGTGATCCATTCAGTATCACGGAGTCGTTAATGTAAGTTAACTTTGTACTAGTCCAGTCCCAGCAGTACTCTTAAAAATGTGCACAGCAACGGTTATGAAACATCATCGGCAGCTAGTTATTTTGTGTGTGAGGTACGCGTATACTGCACGTAAAAATGTGTACAAACACATTGTATTGTGAAAACTTATAGTTTTACCAAACATCGATCAAACATTGTAACAATGTAATACAAAGTTTCATTTTGGCTGTATATCTCTTTTAATTATTCGAACCAAAGGGGGCGCTTTCTGACGTGACCCAATTCCATCAGAAAATTTTATTATTTCCATCGATAATTTCCTTTTTTGTTGATTTTTTAGCCACCGCTACTCCGTTGACTTCGTCCGCCATTTTGTAAATTTTTCGATCGGAAGTATTTTTGCTTAAGCAGACGGTACTTTTTTGTTGCGTGCGCAGTTTGTTTACGTGCTTAAGTTAGCAAACGCTGGTGAAATACGTTTGCGCTTAGTAAGCAGAAAAATTTGCTTGCCGTTAAGCAGCTCTATAAAATTGGGCCCTGACTTGTTGCGTGTATGTATATACACAGCGTGCAGTAAAAGCCTAGAATGCACACGCACGGGGTGCAATACAGTAAGGTAACTGTACAGACTCTATCGGCGATCGCGCTAAAAACGGCACTTTTCACCTTAATATAACTTCGTTGTTCAACGGCCAATTTTGTTCAAATTTCACAATTAGGCTTTTATAGTCGTTATTTATTACTAAAAAATTCAACATGTAGTTTGCTCCAAAAAAAACTAGAAATAAAAAAAAAATATTTTTAAACTCGTCGTCGTAACAAACTGTAACATTTGATGACGTCATCAATGTAATATTTTCAAAGGCCATAAACTACATTTTATTTCGTACACTGAAACCATGTCCAAATTCTGTTTCATATTGACTCCACAGCTTAAATTGTGACTTTTTAAGCATTTTTTGCTTCAACTTCCGGTTTGAACCGGAAGACAAGGTCAAATTGGGGTCATCTCTGTGAGACATTTAATTATTTTCTAAAGACCTTTCTGATGATGTATAGATTGTAAAATTCCATTGTGTACTTCAGGAGTTATGATTTTTTTAAATAATAAACTTTGATTTAACGTAATTCGACACCCGATGACGTCATCATGACGTCACTCAAACGGTTTCGTCTCCTTGCCATAAACTACCTATGTATGAATTTTCAAGGTTATATGATCTTCGGAAGTGTGCATTTGAAAGTGGACAATCGCCAGTGAGAAGAAGAAGAAGAAGAAGTATTAAAAAAAAAAACCGAACAAAAACAAGAGGTCTTCGGACCAGAGTCCGAACACCTAAAAAAAAGATATACATGGTCGTACGACGATCTCATGTGCTCCGAGTCGACGTGCGCTAACTTGAATGCTCTAAACGTTAAATTATGTCAAAAAATGTTGCCTAAGCCTTACATTATGTTTGAATGCTAGTTTAATTTTGAATGTGCCAAAATCGAAATGGACTGTTTCAAAACGAAAACGAACATTAGAAACAAAATCCTGGATTCCTACAAAGTGAGATTGAATGCCCCGACAATGAACAAAATAGCCTCACTTTAATGCACCCTGTCTGAACAGAAAGGCCCACAAATAAGTTGGGGTCTCTCGACCACTGAGGAGGCCGTACTTGGGTCACGTGTTTTCTAATTTGGAAAGTTTGTATAGCCGTTGGACTGAACCATTTAATTAAAAGGAGGGGTGTATACAAGAGACTTGTTTGAAGTGGATTAAGGTCAATGGGTGTATGGAATTTATAAAGAGGTGTTGGTTGTGTGTATTGTGCTCTAATAGGCACTCCATAGTTTCAGTTTATGCAAAGGTTCGGTAACATCTATTCTTGTCCACTATACTTGTGCACGCACACTTGTACTGCATGTCTACTTGCACACGTAGTAATGTACAGCTACATTCTTCCACTGATATGGTTCGATCTTTTCAGAGAAAATTGCTGATTAATAATCCATTCGATCCTGTTCAATGATTAAAAAAACATAAAGAGATTAGACAAAAATTACATAACTGAATAATGTCCACCATGCCTGACAAGAGAACACGCCGTGTTCAGAAGATTTTCTGTCAACTAGGTTTTTTTTTCTCAACAGCAGTCAGAACATGACGGCCTAACAATAACTACCCACCACTTATCACAAAATCCGCTCAGTCATTGGGGCCAAGGAACTTATAAATAATAAAAAAAAGAATTATGAAGGTCGTTTCTTGTAGGAATTTCTAAGGTTACAATAGCATCCATGGGATTAATAACTTCTGACTTAGTTATTATAGACAGGTGGCTTAGTGAAATTACGTGGACATGGCGGACAAAAGCACCATTTTTGGCGCAAAGCTTTCATAGTGCCTACCAATTAATGTTAGGATAGGAACCATCCATATTTTCAAATTTAAAAATTCCGCTTTGTTTTGTACACATGGGACGGGAAGGGAATTGTCCAGTTGGGAAGGGAGTTCAGGAATAAGACTTGCATAATGTTGTAGCCCCACCCTCTGGTGGAGAGTAATCGCGAAGTTTGCGGTCCTCTCCTAGGAATGAATATTTATTGATTTTTGAATATTTAGCCGTATTTTTTTTTCCACACAATAGCAGCAACAATAGACAACCAATGGTGTGTATACAAAACATATGGGTAAATATTACATCTTAAAAATCAATAATAAATTCCTAGCAGGGTAAGATCTCAAACTTCGTGCGTAGTCTCCAATACGCAAGTCTTATTCCTGAACTCTCTTCCTAACTGGAGTTACGTCGTGCCCCCTCCCATGTGTACAAAACAAAGGGAGATATTTTTTGTTTAATTGGAAATCCGGATGGTTCCTATCCTCACATTAATTAGTGGGCCCTAAGGAAGCTTTGTGCCCAAAATGGTGATTTTGTCCGCCTTGTCCAGGTAATCTTGAAATTTAACACTAAGTCATCTGACTATATTACGATTAGTGCATGGACAGGTACTGGAAAGGGGGACCTTCTTCACTCATGAGCGCAGAGCCCTTTTCTCATAGATGGACCTTGGTCTGCTTTGATATTTTGCACTCTATGGAAGAGCCTTGTCATTTGGATAGCTTGACAGGCGTGGGACAAAGACTCCCTCAGAAAGTCTTCCATGAGTTTATTAGTCCTTTAAATTAATGGGGTTTTGAGAATAATAATAAACACAACTCCTGCGAACTTAGCGTTTGTTGATTAAAGCCCCAGCTCAACATTGGTAAACTGACTGCAAATGCTTCCATTCTTTGCACAATTCAAGATTATGTGTAATAAAACCAACCTGTGAAAATGTCAGCTTATTTCGTTGTTTCATTTGCGAGAAAACGGTAAAAATGCATTCAGCATTTTTGTACGCATTCCTATTAAGACATCGTTTTTGTCTCACTGCGACGAAAACTTTTGGGTCGTATTTGATGTATTATTAAAAAAAGAAAAAAAAAAAAAGAAAACAAAATTCAGGCGAAATATTTCAGGGAAGGTTTTCTACCACCATTATCTGTATACCATATAAGATATATTTAAATCTGCGAACATTTAGGTTTTTCAATGTTGAGCTGGGGTTTTAACTGAAGTATTTATTTAGTGACCTAAAAATGGTATTAAAGATGCACCTACGACATCGTTGTTTAGTGGAATGCACAAGACCTCAACGCACATGTCCACATTGCACTCGCGGTATTGTCAGCATGTTTACACATGCAACTTCGAGGCAAACAACTACGTATTTGCACCAAACACACTTTCCAAAAGCTATCCTTTCAGCAAGTTTGGTGAATTACTTAAAAGTAAATGTGTTTTCTTTCTTTTTTTTTTTTACTGGGGAGAACTAGTTGCCTGTAAAAAAAACTGCCTGTTTTGACGTGAAACATACGCACACACGGTCATCTTCTTTGCAATGAGCAATTTTTATGAAGTAGTTGAAAGTTCATTGCATTGTAAGCGTCAAAATAAGCCGCTTCAGTTTCGTCCCAATTAACCCAGTAAATCCTCACTGGGGAAAAAAAAAATAAAGCTCAGTCTGAGGTAAAGTTCACAAATGCCCTTTCACTTACATTTTGTTAAGATCGATCAATGAAACGTAATACACCACTAACATCATACCTGCATAACTTAACAGCACCGTCCGTCTGTCACACGCAGTCGCAGTGGCCCCTGTTTGCAATCGCTGCTGTGTACACAATGGGTGATGAATGGGCTGCGCAAACAAAGGAAGTCAGTGTAAAGTAGGTGACAGTTCAGGACAAGCAGACTGCCTCTCCGTTCACGTGTTCAAAAAAACCTTCGACCGGGGAAAACAAGGCCTTATCATTGAGCTGAGCCAAAGAGTAGGGGTTAAGCTGTATATAAAAGCATTACAAAATTGCAAGTTATTTTATAGCAAGTTTGACTTCACAAGGAGAACGGACGTCTTGCAGAGCAGATTTTACCAGTAGGTTGCATGTGGGCGAGCTTACGGTTGGTAAGTCAAGAAAAACGGAACGTGTTTTGAGATGGTAGACTGTGTTGTCATTACGTGGTTTTTGCAATTTTCGACGTTATTGAGAAGGCAATCCTTCTCAGGCTCTACATAGAAACATACGGCCTGCCATTTTGTGGAGTCAAAAGTTTGATTGTACAAAATGGCAGACCCCGTGTTCTGTCCTGTCACGAAATGAAAAAAACAAACAAACAAACAAACAAACAAACAAACAAAAACAAAACAAAACACGCATTAATAACCTCAAAAACGTCTAATCCGAACGCAACGTGTGCCTTTAAAATCCCTGTAGCAAACCTAAGTTAAAATGAATGTATTTAAATTCTACAGTGTTCACCACGAATAAAGTTTATTTGTGTCAAGTTTGTGTTTTGGTTTTCCTTGACAGAGCTTGACGATGGATATCCTGAGAGGTGTTGAACAGACGTCGCTTACCACCAAGCTAATCGTTGCTGCGGTTGTCTTGTTTTTGGTGTAAGAACAATTTATTTATTTATTATTATTATTATTATTGTATTTTTTCATTGTTAAAGCCTGTTGAGAAGCACAATACCATTATAATTCATAAGCTTTATGAACCTCAATTATGAATGATATGATCCAAACTATTGTAGAAAGGGAAAAGTGTAATTGCATTTTTTTTTTTTTTTTTTTTTTTTTTTTTTTTTTTTGGGGGGGGGGGGTTATGAGGGACGGGTGAAGGTGTGGGTGGGATGGGGTTGGGAAGGGATAGATTCAGAGACTATAATATAAATCGACGATTCTGTAACATTCATGTCATGTTACTATTTTGTTGTGTGAAGTCTTTGTACTCAATAGTGCCGGTCGTGAAAAAAAAATAGACAAATAAAAACAAAACACAGTTTCAATACAGTACATTGACTCATATTTGTGGGTCTTATGGGCAATCTCTGTAGCACCTGCACCCCTCGAAACATGGGTATTTGCTTGTGGTCTCTTCGGACGTTCACTTCCCAGACTTCAATATTTCATGATAGACATTATATTACTGCAGATACGATTGGTGGTGTCATCAGTATTTTCAGCGTCGTGGCATACGGGTTGGGTCCTACCTACCAGTTATAGGCAGCCTGCATCAGATACGGAAAGTAAGTACAATCAATTCCTCTGTCTCGGGTACGGTCTTAACGGCAGCATGGATCCACCATGCATGCATTGCGCACTATAAACCTTCGGAACATTTACCGGGAATAGGTGTCTGGATATTCTACGCGGCCGGACTCTCATCCTCGGGGGGGGGGGGGGGGATAATGACCTGGATACTGGCTCACATTCGCCAGGTCCGTCATTGTATTAGCTGACAAACTGAGCCTCGTCACCAGCTTGGTCTGGGTGAGGATCTACGGAAGCTTTAAAGGGCCACGACGAAAACAATAAAATAAAGATGCTATCTCACCGCGGCGAGTTACGGTACTATCTCGCCGCGGCGAGTTACTGTCCGTCGTTTGGTTGGTAGGGGAAAAGCGAATCATACATGTAGCCGTGTGAAGTTCAAGCCATGATAGGCTATTCTTTGTAGACACCAACACAAACTTGCAAGTCTATGTTACCCAAAAAAATAAATAAATAAATAAATAAAAGATGGTACTTTTTAGGGGGGTACTCAGAAAATTATATTAAGACTGGAATGCACTCAAACAGTATTCAGGAGACCTCTTTTGATTGTTGGTTTGCTTGACCTTCCTTCCGTAAAGGTTGAGAAGCAGGTAGGCTAGGTTTCTCAGAACCGGATTTGAGGCGTCTTATGTTATTTAAAGGAAAGGGTACAAGGAGGGGAAATGGGGCTGGGGACGTGTTTGGGAGAACGGGCAAAAGAGCAGGATGAGGAAAGGAAAGAAAGAAACAGAGGCAGCACCATGGCCAACTAAAATGAAGGAGGGTCAAACCGGGGCCAAGGTACTGCTGAAGAAAGAGAAGAACGGAGGAGGGAGGGGTGTATAGGTGGGTTAGGTTTCCTCTTAAAGCTTTAGACCGAAGCCCAATTTAAATCGACATGAGCCAGAGACAAACTGCCGATGATTTGTCAAAAGCCCCGATCGATCAGAGCAAGCTCCAATCCAAAACCCCAAGAGGGGAGGTTGGAAGGAATCATCTGTAACGTCACTGTTTTGCCCCGTTAATCTTTAACCACTTGAGCTCTGTCTTTGTGAGTGCGGGAAATTCAAAACTATTCCAGGCATTGGCTACAACAGGAATACTGTGCAACAACAACCGCTTTTTTGTTTAACTATAGTTTTGTCGTTTTGTTTTTCATGAGGCCTTTGGGTAATAACCATCCCATGACTATTAACATTGTTGTTTTAGTTAGACTGGAGAACAAGGGCCTCAGTCCTTTTATAGTCTCTTGGGGATGGTTACCCCCAAATCTTTACGAGGCCCTCTTATGGGGGGGGGGGGGTTATAAAAAAAAAGGCTGAGAGTGCTCCGTTTCTAAACACAAATGTTTTATCCGGCGAGAAAGTTTTTAATCTTAAAGTGTGTGGTTCAGAAGCGATCAACATCTGTCTGCAGACTCAACTACTCCACGAGACGAAGAGGAATTAATCCCACTCGCGAAACAACAATCGAAGCTCCTGAGTGTGAAAGTGTTCATTTTCTCTGAAACTTGATATCCGAGTTTCTATTTGCAAGTTCATGCTCGTCTGTGGCACCGAGGCTTTTTTTCTTTATTATTTTTAATCCTCATTGTTTCCATTGACATTTCGTTCCGTCTTTTTATGTTTTTGTTATACCGTCAGGGTTTCGGATGCAGGTTTCCGGAGTATAAAGAAAAGTACGGGCGGGTGTTTGGGTAAGTTCGTTTTACAGGCTTCCTGAGCGTTGATACATCCAGACTTTTTGATGCAGTATTTACCTCGAGACCAAGTATAATCTGTTAATGCTTTACCATACCCATGCCTGCCGCCCTAATCAGAGTCGAGAGTTTGGAGTTGAGTTTACTATGATGTCGGATTTTAACCCTAACCCTAACCCTAATCCTAACCCTAGCCCCAGTAAACCAACAGTTATTCAAGGGACAAGTTGCCTCAAGATTGAGCACTGTTTGGCTGTAAAAAAATAACAAAAAAACACGTTCGTTCTGAAATGAATATGGTTGTAATGATATTTTAAAAGTAGAACAAATATCCCGTGAATTTTTTTCTTCTTCTTTATTTTTTGACAGAACAACGGTCCGCCATTTTGTATAGAACCAAATGTTTGACTCCACAAATTGGCGGACCATATGTTTCTACAAGTAGAGTGTAGTTCCGCCTGTTGTATTTGCGAGATGCAATCGTATGTTTTTAAGCGAATTGAAGGTAATGCGTGTCCCTTTAAGTTGACTAGCAAATCATTTTTGATCACATGGAGTAACATTACATGCAAAATATTGTCATAGGAAGCTCATAATACGCATCCACTTTTGTGCCTTTGGTCTGTTTTAACAATTTTGATGTTACAATCTCTCAAGACAATTTACTTGGATCCAAGACTGCATCTTTTCCTTGCCACACACATTAATACAAATAGTTGTCTCTACCTTTTTGTTACTTCAGGTGGTATATGTTTCGACTGCCTATCATTATTGTGACAGATGCTGACATCATAAAGCAGATTGCAGTGAAAGATTTCTCCAGTTTTTTAAACCGTAGGGTACGTTGGCCCGTTCTTAGTCTGGTCAGCTTAAAATGTTGGTTCAGATTGACTAAACAGCCGTTTCAGACTGGCGCTCCAGAGTCGCACCGAACCAAGTTCAGGAGTGACTCTAGAATATATTGATTTCAGACGGGCGAACTTAATTAACATAAATTTGCATAAGATTTGGCTCATGACAGGATCGACGTCTGAACCCTAGACGCTCCAAAGTCGTTCCGACTGACTGCAGCAGTCAATATTTCGACTCTAGTCGCTCCTAACTGTTTCAGACGTCGAGCTTTTCGTGTACTTAATTCAATAATTTGGTTCGGCGTGACTCTTATAAGCACCAGTCTGAAACAGGTGTTAGGTCAGGTGCCAGGCCCACAGAGGTTGTGGCCACACAGCGCCTGTTATGCTATAAACCTTGGGCGGGAATCCGTGCTGACAAAAAAAAATAAACAAATTCTTAAGAATAAAACATAAACGCTGGGTGGTGTAAAACAAACAGTAACGCAGGTGCGTGTAGACACTCTAAAAAAATCACCGGTCAAAATATACCAGGATCTGGGTTTAACGGATCAACGGAACCTGGAATCTGAGTCAAAAACCTCCAACTGTAAATCGAAAGAGATCCAAGCCACTGACATTAACCCGGAACCACAACCTTTTTTAAGCTTCTTGGTTTATCAGTTACAGTGTAATGCTCCTCAGGGAGCGAGGGCAGTCTTGCGTCCAAGATTTAGTTTTACAGGGTTGAACTTTACAGTGTTCTTATTGTTGTACAACAGTGAAGGCAAACAAACACATATGAAATCGCTGTTGAATTTTACGTCAATTGTGACTTGAATCCGATTACAAGGCTAGCCAGACCCTAACTGGCCACTGCATCACCCGTTTCCGGGTCAAACTAACATGAAGAACGGATCAGCATCCAAGATGTTCTGATAGAAGGCATGACATTCCCATCAGGGCGTAGCCGGAGTGGGTGGGGCAAAGGGGCAGCTGTCCTCCTCCCTCCGTGGAAACTTCTTTCCTCCCTTTATTGCTTCTCCCTGTCAGCCTGTGGACACCGTGAGGATAGTGACAACCATACAATCTTAACTGAAATTGTCCCCTCTACAACCATATGTGCCCCCCCCCCCCACTGCCCTGCAAAAAGAAGCTGGCTATACGCCACAGATCGGGACTTCTTGAATTCTTTGAACAAGGAAACCAGATTCATTCTCACCAAGGATCTTGTGAAAAAAATAATAATAATAATAATAACAAAAACAAAAATTCTCACCAATTTTCTTTTCATTGAAGTCCCATTGACATTTCTCTCAATTTGGACATTTCTTTGAAGGAGCAAGGTCAAGGCGGAGGCGGAATCTTACGCAGGGGCTTGTTAAATTTGCGAGACGATGACTGGAAGGAGGTGAGATCCGTCGTCACTCCGGCATTCAGCGCCATCAAAATGAAGACGGTATGTGATGGAGTTAAGAATACAAATATGAACTGATTGTACGGAAATCGTTTTCTCCTACGGTTAGGTGATGACAGGAGGATACATCTGTAATTGTGTTGCCTCCTCGGGTGTACAAAACCCATGAACCTTAAATCACACAGCGTGAAACAGTTATTATGTGGCAGGCATATACTACAAATAGATTGCAGGAGGGGTAAAAGTAAATCATGATGTGAAATGAATTATATTTCGTTATTAATGTAACGTTTAACACTGCATTTCGTTGTTTAAATTCAAACACTTTAGCAGGAGCTGTCATACAACAAGCCCTGGGCTATTTCTGATATTGTACATGGTGGTCGAAACGACCAAAGGTGGGCGTGATCAAGGTCGGCACCCGGGCCCCCCCCCCCCCCAGACACACCCAACAACCCCACCCGAGGGCGCACGCCATGTACATGCGTCTCTGTAGCACATCACGTGATTACTTCTCGACCAATAGAAACTCACAATCTATTACCTATTTAGATTAGATTAGATTACTCGATTAACAGTTCGGTAGTTACAAGAACAACCCGATAGCGGGCGTCCCACAGACCGGTCCTTTTCCATTGTTCTCAGCGATGATGTATACCATTCGTTTATATTGGACTTCCGGCTCCAAAACGTCATTCCTTACCAGCAGGATAGACATCAACACTCTCTTCCAGCACCAAAACTAAAACGTCCCAAAACGGGCACGTTCAACTCTCGCATTAAAAATAATGTATGGTCTTTTTTGTAAAAAGTTTATTTACGAACAATTGCAAATGATCAGAGTATAATTTGGTCCAGTAATAAGATTTTTAACCGGCTGGAAATACAACTAGCTGATTGATCAGGTGAGTTATTGGCGTCAGTTTGTTGAACCAGATAAGTCACATGCACGACACGTGCCTTTTTTTTTTTTACGAAACCGGCCAAATTGGCGTTTATTGTAGTGGATGTTTTATGCTCTATATTATCTCTAGTCATGCGGCAGTTAATAACGTTATTTTTTACCACCCAATAAATCGCCCAACGAGGCCGCTATGCACCTTTAAACTTAGTATATGTATCAACTATTACATTTGATTATTATTACTCAAGTACTTATCGGTCTCCATAATGGAGAATATTTCGAAGAGGATCTCAAATACTTAATAGTACTGAATTAAATGTGTTTCCTTTTAGACATAATTAAGGATAACCCTTTTCCCCCGCACAGATGTCTTTTATGATCAATGAATGTTGTGACACAATGCTGGATAGTATCGAGAAAGCAGTGCAGGACGGGAACAACATCAATTGCAGAGAGTGAGTGGCTAAAATCAATTGTTAAAACGAATTTAAAGTACTTTTCTTGAAACCGTCTAGATTTCGAGAATTTCGTTTTATTGTGTTTGTTTGTTTCGTCAATGTTTTCACGAAGGGACCGGCATATGCCCGTCCCTTCGTGAAAACACAAAAAGCGTAATTTCGGGATGCCCGTCCTTTTCATAATTTCTCGAATAAATCATAAATAAATTGATGAATTGATCATAAAAAATCACATTTGATGAAAGTTTAACTCATACTAAATCACAGGAGGAAAGTAAAGACTTAAAAGAATAAGCATTGTGCTTTTGTTTTGCAGTTTTGAAATGTGATGATGCTCTTGTGTGATTACCTCCAAACACAATTTTTTTTTCCAATTTGACACGCCCGTCCCTTCGTGAAAACATTGACGGTTTGTTTGTTTGTTTTGTTTTGTTTTGTTTGTTTGTTTTTTTTTTTTTGCTTTTTTTGCTTTCTCCCTTTTCAACAACATGTCCTCTTGTTTTTGGGGATGTGTTGCATACGTAAAGTGTTAAACACATTACGGGAATTCAAAATGTCCGCCATATTCAGCGGTCATCTTGGATATCGTTTTCAGCCGGCACGTAGAGGGTCAAATTCAAGTTTTGTTTATCAATGAACTATTATTATTATTATTGTTTTTTTTTTTTTTTTTTTACTGTTTTATTATTATTTTTTTTCACATGCTAATTTACAACTTCCAGGCAAACAAATACTATAGAATCGTCAACCAGGCGTCATTGAACCCTTGGCTCCAAAAGCCTGCGGCAATATCGATGTTTAAGTGGACAAACTTAAAATACACAATTTTCCACAAAAGGGGATAAACCAATAATTCCAGTACCCCCAACGGTGACCTTAGTAATAACTATAAAGAAACAAACAAAGAAACAAATAAACAAGCAAACAAGCAAACAGGCAAACAGACAAACAGGCAAACAAGAAACAAGCAAACAAGCAAACACGCAAACAAGCAAACCATCAAACAAGCAAACAAGCAAACATGCAAACAAGCAAACAAGCAAACAGGCAAACATGCAAACAGGCAAAACAGGCAAACAAGTAAACAAGCAAACACACAAACCAGCACACAAGCAAACAAACAAACAAACAAACAAACAAACAAACAAACAAACAAACAAGGTCATGATATTTAAGGGTTTACAGAATCAACACGAGAGCTTATTTTGAAACTTTTTTTTTGCAGTTTGTATGGTGGTTTCACGATGGACAGTGTAGCATGGTGTGGTTTTGGGCTGAAAGTCAACTCACAGTTAACCAAAGATCATGAGTTTGTAGTCAACGCCAAGAGAGCTTTCAGTTCAACCGATTCAGTCATAAATGCTCTGCTTTCAAGTAAGTAGAGTTTGTCCTTGTTTTCATATTGAGACCGTCTTTTATGATACCAATAGTTACACACAAAGTGACAATAATGAGACAGGACTAGGATAAGAACACCGGACTCAAGCTCTGTGTTTCTAATCAGCAGAGTGTGGGTTCGAGTCCTGGTCTTGACACTTAAGCAAGACACTAAACCATTACTGGTGCGTCCTTCAGATGGGACGTAAAGCCGTAGGTCCCGTGTGTTGTGTAATGCACGTAAAATAACCCAGTGCACTTATCGCAAAGAGAAGGGGTTCACCCCGGTGTTCCTGGTTTGATCGGCTGCAGATTGCGCCACAGCACCTCTTAAACTGTTACCGGTGTATGGCGCTATGTAAAAGAACAGGTCTCATACTTCAAAAACGTAACTCAGCATACCTTGCAGGAAAAAACACTAGCTGAGCGCTTTGAGACTCCCATCGGGTGTGATAAAACATTAATATAAGAACTGCTTATTATTTGTTACTATTATTAGAAAAGAAAAAAGAACAAACAATAATAACCGGTTAATCCCTTGCTGTTAATGTACCAGTATAATTTGTACGGATGTCTGTATTTTTGTTTGTTTTATTTTACTTCTATGATTATTAAGGTTTTTTTTTCTTTTTGGAATACATTATTTACATTCTCACCATACAACCACCCTGTTAAACTCTTGCATCAAATTCTTTGAGCCCAGTAAAAATAATAGAAGGCTGGTTATGGTTTGTCGGTGATTTTTATGCACATTCAGACATATTTCGATTGCGTAGCAAGCGAAATAATAATCCATGACGTCTGTAATTCAGCGGTAAATATGTATCTGGATATTTGCATTTTTTTAAAGGTGCTAAAACCCATGTTGAAACAACTATCATTGTATCCGATAATTTACTAGACGGCCAACGAATACCGTTCATCGTCTTCGTTCATCTAAAGTCATTATGATCAATTTGGTACTAGAAATGGACCCACATAGGGCCCGTCAAGTTGAAATAATTTGAAACAAAGAAGAAGACAAAAACAAAACGAGACTCGTCAAAGCAAGACGGAAAATACGGGTCAAAAAATAACGTGCTGAATATTGATTTATTCATTTATTTTGTCATCTTGATTTCTAGACTTGTTTCCACCACTTCGACCAGTGTTGGCATATTTCAATATCGGCACCATTCCAAAAGACGTTGTTAGTTTCTTCGCAAGAGTGACACGTGAAACATGCAAACTTCGCCAAGAGCAGGGAGGCGATTTAGCCAACTGTAGGGTGAGACTATTAATATCATAATTAGTAATATATCAAAAACCCTTTGCGCATGGCTCTTGTCTATACTTAACATCGAATCGTTAAAGGGGATGTGTCGTCATGATTATAGCAGGCCTGTGGCTGTGCGTGGAAAAATGAACTCTCACCCACCCAGATACTGCGCACGGGCGCACTTAGCAAAAATAGCAAAGGGTGCTGTCTTTGTCAAACTGTGATGTGACCGCTGTGCGCGTAGTAACTGGGCTTTTCTATGCTGCTCTAATCATGACGACACAGCCCCTGTAATATCGAAGTGGATGTTTTCAGTGGCAAGTGTCACGTTATAATGATAGTGTTTGTAAAACTTTCTGTTGAGTGATTATACAGCACAACTAAACGGATGAAGCCTTGAAGCAGACTCATGTATTTACCACTACTCAAGATCTAGAAGTCCAGGACCCAGACCGGGACCAGGGCCAAGGCTTTTTAAGGGGGGATACCCTATATGGTTTAATTACCCATAACACACAGCGGTGTTGTTGTGTATACAAAACAGAGGTTTCGCTTGGACTTTGTCCAGGTCAGATGCGAACAGGATAAAGGAGGCACAAATTATACGTGTACAAACTTGGTGTCAGCATACAGTTGACAAGTGCATAGCGGGGATCGAGCACACAATCTCTTACCTTGGTTCACATCATTATAAGAAGTAGTTACCCAGAAAGAGACTGGCACAAAGCAGAGATTGTTAACCCTATTAGGACCGGGTTTTGGGGGATGTACGGGGACCGGGAGCCCACCTAGCCCTCCCCCCCGCCCTCCGTGTTTTCGAAAGTTTTTAATCGATTGTAATGAAACGTGCCCCCCTCCCCCTCCCGGCTCCCTTAGTTACGCCACTGATTTCAAAACTTATTGCAAAGGATTTATTCTTCCCATTGCAGAAGATCGACATGTTACAACTAATGCTAAATGCACACAACGAAGCACCAGACCCAACAGATGACGTGTCAAGAAACGGACTTCACAACACTAAACGCAAGAGGGCGCTAACAAATGACGATGTTACAGCTCAGGTATTATGAATCAAACGGAACAATTCAATCAGAAATACCCATGATCAATAGATCGTATGTTTATTCGTGATGAATACAGCATTTTAACTCTCTGCTATATTGCATCACCAAAGCACATCTGAAACGTCTCACTACTAATCAATACACAGCTGCCAAATTTGTTCTCTCTGTTAACTGCTGGAAAGCTTATGGATATACCTTACTAGCTCAACTACACTGGCTTCCCATTGAGAAACGTATTCAGTTCAAAACTCTTGTATATGTTTTCAAATGCTTGGTTGACATTGCTCGACCTTATCTCTCTGATGTGTTTCATCTTCATCAAAGCAACCATCAAGGACTCCGTTCTTCCTCCGATAGAACTCGGCTTACCACCCATAAGTCCCAATTATCTTACGGCAAACATGCCTTCTCACACTCTGCTGCTGAGCTTTGGAACAGTCGCCCCATTATTGTCCGTGATTCTTCTTGTGTAGACTTTTCCTAATCTGTTTCCTAATGGGTAGATTTTTGTAAATTTTGTTTCGTTTTTATTCTTGCCTGTTTTATTTATTTTCCCCCTTCCTTTGTTACGCGCTATTATGCTTTGGAAAAGCGCAATATGAATGCCGGTTTTTATTATTTAGGCCTATTTATTTGTTGTCGCACTGATGGCTCGTAGTCTGAGACATCGTTTGCTCCTCTTGTAACAATGAGGGCCAAAGATGGATGATATTGAGGCCCCTAGTAATTTTCCAAACAATTCATCAACTGACATCTACATCAAACAATCAAAATGGACTCCCAGTCTATCATGATTGCACAATAATGTTTCTTCCATCTTCCAGGCTCTGATTTTCTTCCTGGCAGGGTATGAGACAACGAGCTCCCTGCTCAGTTATGCCTCGTACCTTCTCGCCTTAAACCCAGACGTACAGGATAAACTGTATGCCGAGATCCAAGATAAGGCCCCTAGCCGTGACGTCGTCGGCTATGACGTTGTCAATAAGATGACGTACCTCGATATGGTAATAAGTGAGGTTTTGCGTCTCTACCCGCCAGCATCAGCGTAAGTTCATTTTACTACTGGGGAGATGGCACGGGGTAGTTTTAGATTGTTTACCTGTTTTTCATAAAATGGCCATCGCATTTAAAAATAAAAAAAATAAAAAAGAGCACAACGACTGTTGCTTGTCTATCGACCACCGTCAATCGAAGCCCATTTCACTACTGGGGAGATGGTAGGATAGGAGACATTAGACAAAAGGGAAAGCAAGGAACAATTTGTCTCCATAGGGAAATTCTCAAGAGAGGGCTGCTCCACAAGGAATGTTGTGTGCAAGTCTATTGGAGGATGTTAACTGCAGGGACAAAGGAAAGAACAAAAGAAGTCTCCACAAGGATGCAAAAATTGGAAAATGTGGGCGTGTGTGGGTGTGTGTGAGGGGGGGGGGGGGTCTGAATTGTTACCCTCTTTTCACAAAATTTCTTTCATAATAGAACTTAATGACCGCACTGACTTTCAAGCTGCACAATATCAGTGCATTTTGGACATCCATTTTCCTCACAGACAATGTGTGTTGAGACGCTCATTTTGGTTTACCTTAATTCATGTAATTATGTACCTACTTGATATCGTTTTAATAGATTTGGGCGCATCTGCAACAAGAAGTTTTCGTACAATGGCCTGACCATAGACGAGGGAAGGAGTGTGTTTATGAACATCTGGGGTATCCACCGTGATGAGGAATATTGGCCCGAACCAGATAAGTTTGATCCGGAGAGGTACGTTAGCCAATCTGTATGCACCCATGTGTAAGATCTTAGGACTACCTTCGTTTTGGTCAAAGCATCCCCTTTAAGCTGTTAAAGCCCCAGCTCAACATTGGTGAGAAAAAAAAACATGAATGTTCACAGATGCCGTCACCGTTTTCACGAACAGCGAATCTGCCCCCCCCCCCCCCAATTTTTTTACAGTTGTTTGTTTTTTCCAATTTTCTAAATGTATTTGGTGTCCTTGACATTTCTGCAAAGTTTTATGTCTTGAAAGTGATTAGTTTGCTTATTACGCTAATTGCTAAAAAGGCAAATAATTGTACTTCTCTGATTTGCGTTTTCACGAAGTGACAAATGTGCGCAATGTGTGAATAAACGAACGGTGGCTGTGTGGGGCAAATTATGTTTATGCTTTACTCAGCGTTTTGCGTTTTCACGAAGGGACAAATCCGCGCGTGGTGTGTAAACATAGATATAGAATATAAAGACTAGATCGGACGCGCGTACAATACGCAGGTTTTGGGTCTCTTATTATAGGGCACTGCATAGTAGACCGCCGCACCATTTTAGCCTCAGTTTGACACTGTTGTAAGTACTGCAAGTGCCTGGGTATTAAAAGCTCATTCCAGTCTACTCAGCGACGGTTGGTCCTTCTTTCTCTGTCTACCCTTCTGCTATTTCCTTAACAGTTCCCTGGAGGACAGTCTTGAAAACTCCCTATAATTTTTTTTACGCTCATACCGTACCACAGAACTGGCTCATCTCTTTCTGTGATCTGACTAAAGGTACGTTTTTTTAGCACGTTGCCTTTTCCACGTGACTTTTTACTGCGTCCATCATGAACCAAAACGTTTTGTGCACACGCAATGGTGCGCGTGCACGCGCGTCCGATCTGTATATTTCTATATCTAGTCTTTATATTCTATATCTATGTGTGAAAACAACTTAGCGCGTGTGCGTACTTCATTGATTGTGTAAACGAATGGCGCACTAGCAGGGCAAAACTGCTGGGCCCAATTTCATGGCGCTGCTTACCAAAGAATTATGTGCTTACGGCGCCCTGTAACGTACGCATTTCTATGGGCTGCAGCAGAGCGTAAGCCCAGAATTCTACGGTAAGCAGAGCCATGAAATTGGGCCCTGTGCTCAGCATTTTGCGTTTTCACGAAGTGACAATTCTTTTCTGAGCTGAGCAGCTGTTAAACAAAGCATCAAAAGAAATAAAAAGGTGTCTGTTCATGTTACTTAATTTATACACCACCGTATCACAGAAGATATTACATACTTTCGATAAAAAGACCGGTCAAAAAAACAATTTTCAAAATGCGAAAACTTCAAAAGCGCTTTTCTCAAAATGCTGTTTTGCTGCTGCGTACGCGAATTTGCCTATTCGTGAAAACGGTGACGATTTAAATAAACGTCACATTATATAAAGATGATGATGGTTGAAAATATGGTTGAAATATTTCTGCCTGAAGTGTTATCGTTTTTAAATAATAAATGAAATAAGATCAAAAATTAGTTTTCGTCTCAGTGAGACGAAAAGTTTGCCTGTTGGAACGCAAACAAAAATGCTGAATGCATTTTTAGCGCTTTCTTGCAAATGATACAACGAACAGAGCTGACATTTTCAAAGGTTGGTTTTATTACAAATGTCTTGGTTTGTACAAACAATGGAAGCATTCACGGTCAGTTTACCAATGTTGAGCTGGGGCTTTAAACTGATGATTTTACTATAATATGGCCCCTTGATGATCCAACACACTATGGGTTTCGTATTTCTGTTCACTCGTGAGCTGATACCTTTATTGTGCTATCATCATCTGTCAGATTTTCCGCATGCTATTAATCAAAAATGCTGTTTCACACACTGAAAGGAGACACAGACTTGTTCGTTCTACTGGCAATCTCAGAATTTGAAAAAAAAGAGCATTTGTTTAAGTAAAACAAGACGGCTGAGGGCGTATAACCTTACGATCCATACCAACTGCTTCAATACCCTCTTTAAAGCAGTCTGCCTTTTGATAGGTTTAGAGCTCGTCACATGGTATGTAAGTAAAATTTTCTGCAAGCAGCTCATTAAATTTGCACCAGGTCGTGCCGAACATAATAATAGTAATAATAATAACACCTAGTTTGTATAATATAGCACTTTATCTACGAGCGTCTCAAAGCGCTCATTATTATTTTTGAGACAGATTTTTGAAGATTTGGAATTATGAGACCCATCTATGGAGGGCCTTATAAAGGTTTACAAGGTGCTGCTGTGCATTCAGTTGCAACTGCCAGAAACAGCCACTGCCGGAAACACCGGGGCTAACCCCTTCTCTAAGCGATAAACGTGACTGGATTTTTTTTTTACATGCATTACACAATGCACGGGACCTCACGCTTTACGTCCCATCCGAAGGACGAAGCAAAGTACAATCATGATGCACATTACGTCAGTAGAGTAGTACGCCCTCGCCCAGGGGCTGTTCATTGGCCAATCATGTGCGCCGCGCGTACAATTATGTGCTATAAATAAGGGTCTTGCTCAAGGACACACGTGTGAAGACCGGGACTCGAACCCACACTGAGTTATCTGCTGATCAGGAAGACAAGAGCTTGAATCCGGTGTGCGTGACCGCTGTGGCTATAACACGACATGCTTTTCATCATGACAATAAGTTATTTTTTATCCGTCTATCCTGTTGTACACAGATTCAGTCCAGAGAGAAAATCTTCCATCAAGGCCTGCACCTACGTGCCATTCGGGTTTGGACCGCGTAACTGCATTGGTATGCGATTTGCCTTAATGGAAGCCAAGATGGCGATGGTGCGTGTACTGCAGATGTACTACTGGGATGTGTGTCCAGAAACAAAGGTACAGAAAGTTGTTATTTATACAGTTTTACACTTTACAATGTACGTCAAAAACTGAGTGTGTAACGAGGGGATGGACGCTTGAGCTTCCAGTGTAGAAACACCTTCTTTTTCTAAGTGTTTCGGACATATCACTGCATCATTGCACATACATTTTAGGTTGTGGATCTTGATGAATTCCTTTTTATTTATGTATTTATTTTTTTATCTGACATTAAAAACATTTGGACTAGGAGCCGTCCATAAAAAAAAAGAGATATGTAAATTTTCAAAATGATGTCTTCCGAAAGCCCCTTATCATAAAATTATAAAACATAAAAATAATCGTATTAAACATTTTTATTTATACCAAAAGCAAACGCCCCAACAAATTTTGAAGCAGACAAACAAAAAACAACAACAACAAAACAAAACATGCAGTCATCAAACAAGCAAACAAGCAAGCAAACAAGCAGGCAAACAAGCAAGCAAGCCCCCCCCCCCCAACAAACAAACAAACAAACAAACAAACCAACAAATAAAAAAAAACCAAAAAAAAAACAAAAAAAAAAAAAAAAACAGCAAACTCTTTAGACAGCCCTTAAATACCCAAGATTAGCCACTAAACAAGCCATCATGCAAATACACCGCAGAAAAGCGATGCCATGTCATATCTTACCACAGTGTAGTGTGATAGTAAAGTAGTACAATATATTCCGCGAGGTGCTTTGTATTTATATTCACAGTCTCAGTAATCGGTACCGCCGACAAAAAAAACCAAAAAAACAACAAACAAAACAAAAAAAAAACTGTCTGCTTCACAAACTTATTGTGGGGTCGGCCTAATCTGTCAACATTCTCAAGGGATTTATAATGCCCTTTTTTCGTCAATTTCAGATTCCGCTCAATATTTCCGAGACTCCATTCTCAGGTCCTAAAGATGGCATCCAACTTCGAGCTTTCGCCAGAAAATAGGTAGAGCAAGATCCCAGCTATGGTTCAAGAAAGGTTAAACCGCCCTCATTTGTTGAAGAGTTACATTATTTTCAACATATTTTTTAGTTGGTATTGTTGTGCAAAAATATAGTTCTTTTTGGTAACGTTGAAGGGGCTGTGTGGTCATGATTATAGCAGTAAATGGATAACCGAGTAGCTGCACGCCTGCGTGGGCGCCGGCGGTCACATCAGAGTTTGACCTAGTCTCGTTCCCTGACCAAAGATCCCTCATTGACGACTCTTGTTAAAAATTTCAGGTCAGGCATCATCCAAAGCTAAAAATAGATTATGATGCAATATATAATATATAAATAATCATTACTTGTCACCAACAGTGGACGATACAATTGGATAATAAAAGGAGCGCTGATTAATGGCTTTGTTTACTTTCAAAGAGCCTGGGATAACCACAGTTTGTAAAAATGTTATATCTCTAAAGATAGTGTTGAATTTGTTGGGGGAAAAAAAGAAAAGAAAATCGATAATTGGATGTGTTGGCACATTTTTGAGTCTTTATCATCAAAAGAAACGTCCAACCATCAGCGACACTGTCCGAATGTTGATGACAAGTTCGGAGCATTTCGGATATTTTTCTCCTTTTTTGTCACGTGACCTTTGGGTTGATACCGGACCCTAAAATCGACAGAGAATAGTCGGAGATTTTTTGGTCGGGGAACCACACTGAGTTTGACCAAGACGGCACCATGTGTGATTTGACCGCAAGCAAGTGCGCGTGCAGTATCTGGGGGCGGGGGGGGGGGGGGGGTCATCTTTCCAAGCACAGCCACAGGCCTGCTATAATCATGACGTCACAGCACCTTTAAGTCATTATTTGTATGTCTAAATCTGTAAACGATTTTCTTTTTTTTCTTTTGTTTATAATATATAGATTTTTGTAGAACTAATCCATATTCTTGCATTCACTGAGAAGATCTAACAGCACAACTTTTCAGATGTAACCTCCTCAACCAGAAGATACAAGGTCTGGTGAATGTTGGTTGCTAGTCGTTTTTGATTATTATTTCATGTATTTATTTAGTTCTTTATTATTGATATTATTTTTAGGGCAAAGGTTTGTCGTGCGGTGTCCTGGATATGAATTAAAATTACGGTGCTAGGCGGTGTGCTTCTACACAGCTGTAGTGGAAAAGCATGCAACGAGTACTGTTATACTTTTGGGCCTAAGAATGATTAACACATTAGAAACAAGATAACGAAAAACCACAACAACAATAAACAATTATTGGAGTCTTTTGTTAACTAATGATTTGTTTGTGGGTTTTCAAATTAACACCCCTGTATTGTAAAGTTCAATTGTAGGAACTTATGCAGTACAATCATGCAGTATGTGGGACAATAACGCACATTCTTTTTAACACCTAGTTGTGGGGACTCCCTATTGTTCTTCTATTATTCCCTTTTCTAAAGAATCCCTCTGTGGGGACAGGGTTTGACAAAGACAAAAAAAAATGTTGCGGGGACCTTAGCTCCATTTGTATAAAATGACCCCACAATGGTGTGTATAGCTGTCCACATTTGCACACTGCACCACAAACACGCTGTACTGTCGCGTGCCCGCGGAAGAAGGACGTATAACGAAAGTGTGACCAGCAAAAGGTCGTAGCAATTACTACCCAAAACAATTGCACTTCAAGAAAACTGGGTGTGAAAGCTCGTTTGTCTGCTAATTCTACGACAGTCAAGTTCCGCATTTAAATGTAAAAACATGTCTGGGGTGTCATTCTAGCAACAAATATGCAACAATTATGCCCTACTTGTTTTTTCCCCAAAAGAGCCACGTTATTGCTTTTGTGCAAGGTAAACAAAAGTATGTAATGCTTTATCACCTTCCTCCTCACTCGAACTCATCATAAATAGTGAGAACTTGGTTCATTTCAAAGACTTTGTCCTCATAATTCAGCAGGTTTGTATTTTCAGACACGTTTTTGACAAGATGGTTTGAATTACCGTTAACTCTTTATTCTGACGTTTACTTGCCAAGTGTTGCTGCATTCTATTCCAAGGACTCGATCGCACTATAGAGCAACTGCTTGCTCTGCGATCATACAAAACGAAACAGACAAAACGGGGTGAAAGATTGAATTATTAGTTTTATTAACCAGAAAAGTTATTATAAACAACAATAATTGACCTTTACATAAACGTTCTGCAGAATGGAATATTATTATTATGCTTTAAAATAAAAAGGTAAAAAAGTGAAAGAGTGACAAAATGTACAAATGAATAGTCAGAATTGGTTTCATACTAATAGTAATAAAAAAAGAAGAAAAACACAAAAACATGTCAATTTATACCAAGAATTTGAAAGTAACGTTGAGTTGAGTTGAAGTTTATCAGGTAGAGTGTTCCCAGTGAGCAAATCCACCAAGTTGTGAAGCTTGTAATACTGAGACTATACTCGCACCAATGTGTTCACCTTGGCTGTTTGGAGGTCTCCAGCTTTGTTTAATGTTGTCTCTATAATAATTCCAATAAATGCATAACTATAACGATTTACAAGAAATATTAGGTGGAAAACCCAAGCTGGCTACAACCCTGAACCCCAACCCCCTTCAAAAAAATAAATAAAAATGGATATACAAGTGCTCAACCAATCATACCATCCAAATAGTTGTTTATGTATCGTATATAAGATAACAGTAGCTGCTTGTGAATTTACTTTCCCTAAATATTTTGCCTTAATTAAT
This sequence comes from Marthasterias glacialis, assembly GCA_911728455.2. NCBI lineage: Eukaryota > Metazoa > Echinodermata > Asteroidea > Forcipulatida > Asteriidae > Marthasterias > Marthasterias glacialis. The sequence goes on along the minus strand of OU452222.1, from coordinate 23,813,298 downwards.
GGAGTATAACCATATAATAGGTGCATGTGCTTTTGGAGTAGTTGAGTTTGAGTAAGTTGAGTTGTAACTCATAAGTTATAGTTAAGAGAAATTGAGACACAGCAGTCTCTTTTTAGAAGCACATAACATGAAGCAATACACACATTCAAATATTGCACATAATTCCACATAGTTGTTGACAATATAATATGGGATGGGATTTCAGTATAGATCCCATTGGGGTTACAGCGTGTTTGTTAATAGTTGTAAGGGAGCCCCGTAACGTATCCTGCTGGTAAGTGGTGACGTTTTAGGAGCCGGAAGTGCAATATAAACGAATGGTATATATAGTAGAACATTCATTGCACTGCACTTCCGGCTCCAAAGCGTCATCAGTTACCAAGGATAGCCCACCATTCATTCTGGAGTTAAACATTGACCCAGAATGCATCGAGACTTGTGTGTAGAGGTCAAAACCACGATGACAAACGACATGCAAGCTCCAAAATCCATGCACAACCAGACTAGCATGTTAGTCCTCTGTTGATCTCACTTCCATTTGGAGGTAGAAATCAATTTGTACCATTTTAATGTCAACTATTCGCAAATACTTGGTGGCTGTTCTGTCAAACTAAGACATATTTCCAAAATCAACACTCACTATCCACTCTACCACATGCTCGATTCAAGCAAGGCTGACTTTCGAAAGGGGTTTGCTCCAAATTGCCACCAAAGTTTGATGAATGACATGGAGTTTTTGACAAAAATTGTGCTCAATTTATTTAAATATCCACACGTCATGATTGATTGATAAAATGATCACCTATAATTATGCAACTGCAGTTTTGCTGTTTTGTTAGGACGACATTTGGTCTAACAGTGCGTCTTGTACGCGCAGCTTTAAGTAAACAACATAAGTGCAAACAAAAACAAGATAAAAAAAAAAAAAAAAAAAAAAAAAAAAAAACAGACATTAACTCTTTCAAATGGATTTCTCTTCGGTAGCGCCGGATGCAACAGTTAGCTTAAGGGTGTGGGTCTAATTTGAAAGAGCTGTTAGTTTCTCATCTATGAATTCAGGTTTTGACCCAATAGTTTCTTTTTCAGAATACACGCAGTTAATGCGCTTTGCCCGAGCATCACTGGATTATCGACAATTAACCTAAAATCAAGTTTAATTAAAGATGATAAATGCAAAGTTTTGTCAGCTTTTGATGTCAGCAGGTCGAGCAACACGCAAGCTGGTCAGTGGTTGAGTTTCGATTGAGCGAATTACTCAGGAAACGAACACGATATCCCTTAACTGTTTTCAAACAGTTTTAAATCCTACACAAAAGATTCCTTACAAATTGACAAAACAAAATAATAATACAAAGATCAGTGGCGGTTTTGGATAAACTAGGCACACACTCCATCCACATGAAGAGTTATTGAGTGACATTGGTACCTCGTCAGGTTCTCAGCTCGTTTGAAGCCCACTACAATGTATACCCATATAGCCTCTCTAATACCCATTTATACACCCTATTGCCATTATAAATATCCACCACAGAACGTCTTTATACTACATTGTACAATACATCTGAATTTCAGTTACCACGTTAAGATTTCAAAAGTTTCAAAAGGTTTTATATCTAACAAATAAAAAAAGACGTTTTTTGTTATAATGTAGTCTATTTCAATAATCGTTGTAAAATTAAAGCTATAAACAGCTCATGACTTGGTAGCCCTAGTTCTAGTGGATAAAGTGTTAAAAGAGAGAGATGTGTTTATTTTTAAGAGCAAAATGTTCTATTGGTTAAAGATTAATTTCCAGTCTTCAGATTTTGGGGAATATTTTCCCCAAAATTGGTACATTCCAACAGTTTTCAGCTTTAATATGTCTCATGAGAAAAATGTAATGGTATAATCCAATCTCACCGATTTAGTGAAACTGCGTCCCAAATCGTCGTGATGAATATTCATCCAAACTATATTGTGACAAATGGATTATTGGAAGTATTTGGCTTGCGCACATTTTACAGATGTAAACCTGTTTTTGTGTTTGTTGTTATGTTCCAATCGAATGAAACTGACTTAATTCTAGTTAATGATTTGTATTTGAAAAGGAAAATGATTGATTTTATTTTTAGATTTAGATTTTTTTTTTTTTTTTTTTTTTGTGGAACAATTTCTCAAAATGAGGAACCTTTGATTTCTCTTCTGGAAGATTGCAAATGATAGCGCTCGGAAATTAAGCACGCCAAGCATCCATCTTTAACCGAAAGACGATATGTAAAGCTATGCAACTAATAAGAATGGGCGACTATTAAAAGCAGTGCGCCACCAACAGTTCCCCGACAGACGCAGTTTTGTGCAATGTATTATGGGGAAGGATGGACAGTTCATACAAAGATCTGGAACAAACTCTTGGTGGTGCACTAATCACGCGAAACGCTTACACCCGAGCATCGCCCTTTATTCGTTCTAATTATTGCACGGCAATTTTTCACTGGCTGGCAATCTAAATAAACTATCTAAAAAAGGATTACTTGTCGAATTGACTTGCAGAATCGACTAGAAAAGGTCTGAGAAAAAACGGACATAATTACATACAGGAATGTAAATGTTTTTGACTCGATTCACGACGATCTCTAAAATGTAATGCAGGGCTCTTAATGCACCGAAGCCGTTTGTAAAAATGCAGCTTTTATCGCTTACCGTTGATCCATACTAAATCACCCCGTGCCAGATTTTAATACCCAATGTTTCAATCCTCATTTTTATTAATGTCCCAAAAAGTCATGGGAATTAAATCCAGAGTTTAAGGGTTCCGAGCATTCATCTTATTGAATATTAATCTCACTGAGTTCCACAACTGAAATGTTTCCATTACAAATAAAGCTTCAAACCATGAATACAAGCTGATACCACCGGTAAAGTGAACAGTGACAACTACTGATAGTATCTTGTGTCCCTTTGCACGCCAGTTTAAAATACCCAAAGCCGTAAACCTAATCCAAACTTGCGTGGGAACGTGTCTGGTGGTGAACCGTTCTCAGGTTCAGAAGTCTTGATTCGATTTCATGGGAATAGTTCCAAGCAGCATCATCACCGCTGTTATACAGCACATCAAAGAAACCCTCCGCTCACGGCCAAATATGTCACAGCTAAAATTGTGGAATTCTATAATATGTATAAGGCTCAAACGATGCATATAAGACGACGAGTAGATAGATGCTCGTGAAGCTTGCCTGTACATTTCATAATCTACAAAAAAAAATGTTGAAAACAGAAAGTTAGCTTTCTGGATAAAAAAAAACAAAAACAAAACATTTTTCTTTCTTTTTATTGTATTTTTAAGGAAGCTATAAGTATAAGAAGAAAGAACAGGACTTATACTTATGATACGTTGGGTTTAAACCACTGAAAAAAAAGAAGGGGAAGAAGAAGAAAATACGAAAAAGAGTAAATTCTACAACAAAATGCCCCCTTTTTCACTCAACCTCTCTCCAGTTTTCATTGACTTCTTTTATACATCTGCTTAGTAAAAGGTATTGTATTATAGCATGCTTATCTGCTAAGAAAATAGCGGGGTAACACGACACATGACGCTGTATTGGCTGGTTCCTCTTTTGCTTGACTCATTTTTTTTTTTTTTTTTTTTTTTTTTTAACTTTTTGGGAGGGCTTGGAAGTTAAGGATCTGCTCATGGGTGGAGTTTACACATTGCTTACTGTATACAGTGTAGAACAGCATCGTGATCATGTCAAAGTCTACCCAAACATTATTCACCGCACAGTCGATATCCCGCAAAAGCCCCCCGCATAACTTGTTCTACAAATTCGGTTGATGAGTCACTACAGAGCTTAGTCTTGACATTGGCATTTGGAAAGGGCAAAAACAAGACCACGAAAAGGCAGTCAGCAAAATGACGACAACGGAGCTAGGATTTGGGAATATACAGCTAGTAATGGGTCTACAATAGTAAGATAGGTTCTCTAAAGTTACAGTATAATTATGTAGGCCTACTCGGATGGGGCTTTTCATGCACACGTTTACAATGGTGATAGCTATTTTAAAGGACAGGCCACACAGACACAATCCCCAATAACGTAATTTAAGTTTCGTTCACCCCATAACACCAATTTTGATGAATGCACTGTATACCTAATACCTTCTTAAAAGTCCTCGGTGGGATTCGAACCCCATCAGGAGAATAGCCCTATGTATTTTGCCCCAAGCAGGAAGACTCAGAAGGAACCGAGTCTGTACGCAGTGATCATCACACATCGGTGTTAAGGGTTAAACAAATAAATTATCTAATAATAAAAGCAATAATAATAACAATAACAATCGTAAGCTATGCTAACTACTGGATTGTTTCCCTGAAGAAGAAAATTAAATCTCAATGCCGCATACAAATACCGAGCTGGGTGTTGGTTTAACTATTCGAATAACAATTGATGATTTATTCAAACTCTATAAATGCTAAATAAAATTTCTTCCATGATAAGGTAGTCCGCTCCACAAAATTAATATCAATCGGGTTTTGCAGGGTTTTTGTTTTTGTTTTTGATTTTTTTCGATTTTAGAATGTAGAGTGAATGAAGATTAACTAAATTTGAATTTCAGAAGCGACACTGTTATCAGAATCCCAGTCTAACATTTATTGAAATTCTGATTTAATTTGGTTTTAGATTGCACATTGCAAATGCCAAACGTTGTTATCATGACTAGATGCATAATGTGGTTGAGTCGACGGCAACAAGATAGTGGCAGACGGAGGTTTGCTAAACATTAACCGTCTCGAAATCATCAAACTGGTTTTTTGATGAACTGTACCCCTAGAAAAATTCCCCCAGTTCCACACATTGGAACTTCTATAATGAACACAGTGTGTTCACATACTGTGAACTCAGCGGTCACACTGTGACCACATTGTGTTCTGTATGTGTGACACTATGAATTTGGAACAAATTCACAGTCACCTGTATGTTAACAGTGTGGTCTCTACACTACGTGTGAATACGACCACACAGACAACACCGTGTGGTGACAGGGGGAATTTTCCTAAGGGTATGTTTGACCGCATGAGGGCGCTTTCAAACGACAATTTCCTCGCACCATAATTACAGTTGTATGTTATCTTTACTGCTTGTATGTTCTTCCCCTATATCAATGGCCAAATAACTAAGAATTCACTCAATGAGGGAGGGGGGGGGGGGAGGGTTTATTCAAACACAAGCCCATACGCGGTCAAAAATACTACGAATTTTTCAAATGAAGCAGTGCAGCTAAAAAGCTCTCTGTGTGACAAGGCATGTCAGTGATGTAGGTACTGACATAATAGTCCGTTTCTGAATTTGCGGCTGCGGCTACGGCTCGACTGTTGCTAAGAGTGTTGCTAAGGACGTTCTATACTGCACGCATGATCCAGCCGTACACGTAGCCATAGCCGTAGCCGCCAATTCGGACACGGTCATACGTCATTCTGTTGGATTAATTGGGATTTTTATAGTGTAGGCCTCCGAGTAAAACGAAATGAATAATCAAAAAAAAAATCTAGCATAATTTGGATAGGATGAAAAAACTTACCTTATTTCTTAATTGAGAAAAACCTGGAGAAAACAGGAAAAAGGAAAAACAGAATAATTTAGAAAAAAAAATAAATAAATAAAACACAGACCAACAACCCAACAAACAACAGCAACAACAACAACAACAACAAGGACAACAGCAGTACCACCACCACCACCACCACCAACGAAAAACAACAACAACAACATCAACATGAACAAAACAAAACATAACAAATATATGTTTTATTAATAGTAGGCTAAATATTTGTCATGGTTGATTAAAGAGGATGTGTCGTCATGTTTATATCAGCAAATGCAATAACCCAGTTACTACGCACGCGTACGCGCCGGCGGTCACATCACAGTCTGATAAAGACAGCACATTTGTGATTTGACCGCGAGCGCGCCCGTGTGCAGTATCTGGCGGGAGGGGGGAGGGGAGTTCATCTCTCCATGCAAAGCAACAGGCCTGCTATAGTCTTGACAACACAGCCCCTTTAATTCTAGGTGTGGCGCCATCTTAGGGGCATACTTGAGGTCATGCTATTAAACATTAAGGAAGCACAGTCATGTATGACGTGACAATGCTAACCAATTAATCTTCGCACACTGTGAATATTCTGCTTTCGTTTTGAGCTAGATTATTACATCATCAACATGTCACCGCATTAAAGGGTCGTTGCTACGAATTCAAGTTATGAAAACCGAATAATTATGCTGACAGTAACTGCTTTCCCAGACACTGCTTAATTAAGAGAAAAAAAATGTATGCATCGGTGGCGTAACCGGTGCTCTTCCTTCGCTCTCCAAATGAGATTAACATTAACAAAATAATTGATTCGACATTATAAATAGCCCTCCGAAAAAAAAGCGTAAAAAAAAAAAAAAATACTAATAAATAAAAACAACTAAAAATAAATAATTAAAAGAAAGAAGAATATATATATATATATATATATATAGTTCATGATACCGTGTGATAAAATTCCAAGACTACGTGGCAACACCACTGATAATTTGTGCATTCTGATACATTGCAATATTTTTTTAGCAATACACGTCAATATTTAGATGTTGCTTTCTTCTTCATATGATGATAAGTTGCACAAGCGTACACAGTTTTGATAACTAACCTTTGCGCAAATTTGTGTCGCTTTACGTCTTTATATACACATATAATTTTTATAATAAAGATTCCACATTGAATTTATATGGTGATTAAAACAGCACCACGAGTTGATCCGCTTCAGGAAACAAAACCTAGAGTCTACAACCTTGATCAGACTATCAGTAAACTATTCAGCATCAGCAGACAACATTTGCTTCCTTCGATTTGGGTACCTGCATACAAATCATGTTGATACATCCTTTTGGAATGTTTAAACTCACTTTATCATTTCCTCTTTTTCCAGATGTTTATCGTCATTAGAATCCAACATTTTGAGCTGAAAAACAAATAACATATGCATTTTAATACCTCAATCAATTTCCCCTTCACTATTATCAGATCTTGAGAAAAAGATAATTACACCACAATACGGTGCAACTGAAAATATGTACTGATATAGTACGGCAGGTGGGTGGTGGGATTGTGCCTTTGATGATACAAGCATGAAATTTGGCACACAACCAGAGTGTTTCATGAGAAAGATATTTTGGCTATAGGGCCATCGCAGATTTGTCAAGCAATGACAGCCATTTTGAAAATTCCTTATGATTCTACATTTTCTTTCTTCAAAAAGACAAATCTGCAGTGCCCCTAAAGCCAAATATCTTTCTCATGACATACTTCGACTGTGTGCCAAATTTCATGATAGTATCATCAAAGGCACAATTCCCCCAGATAATTCCACTGTCTCCACAATAGCGAACCCATATATCTCATCAAATAAATTGAATTGAAATCTTGTATAAATGTTCACATTACTTCTAAAATAAATGTGATTACTAGTTTAAAAAAAATAATAAATAAAAAATAAAAAAAAAATGTATAGCTACATCTGAAGTTCAAACGATTTAACGATTTTTTTCTTTTTTAACACAGCGAAAAGTAGACATATTATTAATGCCATTTAGTCATAACATTGTTGTGCAATTTTAGCAAGGCTAGATTATGAAACAAACTAATAATAATAATGATGATACGCAGTTCTTATATACATCTTATATAGCGCTTTATCACACCCGATGGGCGTCTCAAAGTGCTCAGTACTTTTTCCTGCAAGGTATTCGGAGTTACGTTTTGGATGAGACCTGTTCCTTTACATAGCATCATGTGATGGTTTACAAGGTGCTGTGGCGCAATCTGCAGCCGATCAAACCAGGAACACCGGGGCGAACCCCTTCTCTTTGCGATAAGTGCACTGGGTTCTTTTACGTGCATTACATAATACACGGGACCAACGGCTTTACGGCCCATACGAAGGGCGAAGCAATAATGGTTAAGTGTCTTGCTTTTTAAGGACACAAGTGTCACGACCGGAACTCGAACCCACACTCTGCTGATTAGAAACACCAAAGCTTGAGTCCGGTGCGCTAGACCGCTCAGCCACGACACGCCATAATATATACATCGGTACTCAAAATTCGTTCCCAGCAAAATGGTCATTCAATGAAAAAAAAAAGTATATATGATAAGTGATATCCCTAAGGTGTAATATCCACGACTGCATTTCAATCTAAATCTATTAGAGGGATAAAGAAATGCAATTCAGAACTTAGCATCACCGGTGTCTTTTCGCATTGCCCTTTGCCACGGGGATATATAACAGGCAGTTGCGAGTAGCCACGGATCATCAGAGAGACATAAACGCCTCCCACGGGGTCTCATTTTTAGGCGGAGATGAGTCAAATCATGCCCGAGGGAACAGCCACTCTGGATATGTCGAACATCAGTAATGGGTCAGTCTTCAAAACGTCGATCAATACATCTATTGAAGAAGGACTGTCGTCCGAAAATTTGGCACCAATTTATTTTTGGTAAGCACAGTTATTTTAATATTTATTGCTACCTTGTTGACATCATCTGTGCTACCCTGCATCTTCATTACCTTTTTCTTTTCTGTGTAGATCCACGTAAAAAGTTGTATCCATTCGTTGTGTATCCCCGCTACTGCCGTTTACCAGGTTGCTTGCATCTTACCCGGGGGCTGATCCCTGGCTTATCGGCAGATACGGTTTGGCTTCTGACTGGACCCCCGAGCAAAGTGGTTTGGCATTGCACAGGACCGCCCACAAACATTAGCTCAGTTGGTTCGAGCGCTCGTACGGTATTCGAGAGGTCGCGGGTTTGAGTCCGGCATCAGCTAAATTTTCTTTGCTCACCCCAATTTATATATGATATTATATAAGAAATAATGGACAAATTCGTGAATTTAAGATTCGTGCCAGACATGTCTTGTACTTACAAGAGCAGCTGAATATTTTCCCAACGTGGCGTTGCTGAGCTTCTTCTCCTTTAGGGCATCTTTAAGAAAATTCTGAGTAAAAGAGAAACATCCAAATGTTAATGAGCATAAATCGTTACCGTCCGCCCCGAGCACACACCATAGATGGCGCCCGCCACGTAAGTACCAGCTTGGCCAGTCAAACCCAAGACAATAGACAACTTACGCGCACGTTATCCGTGGAATGGGGTGCATGCTGGTCTAGTTCAGTGACACCTTTTGAAACTAACTAGACCCAACCTCGTCACCATGGGCAGCGCGCCGTATCGATACCTATCGTCTGTCACCGAAAACAACGCTGATTGGCTACCAAAGCTGTCTGCTTTGCGCCTTTGCGCGCACGCTTGTTAAAAAAACGTCAGAGCCATGGATATCTATGGTTGGAGCGCCCTAGGTGGCTTGTAGAGCGTCAAGTACGCATGTGTCAACGTGAGTACGAGCGTTGCAAAGTGCAAGTATTTTGACGTGATCCTTTTTCATATGAATCGTTTGTGTGCGGTCACCCTACATTGCATACAGTTAGACAGGTCACAAATCAATGAGAGGGGACCAGTTGTTCTATGGTTGATGGGCCTATTTTGCGGGATACCATATTTCGAGCGGCGCATCGAGAGGATTGGCCACAGGCCTAATTAGAGTCTCCCATATTTTAGGAATTTTTCCGGTCACAAATCCAAAAAACAAACAAACAAACAAACAAACAAACAATCCAACAAACAAACAAACGAACAAAATAAATAAATAAATAAATAAATAAATAAATAAATAAACAAATAAATAAATAAATAAAAAGATCAATTACCTAGTCGAGGTTGAACTAGAGCAGCATGCATCCCATTCCACGGCTATTGTGCGCAAAAAAAACCTTGCAGAAGTTGTCTACGGGAACAGCATAATGTCCTGTTTTATTCGACAAGGGAAGTTTTTTTTTGCAACAGGAAATCTTAATTGACTCGGTGTGTCGCAAATTGAAAGTCATGCACTTTAGACACAGACAAGATTCTTTGATGCTTAATTTTTTCCTAATCCATTAATAGGAAACCCGACCTTCACGAAGTACTCAGGGTTAAACAATTTCCTTCTTATTATTTATTGTTGTATATTTAACTAAAACAGCAGAGGTTTGGGGGACTTGTGCAAATTAAAATGAACCACAGCGTGTTTACCTGGAGCTCGTCCGTGTCAATGTAACCATTGCCATCAGTGTCGTACTTGTCCCAAATCTATACATGAAATAAAGGGAGAACCTCAAAAAAATTACAGACAAAACAGGATGTTGGGGAAGGGGGTACATCTCGGGCAACAAACAAGTCGATTAATTCAAATCGGTAAACAAGTTAAGGATGTGTATTGTTGGTGGGGTGGGATCAATTATATATTTTTTTTTATTTCAAAGGAATTAACTTTTTTTGGTCAAGTATTAAGTATACTGGGGAGGGTTCCAACAATTGTGTGCAATACTGACCTTGTCGAAATCTTCTTTTGACATTTGCGCTTCCTGTGTCTTCAGAATCAACATGAAGTTTTCTTCTGGTTGGAGGATTTCAGCCAACTACAGATACGACAAAGACAACATGAAATCCATTAAAGTATATCATCCACTGTTGAAGTGTAGCGTCTTGGTTTTTACATATAGAACATGAAGTGGTTTCAAGAATTCAATTGCAATGGTGATTTCAACGTGATTGTCTTAATGATAAATACATAGTGAATACAGGAATGGTATTCATGCAAACAAATGGCTTTTTTATCAGTATCAATCTGAAAGCTTTCTGGTTAAGAAGTCCATACCAGTACCAATCTTCCAATACTGTCAAAGACGAGAAAATAGAGTTTGAAGAACCCGATTTTAGTTTCGATTGTAACAATCGAAACTAAGGACAGTGTGCTCACATGCTGATTGGTGTGCACGTTTTTTTCATTATTTTCTCCTGACTCGGACGACGGATTGAGCTCAAATTCTCACGGGTTTGTTTTTGTCATGTATTCATTGAATCGCAAAAAGTAAGAATACTGCACTATCAGCTTTCCTAATGTGGACATCCAGACCAGACCATCACACACACACACACACACACACACACCCCCATCATGAATGATTGTCCACTAAGACTATTCCCTGGGGGCATGAGAGCATTACACACAGCAACTAAATCTGGCCCAACTTGGATTTCAAAGATATAGATCTACAACTTGAAGCCACACTGTACACGCCATACAAAAGAAATCTTTACCGATCCTATATTTTACCTTTAAGTTGAAACATTGCACAGTATTTAAAAAAAAAAACAAGGATCATGTGTGAATGCAAAGATAACTAAACGAAATACAAGTTCTCGTGTGCTCAGCTACTGCAAAATTTCTCGTCATAAGAGACATGCGACATTTTATACATTTTAAGCCTCGTGCTCTTGTTCACATTTTACTTAATTTTACTTTGTTAATCTTCAAAGATTAAAATACATTGCAACTTATGATCGCCAGAGCGAGCTATTGGGGCGAGAAATTGCATCATACCACCGGAAGACGATCGGCACTGGATCCAGGCTAGTAACTTAAGTTTGCATATTGTTTATTTGACACTTTCTACGCCCGTGGACCCATGTATTAATCGTGTTTTATAGCCGGAGGTAAGAGTGAGCCGTTTGTTAATTAGATGTAGCATTTCTCATCAAAGGTATGTGAGCAGCCCGGACCAATGCCCGCCGTTCTCTTCCGTCTTCTGCTCATTAAATCATTTAATGGCATGTCTTCGTGAGCACTGGATGGTAATCACAGTACGGTGTAAAGATAACCAGCGTCTTGAGTTAAGATGACTACGCTTTGAGATTCTGTCAAGTGTCAACCTCCCTCTTCGAATAATTATCATTCACAACGTCAGGTATACATGAGAAAAGTGATGGTGTAACATTTTAATTTGTGACAGGGTTACGAAAGCTATTCATTTCTTTGCACCCAATTCCCCCACCCCCTTTTTTTTAATTTAATTTGTATTTATTTATTTGAATATTGTTTTATCTGGGAATTATTTCATAAAGCTGTTGATCCTGATACGCTTAATGTTGCTTAGCACAAGAAAAACACCAAACTAAAAAAACAAACAAACAAACAAACAAACAAACAAACAAACAAACAAACAGAGGGCATCTGTCAGCAATGTGAAGTACATGAGCTTTCTAGCTGGTATACCGTATCTGCCAAGTGCGATATTTTAGTGCCTTATCTATTCGGATGAGACCACCCCTCACCCCGCCCGCCCCTTTCTCAACCATCCTCATTTTGTCTCCCCAAAGATAGTACTTGATCATCATGCCTGGCTTCAATGACGTCACAAGATCCTTCCAATCGGATAGGAAGGATTTATACAATCCAATTTGATTAGTTCTCATGTAAGCCCCTGGATTCACTGAGCTGGGCATAAACCTCCCAGTGACCCGTATCGCAGATGTCAGATTAAATGGCGCCCGTTGTTAAAGGGTGTGCTGTAAGGTCAGCTTCAGTTTTCTGATGCACTCATTTTCCTTAGACAGAGTCCTTATGAAAATGGGGAAACATTCACAAATCTCTAACCTCATGATAAAAAATGTGTAAAATGGCATTTGTTTTATTTAATGCTTATTCAGAGAGAAATTTGAAACATGACGTCATCGGATGTCAACGATAAACTGGTCCGTACGTTCCACATAGAAATGTTTCCTTAGTCTAAAGGTCAAACTCAACACCACCTGGATGACTTAACAAGAACACTCAGGAATGTACTAAAAAATCCCCCTTATAAAAATGTACGACCCATCCTTTGCATTGTGGTGTCATTCGATGTTTTGGGTTGTTAACACATTTCGCACTGGAATGGTATCAATTGCTATGACATGTTACACCTTTGCATTGTGAGGTTAGACACTTGCAATATTTTGTCCAGTTTCATGAGGACTCCATCTATTGTAGAAGTAGTGCATCACAAAACTAAATTTGAGGCCCTATTCAAGAGAATCAACGCACATGGTTGGAAACACAACCACACTTTATTACATTGATCAATAAAGATACGCACTGCCACATATCGAGTACCAAATGATAGTTTCCCCGAACCCTCATCCAACCTCGAACCCACACCCAACCATTGACAAGGTTTTGACTTTGATGACAATCTGTGCCACAAATATTTCGGACAGTCTCTTTAAATGTTATGGGAGGTAATACGGGTAGCCGATTGGGACGATCTACACAATCCTTCAATAAGTCATTTCCTTATTATTCTAAAATTGCTTTGATTCAAAAATTCATTTTTCTTAATCTTCTAAGGTAAAGTAAAAACCTACCTCAATCTATTCGCTTTCTATAATAATACATGAAGCTTAATGCAGTTACGGTTCGTTGTCTACGTAATTATTACTATTATTTTTTTTTCGACAAGTGTTTTGAGCCGAATGCAAATTATTTGTTTGTTTTACCGTTTTACTTGTAGTGAGAGCTAAAATTACTAATGTTAGTCAATGGCGCTGTATTTCGACGTCACAAAAGGAACCCGGTATGAAGCACGCGCAATCAGTGCTTATAAATTGAAATCTGCATGCTCAGCCCTGTTGAGTATTCCCTTTAAGCTTATTAGAAAGGCCACTGAATTAATAATATTCTTTCGCCGCCTATCTGACCTGAAACAAATTGTATAAATGTTAATGAGTTGCCACTGCACCCGGGTTTTTAATCATGACCGCATTGTTTTTTATAAGAATACAAATCACTGCTAGCCAAGGTTTTTTTGGATTTGACGTTTTTGATTTACAGTAAAAAAAAAATAATAATAATAAATAATAAAAATAAAATAAAAATAAAAAATCTATGAAATGATAACACATCCTCAGTTTTGGGAAACTGAGGCCTTTCCCAAAACGCCTTTTTGAAAAACCAAAGCCACACAGCCGTGGTGTAAAAAAACATCTCGTCAAATTAAGTTGACGAGTGAGTTTTAAAGCGAAACAATTTATATATGTATATATCCGTTTTTATGTTTGTGCTTGTTTTTGCCTCTGACGAAGGTCCGGTTTGGATCGAAAGCTAAGGCCATCAACCAATATATATATATATATTTTCTGACATCGAAATAAGCAACGGTGACCTAAAAGCTATTCAAATGTTAAATACTGTCATGGACTGGAATAGTTTCCAAGATGGAAAATATTTTAGCGGCACCAGTATTTATTACCATAAATCTCCTACAAGTCTGTATATTATGTAACTTTCTTCCTTATTTGTGTGTTTTATTCTTTGGCTTATTTAAATGTTAGTTGATTAAAATAGTTGATTGTAAACACAGCTAAGGCTGCCTTTGTTAGTTTAAATTTATTTGGGCCTTCCTTTTGACCGTTGTAATTAAAATGTTTTATTTTGTC